>CM031240.1:859285146-859885146 GCA_018340775.1 Taxus wallichiana var. yunnanensis | reverse complement strand
GGTGATGAAAAAGTAACTATAAATAGTGAAGTGAAAAAGTGTTTAGTCACTTCATTTTCCTTGTGCACGAGTGTGATAGTGAGCTCTGAGTAAGTAAAGATGCCACAAGTGAGAGTAACACATCCTAGCTGGTTTGAGATGGCGGTAATCGCCGTAGTGTCATATACGATAGCGAGTTGGTAACTTTGTTGTTTTTCAAAAATATACAATGTAGTAGTCATTTTTGTTGAATTTTTGTACATTTGAGATTTTTAATTTTCACGGTGTTTGATACTTGGACAAGAATGGTGAGGGCAATAGTGACCCCTGGGATAGGGGTGCCCAGATCTTGGTGCTAGTGTCATGCTCCTGGGCACCTCGATCCTCCATCTAAGCACCCTAGTCTAGAATGTGTGTATTTGGTGTATAATGATGAAAAATAAGATTTCTAATGTAAATGAATGTGATAAGCGAGTGTATTTGTACTTATAAGGTATTCTAACATTGTGTTTGTTGTTGTTTTGTATTATGTAGAGGAATATTCACTTGAGGGAGTTCCATGATGGTCGTCACATGAGTACGTTTCTTGGATTGGGCATGTCAGATGATGATTGGGATGTCATGGATCATGCTGACCTACGGAACATGGCATAGATGGGGGATGTGCCCCACAATATGCCCATGTTGACTACATTATGTGAGAGGTGGTGTGTAGATATGTGTACATTTTGGTTGCCTACGGGGGAGATGAATATTATGTTTGGAGGATGTGTATCGTATACTACGCTTTCTAATTGTTGGAGAGAGATTACAGTGTGATGCAATTTATATATCATGCATCTTATACAAGATGCCTATACCTCCTCCCTCCACTACTATAGATGAATCAATCACAACCACTATGAAATTCCGCAAGCGTGTAACCCTAGACCATAAGATTACATCTAGACTAATATGGGCCTTGGTAGGTACTTGAGTCCCCACAAAATATCATCTAGCAACTTGCATCTGTCTCTCCATATCCTCCAATGGCACAAAGTGTGTGTTGGCCCACCTATACAAAGATCTATATTGATTTACTCACAATGAGCATGGTGGTGGGATAGAGCCACTACACTATTGCACATATGGGCTTATGAGCATATAGCCGTATTGAGACTAGTTGGAGGTCCACGAGGAGAGTAGGCTAGGCCAGAGATATATGCAAGGAGGTGGATTAATATTTATGGGCGTAGGATGGACATAGATACCTACAGGAACTGATACATAGGATGGGGCCTAAGGTTGTTACATGGAGGCCATACCGTAACTATGGGGGATGGCACTGAGGATGTTGTAGAGTTACGATGTATTCATAGGACGATGTGGTTAGAGGATCAATTTCTAGGCGTGGCCAATATTTTTCATGTGGAGAGAGTATCACTATAGTTTGACATGGCTCAGGATATGCCCCGCATCAATTTATATGGTTGAGAGCTATCAGAGCATGTAGGAGGGCCGGAGCTAGACCAGGGCACATAATAGAGCAGCTAGTACCTCTCGGGCCAGATGAGGTAGACACGGTGATAGATTCAATAGACTCAGATGATTCGGGTTGCACAGAGGAGTACCACGCATGGTGGGCAACACACCGATGGGTATTTTTGTTCCAATTATTTGTAGGTCCAACAGGGCTACCACATGGAGGAGGAGGAGATGGGGAAGTTGACGCACCCAAAATTGCATGTGCTACATTGTCGAAAAATGGTTAAAAATTTCCCAATGATGATTCATGTCCTTTCAAAAGATGTTCGAGCTCCTAAACCCATTCACAATGTATATTTGTAGCCTAGACATCCTTACTTATCTTTTCCATGCTTTTTCCAGCTTCCCACTTCATTCTGTGCATGTTTTGGCCTTTAGTGCTAGGACCACCGCCCTATGACCACCGACCTATGCAGGCGGCGGTCTGAGCGTATTTTCTAGAATCATCATGCGTGTTTTTGACATGCGACGCTTCACTTAACTTAACTTTTAGGATGCGTTTGTGAACCAAATTACCTAAAAATAGTCTTGATTTCTTGGTTTTCCTTCCCTCTTCTATTTTTAAATAGATTTAATTAGTTTGAACTACCTCTTCACCTAATGATTTAGCACTCCAAGGTTTCCTTGTGCATGAAGGCACATCCCATCCAATTCCTATATATTCCATGCTTGTATTCAAGAAAAAGGGCCTGAGAATTTTTGTGTATCTTGCATAGTATTTTTGCCACAATCCTACTAGGAATTACATAGCCAAGCTCATATCTCTTGTGTTATCTCTCTTCTACTTGCATTGCAACCAAACTACCTTCAAGATACCATTGCTCAAGCATCTTCTCTTGTTGTTGTTCTTGCATTCCCAATTCCTTGGACTCATATGAACACATAGAGAAATAAAGGAACAAACTGAGGGGAGATACATATACAACCATATTTGCCAAAGCTCTTGCTTATCTAGGTTGGAATTATTTGTTTCTTTGCTTCATTTGATAAATTATCAATTTTGAATCATTCATTTAAAATGCATATCAAATAGAGTAGTAAAATTGTTTGTTTCAATTGACTAAGCAATTATAAATAGAGTAAGTCATTAGATAGCTTGCTCTTTAACATTACTAGGGAAGTAGTGGGGAACAATAGCTCTTCTAGGGTTATGATTTGTTCTCCACCTCAAAGGTAGGGTTTGAAGGGTTTTTGATTGAGTTAGATTAGTTGTTTTAGATCTAGATTCACATACATGCTCAAGTAATTAGCTACAACCGGCTGACTATTTGTATTTAGTTTTTTTATTAGATTAGAAGCATTACTTAAAAATTAGAAAAGATAAAAAAACATTTACTTTTATTAGATTAGTTTGCTTACATTATTTTTTTTAGATATACTTGTGAAAATACCAAAAAAACATAGGTTAAATTTTCTTTGATAGTTAGCTTGTTTTATCAAATCAACTCATTTCATTCCGCATGACCATCAATGGTCCACAAAGAAAAAAGATGTTTGGTTGTGATCCATTGATCCCACAACCCAACGGGCCAGAATTGTTGACCAACATTGATATGAGTTTATACTTTTAGTTTTACACACACCGCTTTAGGTATTCTCGAGAAAGTTGAATAGTTACACATGCTAAACATTATAGCTAATCAATTATGCGATTATTGGATTTCTCCCGTAATAAGGTTTGATTATGTGCATGACCATACAAGGACCACAACCTCCACAAGATTTTGGTTGTGATCCCCAATTCCTGCAACCCAGTGGGCCTCTTGACCAATTATATATTGACATTGTTTTACGTGCATCGGTATTTATATCATCACTTCCACCTAATATCTTTGCAAAACTTTCATTATTAAACATAGCAGACGATCAGGCTAAGACTTTCTAGACTAGACCAGAAAATCACCCATAGTCCCTATGGTTTCATTATGCCTCTCATTCTCACTTTTATGACCTTGTCTGGAAATCTATACAAGGCACCCGTAGGTCACTTTCCGCATGTTCCACAACTATAAAAAAAATCACGATAGAGCTCGATATAGACTGGAGTCTCCGAGTAGCTATTATATCATATTGATCAATCACACCACTTCAACTTAGGAGAGAATTCTTTTCCTTAGACTCACAGATCCCAATATTGTGTGTCAAAGATATAAGGTTTCCTCATTAGCTTATCCACCATCACCACACATACACTCATTTCTATTCTACACTGGTTGTCTCGGCATGACCTCGAGAAGTCGGTGCGAAGAAGGTCATGTGTTGATTTTCTTTCGTACAAATTGGTGAACTGTCGTAAAGAACTAATCTCTAAAAATTTCCACTTTCTTTGTCCATCCTTTATTCTGCAAGTATTCTTATACCCCCCGAATATTTCGGGATATGATGAATACGGTCGACCCATCCTGGGTTACGATATGTAAAACTATCAAATAGGTAGACAACAACAATCACCTTCACTCTCTACATGGGCAGATAACCATTCAATTGCTTAGGCTCAAAATCCTCTTCTTCAGGGAACCAATGTTGGTTCCTCTGTACGTATCGAGGAGCTTTACCAAATCATATAGACACATCCTCCTGAGCAATCAAGTTCTAACAACATGACTTTAACTGGGGAGGCAAGTTCATCTCCTCGGTTTTGTTCCGATAACCCATTAGCATGCATTCGGACTAACTCCTACCTCTAGATGAGGATTACTTAGCATAATACGTCAGAAGCGAACAATGCTTCCACAATATAAACTAGGTTTTTACAAGTTGCAAGGACATGTTGATGTCTTGCTCCAAAAAATAACACTACCCCTCCAACAATGAAAAAATTGCCAACGAGGGGTGGTAGAACAACAAACAATTCATAGCAGGATACCACACTCCTCAACAACCTCCAAAAGTTCAACAACAAGCACTGAAAAAAATACCACCCCATCAATGGGTGACATCATCTTAGCATTAGTAGACAAAGTCAAAGAGTTAGAGCTTTCCCAAAATACTCAAAATTCATACGCAAGGCAAGTAAGAGTTTCTCACTATCCGTAGAATTATGGAAAAGTACCTACTATGTAGACTCCTCTAGTTTATACGGGTGCTCCAAGCCCTAGAGATTTTCTAGACGGGATGAGAACCTTGGGTATGCCCCCTCACACCACATATGGATATTTACGACATGCACTAGTCATAAGTGCATTCTCAAATGTTATACCAATTGGAAATGCAATGTTCCCTGGATTTGTGCCTTCTACTCCATATCAAAGTACTCAACCCCCTTACATACACATGTACCCTAAATCACCACATGTGGATATGTACACTTACCTAGGTCCATATGGGCAACCACATGGGATGCCATATGCTCCAAAAAAAATTACGATGTCCCATTTCATGGCAGAATCGATGAAACCTCCACCTCCCCAACAAGGATCTTCAATCGTTAAAACATACGCAATGGGGACCTATTTTGAATATCTTAAGGAGTCGCTAGAATTTTCCATCCGGACCATCATGCTCCCAAGACCCTTGCCTGATCTTCTAAAGTTCAAAGGGGAGGGTGATCCTAACGCTCACATCAAATCTTGCGCAATGGCCATTCGAGAGATGCTCCCGTGGGATGCAGTTGTTCTGAAGATTTTCCCTAAGGCACTAGAAGGTATTTCTCTCAATTTGTACTATAGGATACCATAGGCTTCAATACACTCCTTCAAGAAACTTGTTTCAAAGTTCATAAAGACTTTTGATATGAACAAAATTTTAAGGACAAGAATCATAGAATTCCTTCATATCAAACAAGATCACAACGAGTCTGCGCAGCCCACTTCATTCAAAGGTGGCGAAAGGTTCTCTATTCCTCTGCAAGTGCTCCAAATATGGATCAAACAGAGATTTTTGATTTTTCCTCCACTCCCTCAATAGAGAGACAAAGGAAGAAGTCCAAAATTTCCCGCTAAGGAGCTACGAAGAGGTGTTAGAGGGTGCTCTCTAAATTGATCAAGCAGCCATTGATAGTGGTCATAAGACTTATGGAACAAATGGAAGGTTAGTCACTCCTAACCAAAATAACCCTAGTTACTCCAACAACATGAACAATAATCGGGACCAAAGGTCCTTAATAAGAATCATGGGGTTACAACTGATTTATTTTATCGATAAGCCCAAGAAACCCAATGTTGTTAATTCTCCCAATACAAACACTACCAATAACAACAACAATGGCAATAATCAGAGGAATAATAATTTATCACCCTTAATCAACATTGTGGATTTTAATCATCCTCAATAACATCAATAACAACAACAACCTCAACAACCAAGACAAGTGCAAAACCAAGGCCCTAATCAATACCCAAGTGGGTATCTGAACCAATTCCAAAACCAAGGGTAGGGGTTCCCAAATTTTAACTATAACAATCAGCAGTTGAACAATAATCATAATTTTGGACCGTAACAAGGTGCAAACCAAAGGCCTCAAGATTATGATCCCAATTTGTATTGTAGTTTTCATAGGGTTCGTGGACATGATGCAAGAGCATGTCACGATTGAAACAAATTTCTATAGTGTTTTCTATGTAGGATCAAAGGAAATTATTTGCTTTGACATGTTTTTGGCAAACCCAATAGCACCAACTCAAAACACTTACACGGGGCCGGTATCCCCACAGAACACACCACTTAGGATATTTAGTGATCCTCTCCCCACACACCCAAAATATGGTAGAATAGATCCCAATGGTTCAAAAAAAGGCATTGCAATAGGAACCAACGATCATGAAGCCTCAACTTCATCAAACTCATAGGTGGCACCTCCTTTGGATGGTCACCAACAAATAAAAATTGTGGGATTGGTAGAATTAGACACCAAACCTTAGATTAACGCTACCACTAGAACCAAATATTATTCTTCACAGCCTATCCCGATCTACCCGACTATATTAGATGACATTTGTGATACACTAGGAAAGCCAATATGAGCTTATGACTTGATCAATGACCTGACCAAAACCTTCTCTCACATTTCCTTCTTGGATCTATTAAATAATTCCCATGCTCATAGAACTTCTCTATTAGAAACACTAGGTCTTGGGAATGTGATTAATGTCACCTCTCCACCAAAAGCATAGATAAATCACATATACTTTGATGTTATCCCTCCAGGGCAGCATGAAAGATACATTGGATTTGTATTTGACATCATCAAGATGCCCATGGACATTGAAATAGCTCGTAGAGGTGATCCGATTTATTTTTACAAGTTTGTATTTACAACAATTATGTAAAACATGCGATGATTGATGATGAAGTAGTGGTCAACATAGGTTATGGAGAGACCAATTTCTCCTCAAAACGAAACACACTGAGAGGCTACGACAACCTCAAAGCAATGCCAATTGGAACTATAGTGTTTCTAGTCACCCTTGGACCTCGAACGTTCTAACCAAGTTTTATATTATAGATCAAGAAACCAACTATAATATGATCCTCGGTCGTCCTTGGATTCATCGCATGAAGGAAATTCCCTCCAATTTGTTTCAGGAAGTAAGGTTCCTACATTTAGGGAAGGTCTTCATGGCACAAGGTGACCTAAAACCCTTTGACATACATCTAGCTAATTTAAAGAAGAGGCCAGGGTTCATTCTGAGTTTGAGCTTCCTGCAAATCAGTTAAACAAACCTACAAGCTCAACGCCAGAAGAAAATTTGGTTCCTACAATGGAGCTAGAAACTACGGGTTTGATTAAAGGAATTCCGGCAATTAAGGATGAAACCGTCATCATAGAGATAATGTCATTAGGAACCACATAAAATATTGTCGAGTTATTGGAGAATGATTTACCTATTCTCCTTCCATTTGATTTTATGGGTATGGGACATACCTTGGGACTTGGTTCTCTTCCAACAGATGAAGTTTGTATGGTAGAAGTAACTGAGGCAAAGGAAGAAGATACAAAGAATGATCCAACATCCATTTTCTAAGTAACTGTTGGACTCTCCATTTTGATGGATCCAGATGTTGTTTTGGTGTCGGGCCGTGTGTGATCCTTACCTCTCTTGAGGGAAGGATTCTACCTTTTGCCTTCAAGTTAAAATTCGAATGTACAAATAACAGGGCTGAATATGAAGCCCTCCTTCTTGGCCTCATCATAGCCAAAAGGATGGGTGTTGGTAATATTAGAGTGTTAGGTGATTCACAATTGGTCACAAATCAAGTATCTGAGGTATATGAGACTAGATCTGAGCATCTAAAACTCTACAAAACAATAGTGTTAAATATAACAAAGGGGTTTGACTTCATATCGATTGAAGCAATTCCAGTAGGAATAAAACCTTCTCGTAGACTCTATAGCAACTTCTACTTCCCGCTTCACTCCAAGCAGTGAGTTGGAAGATACAAACTTCATGGTATCTGGTTCGTGTTGAACCTTTGGTTCGTAAAATACCGATAACCCTGATGTTGACATACATAGAAGATGAGAATGAGTCTGTCATCTTAGACCATGTTGATAGTGATAAAGCAACTCTGGGATATCTAAATGCTTTTACAAAATTACATCTTGCTCATCATGAGGTTGATCTTTCCCTAATCCCACATTCTTCTTCCTATTTTGGAAATCCCATGATAGAATCTTCCTCTAGGAAGGATCTTGAAATTTATGAGGTAGGAGAAGAGGGGGATTTAGAGTTACCTCCAGCCCCGCCTAAGTTTGAGGAAGGAAATGCCTCCTTAATCGAGGGAATGATCGATATAAACATCGGGACGAAGGAGGAACCAAAAATCTTGAAGTTGGGATCCTCTCTAACTCCAGAAGAAGTGGAAATACATACCTAAATCCTCAAGGAGCATGAAAAATCTTTTGTATTTAGCTACAAGGAAATGATGAGAATTGCGTCACACATTGCAGTTCACAACCTTGTTACTAAGCTAAATGCTAAGCCAATCAAAAAAATTATAGGCCCATGAAGCCAAAGGTGGCCCTCATGGTGAAAGAAGAAGTGATGAAACTCCTACAGGTGGGGTTCACCAATCCAATCGACTATTCACAATGGGTGTCTAACATCATCCCTATTCTCAAGAAGAATGGAAAATCTGCATTTGCATAGACTTTCGGGATATCAACAAGGCTTGTCCCAAAGATGATTTCCCGTTACCATCCATTGATGTTATTGTCATTACTGCAACAATCGGTTATGAGTTGTTGTCTCTCATGGATGGGTTTTCTAGGTATAACCAAATCAAAATCTTTGAGGAGGATCAGACCAAAAATACATTCATCACTCCTTGGGGAACATACTGTTATGTTGTCATGCCATCTAGACTTAAAAAAATTGGTGCCACATACCAAAGGGTAATGAAGTATATATTTCATGATCTCATCCATAAGATTGTGGAATCCTACATGGAATATCTTCTAGCTAAGGCCAAAAATCACCATGATCACCTTGAGGTGCTTCGTATCATTCTTTCTCACTTAATCGAATACAATGTCACGTTGAATCTAGAAAAATGTGTATTCGGTGTAAGGGGAGGCAAGATTTTGGATACAACATATCTTCATGAGGGATTGGTGTAGACCCAGCCAAAATCCAAGTTGTACAGAAATGAGTCCACCAGTCTAGCATCATATATTTTCTTAGAAAACTCAGTGCAATCCAAAGGTTTATCCCTGATATGACCTTTGTTATTCACCCAATCAACAATTTGTTGAAAAAGGATTGTTGCATCGATTGAGATAGAAGAATGCAATGAGGCATTTGAGTCGATTAAACAATTCTTGTTGTATCCTCCCACATTCATGTTGCCTAGGTCAGATCACCCCTTGATCCTGTATTCATGAGCTACGGATGTCTCATTAGCCTGCATGTTAGCTCAAGAAGATGATGATAAACGAGAACATGCGGTCTATTTTATTAGTTGAACATTGTTTTATTATGAGACACGTTATACACAACCATAAAAGGAATTCCTTTCCATAGTCTTCGCAACAAAGTGCTTAAGACATTACATGCTAAATCAAGAAATAAGGGTTATTGTTAAATCGGATCATCTATGGACATTTCTCATGCAAGGGTCCTTATCTAAGAAATTTGGATGCTTCATAACTCTGATGGGTGAGTTTGAGTTAACATTTGTTAATAAGAAATTTTTAAAGGATAAGTCATTGCAGATCGGTTAGCCGACAACCCGTTAGATGGAGGTCATCTATCTAGACTTCCCGATGAGTGTGTGTATTTTTCAAAACCAGTCCTCCCATTTCCGCGTGCCCATGGTACACTGATATCATTAACTTCATAGTGGACAATACATATCCGTAAGGGGAAACATCACGATAAAGAAGAAGATGGTTGCATGTTATAACCTCTAAGTATGTCATCTTGGAACATGTGCTCTATCGTAGAGCCTTTGATGGAATGTTGTTAAGATGTATTGATGAAGAAGAATCTGAGAAGATTCTTTATGAATCACATAGTGGAGTATGTGGAGGTCACTCCGACGGCTACGCTACTACTCGGAAGATACATCGGATGAGATAGTTCGCCCACACTAGAACATGACATAGTAGAGTTAGTGCACAAATGCCATAAATATCAAGAGTTATCCCATGAGATCCACATACTAGCACGAGTTTCGCAACCAATTGCAATGTCATGGCCCTTTTCCACATGGGGCCTAAATTTGATAGGGAAATTATCTCCTCATCAACACATAGATCATCATAACTTCATAATCACGGCCACATAATACTTTACTAAGTGGGTAGAAGCCATGTCGCTTACCACCATGCCTGGAAGTGTAATCGCTAAGTTCATTTTGAACCAAATCATTTATAGGTGCGGGGTACCACAAGTCATCATCTCTTATAATGACGCATCTTTCAAGATGAGGAAGTACGTGAATTATGTGAAAAGTTCAAAATAAATCACCATACAACTTCTCTCTATTACCCTCAGGCCAATGGACAGGCTGAGGCTACAAACAAGACATTAAAATCCATTCTCCTTAAGATGGTCAAGGAGAAAAAATGAGATTGGAATTTAAAGCTTTTCTGGGCTTGTGGGCCTATCGGACATCGGTAAGAACACCGATAGGGGAAACCCCCTTTTCTTTGGTATTTGGTGTAGAAGCGTTTTTACCACTCGAAATCGAAATACCTAGTCTCGTATCCCATTGCAAGGAATTCTAGGGTAAAAATGCTATCGAGAGGCACGAATCTCTCAATTAGAAAGTCTCGATAATAGACAAAAATACCAAATAAGGAAGGAAATTCAGGCTCGTGTGGTTGGGTCCATATTGAGTAATAGAAGACTATAAAAATGGGGTATTTTTCCCGTGTACACTAGAGGGTGAGGATTTCGTGAATCTATAAACTATCTTCACCTAAAGTGGTATCATGCATGATCCATTAGCATGTTCATATGTACATTACTTGCATCCGTATTGCATTTTCATCTGCCACCATTTCGTAAAATTTGTGATCAAGGGACTTATTCTTATAGCAATTCTAAAAATTTCATAAAATATTGGCAAAACATTCAAATCATACCTCTACAAATCTCCACAGTGTCATCAATTGTTTCCGAATCATTTCATCAATCCAAGCAAGATAAGACAAATCTTTGATAGTAACCATATCAATGCCTGCATACTTGGTTCTACTTGTAGTCTTTTCTAGATTAGGTGGCTTTGCCTATAGTCTGCTCTAGAAGCTTCATGGTGTCACATCTATCCCATAAACATCTCTTTGGAAATAAGAACATTCTAAAAAAATTCCTAGATAGATAAGTCAAATGCAAATCCACAAAAAAATTATTTTACACATTTCTTTTCCCTACCAACCTTCGGTGTTAAGCACTAGTGATGTAGGGTTGGGAAAGGAGAGAAATTCCCTTACTCACCTATACTTTTTCCATAGTGATGAGACCATACTTCCGACTGGTAGCATGGGGCAAGGTGTAGGGGTCTCTTTGAAAAACCTGAAAGTTAGAAACAATTCATTCAAATTATTTGCAATCATAAATCAAAACAAAGTGAATTAGATGTACAAAATTCCAAAAGAGTTTAAAACCTCAAAACCATATTTTTTCAACCAAGTGGAAATCTACGAATCTAAGTCTAGATAAATAGGAAAGTAATTCACATTCTAAACTATGAAGAAAACTTGAGTAAAATGAGGTTGTAGTGTCTCAATTTGGTTTTATCATATTCGTGTCTTTCTCGCATCATTACCATTCAACGAATTTCCATAAATTGTACCCTTTACGGCTCTTGGTGTCGATCCCTCGCATCTTACTAGTTGCGTGGAGTTGGGAGTGGGGCAAGTTCATCCACTTATCATTTCACTTTTTGCCACATTTTTCCAAAACAATACGAAGTACAAAAAGTTGCTTAGAGAACTAAAGTTCAGCATTACAATATGATTGCATTATCATCATACATCAACATTACAAAACACAAAAAAAGAAATCATTTTGTTAGCATTTGTATCCGTTGCATACATTCTCAAAAGAAAAAAACAGAGTTCTAAAATCTAGAGTACACATTTGAAGTGAGCCAAGAATAAGTCAACTTAGATACAATGAATTACCAAACCAAAAAGAAGAGTTTGTATATATCATAATAAATCAAGTTTTTGTACAATTCCATCATGCGCTAGGTGTGGTCAAAACACTCGCAATGAGCCCGAAATATAGAAAAAAATCATATAATGCCCAAAAAAATGGAAAAAAAGAAATAAAAGGCCCACTCACATGTCAATCCCTATGAAATCCCTCGAGATGGTGCACGACCTCATCCAAGACTCATACTACAAATATGACAATGAGAAGGAACTGAATGATGGGAGTGCTCGTGATGGTAGCCACTAGCCATGGTCTCACTGTGATAGTGACTTTGTCTCATCAATCGCTCAACTGCCTCATACCTAGCCACCTGAGTGCAAAGAGAGTTCATTACCTCCGCTTCCCTCCGGATGAGTGTAAACACATCGGTGTGTCTATCATCAAGCTAGTGATCGGCCTAAAACATTATTTAGCTCATCTCGGGTCTTCCCTGAGGGGGATCGACAGGTGTCCACACACACCCATTGAGTAAGCTCTTACCACTCTTGTGCAATCACCTGCAAGAAAGAAAAGAAGAAGAAACGATGAGTTAGAAAATTACAAAACAAACAAAAATAAATACTAACAAACAAATTCAAGGGAAGAGTATCAACGTACTTGGA
Source organism: Taxus wallichiana var. yunnanensis (assembly GCA_018340775.1). NCBI lineage: Eukaryota > Viridiplantae > Streptophyta > Pinopsida > Cupressales > Taxaceae > Taxus > Taxus wallichiana. The sequence continues at coordinate 859,872,437 of CM031240.1, read as the reverse complement.
TCTCCAGGCATCCAAGTAGGTTCAGTGGTTGTTGCTATCATTGTTGCTGGTTGTGGGGCCTCCCAAACCCGGAGGCAATATGTTGTCCTATCACGGGCTCAGCATCTCCCTCTCCATCTCAAGGAAGTGGTCCCTCTAAGACCAAAGTCTCTCTCTCCACACTCGCCTCCTCCCGCTCTGCTCTCAACATATCCTGAGTGTCATGCCACTCAAGGTCGCTCTCCTCCACCTCCATGTGAGCTATCCCGTTAGCCTCACCACCTAACCCCTCATCACCTGTCTCCTCTCCAACCGACTCCTCCTCGGTCTCATCTCTTGTGTACTCCTCAGATTCGAGTCTATGTCAATGGGCTCATCCTCCTCTCCACTGTGAGTGGGAGCAGCCTCAATCTGTAGTAGGTATGTTCGAGGGACACCACCATCTATCAAGCATGAGCCACTCACCTAACTATAATGGGAACCCCTAGAGTAACCAATGTCCAGCCAGATCTCCTCTAGGGCCCTTCTCGGGCCTCCTAAATGGTCTTATATATAGGTGCCACGAGAGGAAGCATGTCAATGTAGGGAAGGCCAAACTATTGAGGAACCCGGTCGAATGGGTGGATCTCAACCCTCCCGGACCTATCAACCAACTAACCAATAGTGGATAAAGCTACCACTATGGTCACCTCTTGCCCCCATGACCCTGCCATATCCTGATAGGGTGTGGTAACCATGTCCACTGTAGTCAAAGAATCCACTGGTTGATGTGGCATCCGAATAACTAAAATTATTGTCCACCTAGTTTGCATGGACAACCTTCGGTCCTGCACCGGTATTCCCCTCCCATAAGGGGTAATACACTCGTATACCCAGCTCATGACTAGTGTGGGATGGCTCAATGACTATCCCTATAACCTAACGACCATGTATAGGTCATGGTAGGTGGTCCCAAGGATGTCTACTCCCCAAGCATAGATACGGCCATGTCCCTCAATCTATGTAATGATGGGAGCCCAACAATAAAGAAGAGTGTCACCTCCCTTGTCCCCGATCAACCGCAAGGCCAAGATACCCATGATGGCTCTGCAAATGATAGGAATGGGAGCAGAATAATAGATCGTACTTTCATTCCCTTCTTCGAGCCAAGTGATATAACGACATCCCCCATGTAAGTGTTCCATTGAATCATCTCATATCTATACCATGTTTTTTTCAGGGTCAACCTCCTCCCAAGTATCGAAGCCCAAGAATATGGTACACGTCCTCCACGATGATAGTCCACTCACCCCTGGCACTGACAACCGGAAATATCCGGAGCCAATCACACCTCCTCTCATGACTCCAGTGGATTTATTCCTCCTCCTTTTGCATCCACCAAAACATAGAAAAAGAGCAAGTTAGTAACGTATTTCAAGAAGTAAGCTCAACAAAAACATGACAAAACATCAAAAATTAAAAAAAAATCAAGTTAAGCATAGGTTTGATCGTTTTGTTCCAAACCGCCACCTAATGCAGGGCGGCAATTTCAAGACCGCTACCCTACTTTGGGCATTGGTCCTGGACCGATTTTCTAAACCGGTTTATAACCCTAGAAAATGCCAAAAATGCAAAAAGAACCATTTTAGACAAAATAAAAGACTACCCTATGGGTGCCCCCTAGAGACTCATTTAAAATAAGAAATTTCAAAATGACCCCTCCTAGGTAAACTTTTCAACATTTTTACATTCTAGGTTTAAAAATGCAAAAGTGAGAAAAACCAACCTTAGACCATGTTTGTCAATCTCTCGCTCGTGAAGACATGATCATGATCTTGCAACGAACGTTTTGACTATTCTCTCGATGAAAACAGTCACTGTAGGTCCAGAGATCAAAAATCACCAAACCGATGTGCACAAATGAATTAAAAAATGAGTTTATTTTGATATATATATATGTTATTTTGACCTCGTTTTGAGTGTATGTGTTCGCAGGTTGGAGCGTTAGCGCAGGTATATCTCTATATCCCCGCACAAATGATAAGTCCTCTTTTCATTTTGATTTAGTGTTTATTTTTTGATATTTTATCTATCTGCACTTGAGTGTTCTCTTTGTCTTGCCGGTAGTGGGAGTTTGAACATCGACATTTTAACACACGGGCGTGTCAGGTATAGCTTCTAAACCCCCATTTCGGGAATGCCATACTCAAACTCTACATTTTACGCCTTCATGGCTAAGACGCTTCTCTAAGGGGGCAATATGTATGCACCCAAAATTACATGTGCTACATTGTCAGAAAACAGTTACAAAAGTCCCCAATGATGATTCATGTCCTTTCAGAAGATGTTCGAGCTCCTAAACCCATTTGCAGTGTATATTTGTAGCCTAGACATCCTTACTTAGCTTTTTCATATTTTTTTCCAGCTTCCCGCTTCATTCTATGCATGTTTTGGCCTTTAGTGCTAGGATCGTTGCCCTGCCTAGGCGGTGGTTCCGAAACCGCCACCCAGAAAGGCTACGGTCCCGTGACCGCCTTGCGAAGGGGTGGTCCCGAGCATGTTTTCCAGAATCTATCATGCATTTTTTTGACATGCGATGCTTCACTTAACTTAACTTTTAGGATGCATTTATGAACCAAATTGCCTAAAAATAGTCTTGATTGCTTGGTTTTCCTTCCCTCTTCTATTTTTAAATAGATTTAATTAGTTTGAACTACCTCTTCACCCAATTATTTGGCACTCCAAGGTTGCCTTGTGCATGAAGGAACATCCCAGCCAATTCCTATATATTCCATGCTTGTATTCAAGTAAAAGGGCCTGAGAATTTTTGTGTATCTTGCATAGTATTACTTGCCAAAATCCTACTAGGAATTACATAACCAAGCTCAAATTTCTTGTGATATCTCTCTTCTTCTTGCATTGAACTTAATGCCTTCAAGCTACCATTGCTCAAGCGTCTTCTCTTGTTATTGTTCTTGCATTCCCAATCCTTGGACTCATATGAACACACGGAGAAAGAAAGGAACAAACTGAGGGGACAGATACATATACAACCAGATTTGCCAAAGATCTTGCTTATCTAGGTTGGAATTATTTGTTTGTTTGCTTCATTTGTTAAATTATCAATTTTGAATCATTCATTTCAAACACATATCAAATAGAGTAGTAAAATTGTTCATTTCAATTGATTAAGAAATTACAAATAGAGTAAATCATTAGATAGCTTGCTCTTTGACATTACTAGGGAAGTAGTGGGGAATAATAGCTCTTCTAGGGTTATGATTTGTTCTCCACCTTTGAGGTAGGGTTTGAAGGGTTTTTATTGAATTAGATTAGTTGTTTTAGATCTAGATTCACATACCTTCTCAAGTAATTAGCTACAACCAGCTGACTATTTGTATTTAGTTTTGTTTATTAGATTAGAAGCATTGCTTAAAAACTAGAAAAGATCAAAAACATTTACTTTTATTAGATTAGTTTTCTTTCATTATTTTGTTCTGATATATTGTGAAAATACCAAAAACATAGATTAAATTTCCTTTGATAGTTAGCTTGTTTTATCAAATCAACTCATTTCATTCTCGCATGACCATCAATGGTCCACAACAAGAAAAGACATTCAGTTGTGATCCATTGGTCCCACAACCCAACGGGCCAGAATTGTTGACCGACATTGATACGGGTTTACGCTTGTTATTTTTACGCACACCGCTAGGTATTCTAAGAAGATTGAACAATTAAACATGCTAAACATTACATCTAATCAAGCCTATGACTATTGGAATGCTCCTGAAACAGGGTTTTATTACGCATATTACAATACAAGGACCACAACCTCCATGAGTTTTCAGTTGTGATCCCCTGGTCCCGTAACCCAACAGGCCTGCTAACCAATCAGATATCGACACTAGTTTGTGTGCATCAATATTTAGATCATCACCACTTCCACCTGATATCATTGCACAACTTTCATTATTGAACATAGCAACTGATTAGGCTAAGACTTTCTGGACTAGACCAAAAAAACACTCATAGTCCCTATGGTTTCATTATGTCTCTCATTCTCACTTCCATGACCTTTTCTGGAAATATATACGAGGTGCCCGCAGGTCACTTTCCACGTGTTCCACAACCAAAGAATGAGAATCGCAACAGCTCGATATTGACTAGATTCTTCAAGTAGCTATTATATCAGATTGATCCATCACACCACTTCAGGTTAGGAGAGCATTCTTTGCCTTAGACTCGTAGATCCCGATATTATGTGTCAAAGATATAAGGTTTCCTCATTAGCTTATCCATCATCACCACACATACACTCATTTATATTCTACATCGGTTTTCTCAGCACGACCTCGGGAAGTTGGGTGCGAAGAAGGTCACATGTTGATTTTCTTTTGTACAAAATCCCATACCCCCGACGATGTAGCGGTAGTTGTAATGAGCGTGATTACGTGGACAGGTTGTATTATGTATTTTGTTTTTTTCCTATGTTATAGTGGTGATTATCTAACACGTTGTGTTATTTTTTTTTAGGTGATGTGTATTGGTCCTAATAGTTGACACAACAATCCACACCTTGATGTGGAATGTGTCAACGGATGTACTTGTAGGTATTCTTGAGTGATTGGATGATATAGTGGGAAAGCATGCCCATTTATTTGAGCCAGTGATAATAGCAATGGTGACATGTACTATGTTGCTAAGAGAGAGGGAAGAGGCACGTGAGGAGACTTGACGAGCCCAAGAGGCGGTAGGTGGTGGTCCCTTGGCACAGATGTGTTTACATGATATGTGGATTTTCAGCGTCGAGTTTTCAGAGCATTCAATAGATAACACCTTATTATGTAGGAAAGTGGAGAGGTATCGAGGCCACGAATAATGACATAGAGTTAGTGGCAAGGCATCTAGTTCTAGGGCTCTCGCAATACCTGAGAGCGATAGCGATGATGAGACTTGAGTTTCATTATTGTATATGATGTAGGGGAGTTGTCCCCAGTGATGAAATGTTTTTGTGTAATGATGACTCTATTCAATATAGATATGGATAGATGGTATTGATATATGATGAGTTTATTTTGTTGTGTATCGATGTTGTAATGTGATCAATGATGTGTGATTTGGTGATTAGTGTTAGAATGTATGTGATGTGTTTGTATATTGTTAGTGTTTATTGATGTAATATTCGTGCAATGATGACAAAATAGAATGTGTAATAGATAACATATGTAATGTGAGTGATGAGCTAAGTGAAATGTTTATTAAATGGGATTTATAATGTGTAGTTAGTGTGATGATGATAGTAGAATGAATGTAAAAAGAGATGATGTATGATGATCGAACTAGGGTGTTGTAATGAATGTGTGTTGGGATAATGTAATGTAATCGTAATATTTTTGTGTGATAAATGGGGGAAATTAGTAATACCCCAAGCATATGGATGATTAGGTTCATTTTAACTAAGACCCCTCAAAAGTCAAGAATGAACCGTAGAAAGCAAGAGTGCATCATCAAAAATTATTGAGTGTGCTAGATGAGATGACAGAGCATGTGATGAGAGGTTCTTAGAAAAAATCCCTCAACAATCATGTAATAACCGTAATAACACAATTGAATCATAGAGGGATAAGGTGATAAGAATCACCTACCGAGACTATGGTGGCATGAAGTGGTGGAAGCAAAGATGCGAATATGTGCCAAACTGAATGTCATATGGATTTGCGGTGGTATGCGCAAAGGTGGAGGGTTGTGGAAGCCAATGTGAAGGAGCAACGTGATGTGGTGGATAACATGAATGTGATGGATGAGATGGATGAAGTGAATGTGATGGATGTGATAATAAAATAGTGTATGGATGCGAGTGAGAGCACACATGAGTGACGAACTGTGGTGGTGGACATACCATGGCCTGAGCACTAGATGAAGGAGATGACTCAATTGTAGTAGAAACTCTCTGATGAGGTAGAGGAGAGATGGATTTCTCACATGAGCGAGAGCCAAAGGAGATGATTCCCTTTTCCTCTAATTGTTGCAATCTATCATGAAGGTCAAAAATTCATTGTCCCTATGGTCGTTGATGTGATAATAATTACAATAAGGTTGTTCACGTTGATGTTGTAGCCTGTATTATGGATGATGTTGATGGATGGTAAGCGAATGAGACACTTTTCAAGTAAGGTAAAAACACATCATGGGGTCTAGCATGATGGGAGAAATGTAATGGCTCACACAACATAGATGGAGTGGAAGGAGAAGTAGCCTATCGCGGAGAAGGAGAAGAAGTATGTTGTGATGGTGGAGTAGGTTGAGCTTGTTTTCTTTTCTTGTGAGGAAAAGGTGGAGACTGTGTAGGATGCTCAACCAATTTCGACGGAGGAGGACTAGATGATATAATAGAAGTAGATGTATGTGGAGGGTCAATGACATTTGCTGAAAGAAGATCTTTCTCTAGATCTAGGACTTTGTAGCATAGAAGAATGAATGAATCACATGTATCATACTGTAATCTCTGTTTGAGCATAGGAATCAAACCATGACAAAAATGAATTTCTTCTCAAGGTCTATAGGTTGGAATACCAGTTGGTGCATACAAGCATTAAATCATAAGATATAATCCTTAATAGATTTCGATGAGCCCTAATGTAAAGTAGGTATACGAGTCATAAGTAACCTTAGGGCCATTGTTGAGGATGAAACAATAGAGGAAATCATCCTCCATGTCATAGTAAGTACTAATGGACCCAAAGGGAAGATGAGTGTACCATTGTAATGCCTCATCGATAAGACTAGTATCGAAAGGCCTTAAGTAATAATCTATCATTAGAATAAGAGGTCATAGCCATGTGGTAATGTAGAAGATGAGCATGAGGGTCACTAGTACCATCAAAGCAAGTGAATTTAGGCATGATAAAGTCCTTAGGGAATGCCAAATTATGAATCTTCTTGGGAATAGGGTTACCATGTAATGAGTTGTTATCAATAGAAGCATAGTAAGCCCTACTTTCTAGAGTAAGAGACTAAACCTGAGATTTCAAGTGTCATGTGGTATGCATGAGATAAAGTATATCTTGTGAAGGAATAGTGGAAGATAACACTAATGTATTAAGAGGTTGTAATTTTCCATTGTGAGTGATCATAGGAATATCTAAAGATGAAAAAGGAGATTCTGATTCTAAAGGCACACTAGTAGTAGGTGCCAAAGAAGCTATAGTAGGTGATATAGATGGAATATCCATAGCAGTGGTAGGAATAGCATTAGAAACATCCCTAATAGGTGAGGTGATCGATGGAGATACATCTATAGGAGAAGATGAATGAATGGGTGTAGATGATGTAATAAGAGGAGATGAAACGGTAGGAGAAGAAGAAGTGATGGATGGAGGTGACTCATGTATAGTGCTAGATGCAATCTCAGGAGAAGGTAATGATGGAATAGGAGATTCACACTCGGCCATATGAAAAGAAGGATAACCATGGCTATCAACCACCTCATCAACATCAAATAAAGACTCGAAATGAGAATGTCACTAAGGATATTATCAATAGGATCATCAACATAGTATAAAAGAGGATGCAAACTAGTATGAGATGTATCATGAGAAGAAATATCAGAGGTAGGAGAGTCATGAGATGAAACTATAGAGGTGTTCGAGTAGAAGAAGAATCAGTATGCACATGTGAACGATGATCAATACCAAGCATGTAATCAATAAGAGAATCATCTAAAATTTCCTTAGAAAGATCATGAGGATCACAAGTAGCCATATAACATGGTGTATAATGAGTGAAGGCTATTGGATCCTCAACAATACTAATTCCAATGGGAGAATCTTCAAAATGAGTAGGCACATATTGTTGACCATCTAGAATTTTTTGTTTGATATGATTTGGCATAGGAGTAGGATTACCATAGAGATTCATGAGCTCAACAATGGCAGCCTCATCATAGATAGGGTTAACACTGAAATGAGACATGATGGGAGAATAATATGAACTATCCTTAGCCATTAGGGTTTAAAATAGATCCTAGGGAAAAATATTCTAAAGTACAGTTCACCAAAATGATTAACTAAAATATGAAATTATTTCTATCTAAGTTAATCTAAGCAAGTACAAGAAAATATAATAACTGATATGAACTGAAATATGAATGTTAAGTAATTTTATTTGATATTTAAATGAAATAAAATAATTGAAATAGGAGGGATAAGGTACTAACCTAAAATGAATTACCTTGCTTTGAGATTCGGATTGAACAGGATGATGTGCGGATGAAGTAGAGTATGATGGTACCACCCAGGAAATTGCAGCAGATGAATATTCGACTAGACTGGGCACCTGGAAGAGGATCAGGGTGCTTGTGGGTGCCCTAGTCTAGTAGTATGGGTGCTTTGGTCTGCAGAACAACTCATGACATGAATCTGGAAGTTTCACTAGATATTCGCAATATCTCGATCTTTTTCGTGTGATTGTTGGAGTAACTTCGCTTATGACATCGTAAAACTGTAATGTAGATTCACCTTCAAAACCCCATACAAATAATCAAACTCTAAAAAAGAAAGATGCAAATGAATGGGTCAAAATTTCCTCAGCTTTTAAATGGATGGACTTACAACTTATCGTTGCACTACAACTCAAACCTGATGTATTTCTATGTGGAAGTGTGTGCAATTTTGTGCCTAGGGTTCCCTAGCGTTAATGACGCAGAGATAACGTTAAATAGCTAGATGTAATGCAAAATGGTGGATGGAATAGAATAGAATTCCCTTTCCTATGTAGTGTGTGTGATGCAATGATGCCCAAATATAGTCCCTTTCCTTAGTAGATAACTAGCCCTTGGTGGTAGATAGTCCGCCCATAAGATAGTAAGTATGTTATGTTTATATAAGGATATCTTGCTCAAATTTTGACACTAATGACCTGACATGTCGACTAGTACCTAGGGGAATGAGAGGGAAAATTACAAAGACCAACCTCGAAACTCTAAATTAGACACAAGTGCTACCAGGACTAGGGTGCCTAAAATAAGGACCGAGGTACCCATGGCGCCCCAGTTCTACCCTAGGTTCCCTAGTTAAAGACTAGAGACAAAAATGACCAAATAACGACACTTGATACTCCCTAAGAGACGACTGTGATCAGTATGAACAACTAACTATTGTGCAAAACAAATGAAAAAAACAACCGACTAAATTGAGGATAGACTAGAGGATAGGTCATTGGTGATTAATTTTTACATGAGATCCATATATAAAATAACATATTTGGCGGTATAAATGTAATAGTAAGTGCATGTTTTTGTGACTACGACAATCTAGTTCAATCGCTTATATTTTTTGTTTTATGTCTTTTAACAACTTTTAATTGCTCGTAGCTTTCAAATGGTTGTGTTATTTATCAATACTATCAACTTATTGAAATGGGAAGGAGAATACTTAGAAAAATAAAATTAAAAATTAAAAAAATCATTTTCATTGTGATTGTGTTCATTTTTCACCTTCATAAAAAAATATTATAATTATAAATATTTTTATTTATTTCATGATTTTTAAAATAATTTGATTAATTTATTCTCGATTCTCTATTTAATTATCATTATGAATACTTACATTTTGTGTGGTATACATAAATATGATTTAGAAGATAATTTTTGTAAGTGGTTTAGGTTGTGAGTTCAAATTTTATGACTTTTCTGCAATGTTTGGTGAGGATCCTTTGTGTGTCGTTCAAAATTTAAAGAGGACCCACCCAAATTAACAAAGTGTCATAGCTCTAGGTTGTTGAAAAACCTTGATTTCCTTTTATTACCCAAAAAATCACTCCAATATTGTATTTAATATAGGTTATAGTTATAAAACAATAAGAGAAATAATGAACTTACAAATACTCTTGATTTTTTGAAAACATATTGTAAAGGATCTAAAACAGCTTTTAAAATATGAGAAAATCCAATTAACAAAATAAAAACAAAACAAATATAGCTATATTATACACATTCAATAAATATAATCATATAAAAACATAGTTATCTAAATCTCAAAGATAGGGAGGGACACATGGATGGAGGACAAGGTTTTGGATGAAAAACAATTTTACAAATTTTGAGAAAGGTTATTATAATAATTGACCGGAAGGCATTTTTACAGTGAGAAATTTTTCCCCTTTGATCGTGTCGCTACACGCAAAAGTGTGGATAATAGATTTTGGTGGACCGTATCAATGTCCTCTACACACAAATATTAACCGCTCAATGTTGAGTTGGAATTGTTTATTATCCTATAATAGCCACTTTAAATAAATATGGGGTGGAGCGATCATTGTTAGTCACTCGGATCTTAGCATAGAAAGGCGGCAGGCACTCATCACATGTTTAATTTCAACCATTTGCAAACGGTAACTCCAACTCCATTTGCACTTGCCTTCCCGACATGTCCAACATTTATTTTGAATTTCACGTCATGCGTGTCAAAAACATCACATTTATAAGCACTTTATAGAAAATGAACAAAATACTAAATGCATAAGTGAAAATAATAAGATTTATTTCTATCCATCATGCACATAGTTTTTACACGTGTAGACAATGTAGGTGAAGTACATAATTACGATTAGGGATGTCATGCAAGAAGAAACCCCTAATCACAATTATGTATAGAACTCTTATAGTAAGAAACCTTTACCCCCATCCGATCGTAATGTGTCGGAAAATGCAAAAGAGTGGATTGTAGATTTTGGTGGACCATATCAACATCCTTTGCACATAAATCTTGATCGCTCAATGTTGAGTTGGAATTGTTTATTGTCTTACAATATCCACTTTAAATAAATAGAGGTTGGAGCAAATCACGTCAGTCACTCGATCCGAGCATCGAAAGGCGGCGGTGCTCATCACATGTTTAATTTCAACCATTTGTAAGTGGAAACTCCAACTCCATTTGCACTTACCCACTGACATGTCCAACATTTCTTTGGAATTTCACGTTGCGCATGTCAAAAACATTACATTTATAAGCACTTTATAACAAAGCAACAAAATACTAAATGCATTTGTTATTACATATTATAATTTCCCATAAATATTTTAATCATATAAAACCAAACATATCATATATTATTTAGGTAAGAAAAATCTAAGTTAGGGAATGGGTGTGGGGCATATAGGTATTTAATTCCCACATTTTTAGTAAGACATCACCTATTCCCCTATAAGTACTCGAGCTTGAAATTGAAATTGAACGTTTACTGGATTTTCCTCATTTTTTAAATTTTAGTCCCTTTAAATGTGAATTGCATTCATGTGAATGATGCAAGATAGATTGATAAAAAAAAGTGGAGCACATAGAAAATATTATTTGGGGGAACAATCTAAATCATGGTATAATTATGGGGCATGCATGTATTAAATTATCACATTTATTTTAGACCTTCATTTCATGTCTTTGTCTTCCTTGAACATTCATTTTATGCATCCTTGCTACCTGATCCCAGGGAAGTAATTTCATCTGTTGGGTTGCCATCTCAACACACCTCTCGAGTGAGAAACTCCATTTCCAAAAGCATGTTCCATTTCCCTTCACACTTCCAAGGTGTACTTCACCTACATCATTCACATCTAGAAAAACTACATGCCTCATGGCTAGAGGAAAACTACATTTATTTTTCTGATAACTATAAATAAACCTTAATCGTAATTGTGTATGAAACCCTTGCCCTTGGTTTTAGGTGATCCATAGGGATCCAAAATGACTCTACTTCATCAGATCAACCAACACCAAAGAAGGAAAATGAAGAAACAGAGGTTATGTCTTTATGTTAACAGAATCGAAAGAACCACCGCCAAACCCGGGTGGCAGTCCTGTAACCGCCGCCAACCAGTGGAAGCGGTCCCATGTGACCGCCGGTCTGCACTAGGCGGTGGTCCTGACACTTTCAGACATAAAAATAAAATTTGAAACGAATAGTCCCAAAATTGGAAAGGTTGTTCGTGTCTCTTCTCCTCCATGACCTTTCCCATCCTCCAATGCACAAGAGGACATGAGAAAGGCTATAAATACATGTAGGAAGGAGAGTTTTTGATTATCGAAGCATGAAAGCAAGTGAGAAAGGAATTCTTAGTGTTGGAATTGTGTTTGTAGAAGAAAGGAGTGTTGAGGTAGAGCAAGCAAGTAATTGGGAGGAAGTGTGAGATATTATCTACTTCTCTTTCATACTTATTGTAAATTATGTACTTCTTATTTGAATTGGCCAATAAAAAGTGGGAAGAAAGATCATTTTCCCTTCCCGACTAGTTTTCCTTCTTGAGGTTTCCAGGATAAAACTTGTTGGTGTTCATGAGTTTATATTCTTTCCTTTCTTGCAATTTTTGATTCTAAGCATAAGCAAAATTCATTCACTAGTTATCTCTGTCATTTTCTAATCAAAATTAGAACAACAACATTCAATTGTGATTTTGTGAACATTTCTGAAGTAGAGAGTTTACGATCATTTTTGTATCGTAGCTAGCAAGTATCCGGACTATGGTATTCCTTCTTGGATTTGTATGATAGTGAAGAGATCTAAAGGTGAAGAGAATTTACCTTGTGATCCGATATTTCTACAAGGAAGTGGAAACATAGAATTTGGGCACAAATGGAGGAAGAAAACTTGGTCCGTAGAATTTAGATGATGGATACCATGATGGATATGATTTTTAGAAGGAAAGAAGAACTTGCAAATTTGTAGAAGATGACTTCGTTAAGAAAGACTCCATGGACTCAGTGGTTCGAGGCTTAGCTGAAAATTTTGGCATAGGGAGGATCCACCATGAGGAAGATTATGGGGAAGAGTGTGAAGAAGAGACTTCAAATGTAAGAGAAAAGGTAAAATATGATCATGTTCCTTTTAAAGTTGAGATGAAAGTTGAAATTAAAATATTTAAAGGACAAGTAGATGCAGAGTTGCTTGATAAATGGTTAAAACAATTAGAAGTCTACTTTAGCATCCATAATGTCACTAAGGCATAGAGGATCACCTTTGCACGTCTCAAAATGGAGGGACATGCTCTGGTTTGGTGGGAAACCCATCTAGCCACTTATGAAAAGAAGAAATGTCCTATTGTGAAATCTTGGCAAGAATTTAAAGAATTACTTAGAGCTAACTTCTATCCTATTGGCCACAAGACTAACCAAATGATTAAATTGTAGTATTTTAGACAAGGCAAAGGGTCAAAGTATGCAGACTATACTATATAGTTTCGGAGGCGTACTATGTTGTTGAACATGGACTTGGAGGATGATGATATTCGACTAAGTACTTGGGAGGACTTCACACTCACCTTCAAAGAAAATCCATCTACGCACGAAGCCCAAAGATCTCAATGACTCATGTGTGCAGCATACTACATAGATTATGAAAATAAGCAAGGAGAAGCAGAGCTAAGGTAAAAGTAGTCAAAAATTGTTGAGTGTTGGAGCTCAATTACTTCATATTAGCATGTAGTATAAAACTTGCTAGAAAATACAAGAACCGCATCGCTTAACGAGGGACCGGCATTGGTCACTTATGACCGCATCGGTCAAGCGAGGAGGTACCAAAGATCGGTTAGGGATAACCGGTGTAGTACTTGTGCGCGAAGTGTTTATTTAACTCTCGAATTAGATCTATTTTTAGTATTAAAGTAGATCTATTGATTTTAATTGCATGGATAAGTGCCCTAAGTTTGTATATGCTTATATAAGCATGAAAGCTAGGGTTTATAAGTAATAATTAAGAATAACTTGCAAAATTTTATTATTATTGTGAGAATAATTGTGAGAGAGAGAATACTTGGAGAAGAAGCAAAATCTTGAGTGAAAGACAGTATTGTACATCTAAGAGGTGTGGAAGATTGTAAATATTTATTGTATATCTTGTCAAAGATTTGGATAATAGATTGGTTTGTTTCTTGGTGGACGTAGCCCACATTGGGTGAACCACATTAAATTTGGTGTTGATTTATATCTCTTGTTTTGTATAATTATTCTGGTAGAATATTTGCTTTCATTGCATGTATTTTAGATCTGATATATTATTTGTACAACCTTGTGCTAACCCCAACAACCGGTATCAGAGCTTTGTTTGAGAGTTTTTGGTGTTGACAGATTTACTCACAGAGAGGATTTTCTCGATTGAGTGGGAGCTACATCAATGACTGAAAAAAACAAATACAAGGTAGAGAAGTTTGACGCCTCGAAATTATCAATTATGGAAGATGCGGATTGAGGATTATCTATATCAAATAGATTTGTACTTACCGTTAGATGAAAATTCCAAACCTACAAAGATGACTAATAAAGAATGGAAGATTCTTGACGTAAAGGATTTGGGATATATAAGAAAGATCATGGGAGCATTTGTGGCTTCCAATACTACGAAGCGACTTCTACTGGTAGAGTTAATGAAATCTCTTGCTAATTTATATGAAAAACCTAGTGCTTCAAATAAAGTTTATTTGATGAAGAAACTATTTAGTTCTAAGATGCATGAAGGTGGATCTGCATCTAGTCATTTGAATGATTTTTGATCTATTGTAAATCAATTAAAATCGGTTGATATTCCGTTTGATGATGAAGTGAAAACACTTTTATTCTTATGTTCTTTACCTGATAGTTGGGATAAATTGGTAATGGTTATTAGTAATACAACATCTGCTAATAATATTTTGAAGTTTGATGATGTGGTTAGTATAATCTTGAATGAAGAAATTCAAAAGTATAGAGGAATCATATGGGAATGCTATGAATGTAGAAAGCAGAGGAAGGAAGAAGGAGAGATCCAAGAGTAAGAATAATTGGAAATCAAAGTCAAGGGATGACAGATCTAAAGCTAGAGGTAAGAGAATTATCTGTTAGAAATGTGGAAAGAAATGACATGCAAAGATAGATTGTTGGTCAAAGGATAAAGAGAACCAACACCTTAAAAATTAAAGAGTCAAATAAAAAGGCAAATATTACAAAAGGGTAATGCAAGATGATCTTCTTATTTCTTTAGACAATAGAATAGAATCATGTGTTTTAGATTCAGGAGCTTCTTTCCATGCAACCCCTAATAAGGGATATTTCAAAAATTATGTCCAGGGAAATTTTACACATGCTTATTTGGGTGATGATAAACCTTGCAGATATTACTGCGGTAAAGGGAAGTTCATCTAAAATTGCAGGATAGAAATATATGGGTATTGAAAGATGTGAGGCATGTGTCAAGCCTCATGAGGAATCTTATTTCGTAGGGGAAACTAGGTGAAGTTGGTTGCATGGTTACATTTACATGAAACTCTTGGAAAGTCACCAAGGGTGCTTTTGTTGTGGCAAGAGGTAAGAAGGTATGAATGTTATATTTATCTACCTGTGTTACTGATTCATTTTCTACATTATCTACTTCATATTCAAAGCATGCATGTGGCATAATTGGTTAGGCCACATGATTCAAAAAGGAATGCAAATCTTAAAGGGTAAGGGTAAGTTATCATATTTGAAACATTTAGATCTTGATGTCTATGAGCATTGTGTTTTTGGAAAGTAAAAGAGAGTGAGATTTCTCAAGGTTGGGGCAACTAAAAGGAGCATAAATTGGAGCTTGTGCACTCGGATGTGTGGATACCAACTCGTAGCTTCTCATGGAGGATCCCAATGTTATGTTACTTTCATTAATGATGCTACAAGAAATGTATGGGTGTATTGTATTAAATGTAAATCTAATGTTTTTGAAACTTTTAAAAGATGGAAAGCCCTTGTTGAGAATGAATCAAATTCAAATTTAAAGTGCCTTAGATCCGACAATGGTGGTGAATATTGTAGAAGCAAGGCTTTCAATGATTATTGTTCAAAGAATGGAATATGCAGAGAAAGGACGGTTCACCACACAGAGAATGGTGTTGAAAAGAATGAACAGGACAATCATGGAACATGCTAGAAGTATGAGGATACATGCTAGATTTCCCTTGCAACTTTAGGTAGAAGCAAATGATATAACAGCTTTATTTGATTAACCATGGGCCTTCAAGTTCATTAGATGTAGGAATACCAGAGGAAGCTTGGACCGGAAAAAGGTAGATCTATCTTTTCTTAGAGTTTTTAGTTCAAAAGCTTTTATGCATATTGATAAGGAAAATAGGAAAATGTTGAATGCAAAATGCAAGAGATGCACTTTCATTGGTTATGGATCTGGTGATTTCAGATTTTGTTTTTGGGATTTAGAGAATTCTAAAATTATTAGGAGTCATGATATTGAATGGAATGAAAATATGATGTACATGGATCAAATTTTGGTACCCAAGGAAGAACCAATTGAGAAGTTTGTGAATGAAAATGAACTCTTGGATTTAAAATTCATACCTACAGGGTTACACGGTAATCGGTTCGGTTGACCCATGACCAACATCGGTCAAGAACCGGTATCGGTTACAGAAGATCCCAACCGACATCGGTTAGCATAACTGACGTCGGTTACAGGTGATCGGCGTTAGTCACTTTCAGATTTGGATACAAATGTCCAGGAGGTCCAAAATGTGCCTCTGGTACCCCAAACTTCTGTGAGAAGGTCACAAATGGTAAGTAAACCTCTAGAAATATTTACACCTTCTCTATTTTATTTATTATTGACTGATAATGGTGAACCAGAAATTTTGAAGAAGCAATGCAGGATAAGACTCACATCCAATAGGAGCATGACATGGATGAGGAGATGGAATCCTTGGAACAAGAACCAGACTTGGGATTTGGTTAAGTTTTCAGTAGGTAAGAGGACATTACAGAACAAGTGGGTTTATAGGATCAAGGAAGAAGAGGGTGGATAAAAAAGATACAAGGCAAGTCTTGTAATAAAGGATTTACACAAAAAGTAAGTATTGACTTTGGTGAAATATTTTCTCATGTTGTAAAGATGACTTCTATTCATACTTTGTATTGAGTTTAGTTGCAATACATGATTTACATTTAGAGAAACTAGATGTGAAGATGGATTTCCTTCATGGTGATTTGGATGAAGAGATTTATATGCAAAGAGCTTTGCTTGGGTATGAAGTCAAGGGTAAGGAGAAATTAGTGTGCAGGTTGAAAAAGAGTCTATATGGGCTCAAGCAAGCTCCAAGGAAATGGTACATGAGGTTTGATAGTTTCATGCATGAGCATGGTTATTTGAGATGTGAATCTGACCATTGTGTTTATTTCAAGAAGCTTGAAAATGGGAGCTATATTATTTTGTTACTGTATGTGGATGATATGCTTATTGTAGGATCTAGTATGCAGGAAATTGGTGAGCTTAAGGGAAAGCTAGCTCACACATTTGCTATGAAGGATTTAGGAGCTGCAAAAATAATCCTTGACATGCAAATACATAGAGACATGAAGAACAAGAAATTATATTTGTCTCAGGAGGATTATATCTACAGGGTGTTAGAAAGGTTCAAGATGTAGAATGCAAAACATGTTAGTACACCTATGGCTAGAAACTTCAAATTGAGAAAATATTAGTGTCCATCATCACATGAGGAGGTCAAATACATGACACAAGTGTCATATACTTTAGCAATTGGGAGTCTCATGTATGTTATGGTTTGTACCAGACTAGACATTATATAGGCAGTGGGAGTTTGGAGTAGATATATGTCCAATCCAGGTAAAGAGCATTAGAAAGCAATCCAATGGATACTCAAGTATTTGAAAGGGACGTCTATCATGTAGTTATGCTATGGAGGTTCGGATATTTCATTATTTGGCTATGTTGATTCGGATATGGCTAGAGATCTGGATGGTAGAAGGAGCACTACTGGATATATTTTCATAGTAGGTAGGATGGTAGTTAGTTGGATTTCAAGATTTCATAAGTTTTCACTTTGTCTACTACAGAGACATAGTATGTTGTAGATACAGAGG
This sequence comes from Taxus wallichiana var. yunnanensis, assembly GCA_018340775.1. Classification (NCBI taxonomy): domain Eukaryota; kingdom Viridiplantae; phylum Streptophyta; class Pinopsida; order Cupressales; family Taxaceae; genus Taxus; species Taxus wallichiana. The sequence goes on along the minus strand of CM031240.1, from coordinate 859,854,591 downwards.
CTAGCAAAGAGATGATATGGGTGAACAAGTTCATAGAAGAGTTGGGAAAGGAGCAAGATGATTGCAAATTGTTCAGTGATAGTTAGTGCAATTCATTTGACAAATAATTCAGCATTTCATTTAAGAATGAAACACATTCAATTGAGGTATCACTTCATACCATAAGTATTAGAGAATGGGATGTTGAATTTGGAAAGGATTCATACAAGTGAAAACCCTATGCAGATATGCTAATGAAGCCATTAACAAAGAGAAGTTGGAGCTACACTCCACTTATTTTGGTCTTCAAGTTTGAGACTTGAAGAGGAAGAAACAAAGCTAAGAAAGGGATCCAAGAATGATGTTGTACATGTATAGTGCATTAATTTATCTCCAAGTGGGAGATTGTTGAGTTGTGGATCTCAATTACTTCATATTAGCATGCAATATGAAATTTTCTGAAAATATAGTAACTAACATCGGTTAAGAAGGGACCGACATCGGTCGTGCAAGGAGGAACTGAATCGGTTAGGGCTAATCAAGTCGATTACTGTGTGGGAGTGTTTTATTTAACTCTCGGGAATTAGATCTATTTTTAGTATTAAATTAGATCTATTGATTGTAATTGCATGGCTAAGTGCCCTAAGTTTGTATATGCTTATATAATCATGAAAGCTAGGGTTTAGAAGTAAGAATTAAGAAGAACTTACAAAATTTGATGATTATTGTGAGAATAATTGTGTGAGAGAGAATTCTTGGAGAAGAAGCAAAATCTTGAGTGAAAGAAAGTATTGTACATATGAGAGGTGTGGAAGATTGTAAATATTCATTGTATATCTTGTGAAAGCTTTGGATAATAGATTGGCTTGTTTCTTGGTGGATGTAGCCCACACTGGGTGAACCACGTTAAATATGGTGTTGATTTATATCTCTTGTTTTGTATAATTCTTCTAGTAGAATATCCACTTTCATTGCATGTATGTTTAGATCTGATATATTATTTGTACAACCTTGTGCTAACCCCAACACAAATTAGCATAAGAAAGAACATGGGAAAACAAGTAACAAGGGTAAGTGGAAAGGGAAAGGTAAACAAGCAAATGCACTACTTTAAATACTTGTAAAGATCCCAAGAATTTTTACAATAACTATGATATCAATGGTCATACTGACGCTACATGTTGGAATTTGCATCTAGAGTTACATCCAAAGAACCAAACCAAGGACTCAAAGAAGTCCATGATAGTTGTAAAGATAGAAGGGGAGGTAGAAATCGAAGATGACTATGATGTAGATGAGAGGCTTGGATGCATAGCCACCAACATGGACAGCTAGGAAGAGGAGATGAGTAGACTATTCTAGATCAAAATCCAGATCAAGAGAACTAAGGTAAATGCTTTGGTTGATACCGGTTCTCAGTCTAATTTGATTTCTGAAGCAGTTGTAAAGAAGCTTGGTCTTGAGACTTACGAGCATCCACACCCTTATCCTTTGGGTTGGGTGAAGAAGGGTGTTGAAATTCAAGTAACAAAAATATGTAAGGTCAAGTTTGGGATAAATTCCTAGTATATTGATGTATTGGAAGCTGATGTTATTCCACTTGATGTTTTGATGTTTTTTTCGGAGTCCTTACTTATATATATCAGGGATGCTATATTTATGAGAAGGGAAAACTGATATAGATGGGTCAAGGATGGGATCAACTACAACATCTAGGCACACTAGCGTAAGACACAGGTTACTATGGTGAGTGTAACCAAGAAAAATGACTTATTCAGGAAAATCATAATCAATTTTGTTTACTTTTGTTAAAGGATAAACAAGATGGGGTAGAAGTTTTAGATATTTATAACTAGGGAAAATAGGATTTGGATAGTATTATTCAATATTTTCAAATTTTTCGGGCTCCCAATGGGTTACCACCAAAGTGGGAAGTAGAGCATGAGATTCACTGTTTCTAGAGTCCCCTCTACCAAACATCAGTCAGTATAGTGATCCTTACTAGAGAGCACTGAAGTAAAGAAACAACTCCATGAATTGCTAGACCAAAATGTGATACGTCTAAGCACCTCACCATGTGGTTCTCCTATTGTGATGGTGCCAAAGAAGGATGGTTCTTGGAGAATGTGCATTGACTACCGCACTTTGAACAAGATCGCCATAAAGAACAGATATCCCCTTCCCCACATAGAAGATCTCTTGGACCAGCTTCAACATGCCAAATTCTTCACGAAAGTGGATCTCAAGTCAGTTATCACCAATTCATAATGAAGGAGGAGGATATATGGAATACTTCCTTCAAGACAAAATAGGGTTTGTATGAGTGGTTAGTACTTCCATTTGGTTTATGCAATGTACCCACTACATTTATGAGATTGATGAATGATGTATTGCGGGATTTCATAGATTCATGTGTCATTGTTTATCTAGATGATATCTTGATTTTTAGTGCCACATGAGAGGAACATCTAACTCATTTGCAGCAAGTCTTGCAAGTTCTCAGGGAGAAACAACTGCTTTGTAATATGAAGAAATGTGAATTTACAAAATAGTCACTTGTCTATCTTGGGCACGTGGTTGGAGGAGGAGAGCTATGAGTGGATTCAAAGAAGGTGGAAGCCATCACCAGTTGGACAACACCAACAAGAGCCACAAAGACTATGAATTTTGTGGGAGCAGTACATTACATGCGGAAGTTCATTTTGAGCTTCTCCGCGATTGTAGCACCTCTACACATAGTGTCCACAAAGAGTAAGGGTTTTGACTGGGGTAAGCAACAAGACAAATCCTTCGAGTTATTGAAATACAAGATTAGTCATGCTTTAGAACTTGCTCTTCCTAATTTGCACGAAGCCCTTTGAAGTAGAGAAAATTCCAGTGATTACGCTATGGGCGCAAGTGTTGCTTTAGGTTGGTAAACCCGTATACTATCATTCTGAAACTTTTACTTCAGTTGTTAAAGGATATTCAAGATATGATAATTAAATGTATGCACTAGTTTGGGCAATTAAAAAATTGAAGCATTATTTTTGGGTAAAGAAACTATTGTGCACACCGACCATAAACCTCTCCGTATTTGCAAGCACATTCTAAATTACAATTTGTGAAGGCACTACAAATGGATGGGGTTCCTTCAAAAGTAGGCGATAAAATGCAAGGGTAGCACAAACTTGGTGGCGGACATGTTGTCTAGACCGCCCACACAGAGAAGTTCTCCTAATTGGCCACTATCTCTCGATCGAGCCATTCATGAAGGAAGCTTACGGAGAAGCATATGCCCGTGACATAGACTTTGGGGTGACATTTCAGCAGTTGTAGTCCCAAGGGGCTGAAAGGATGGGGATTGAAGATTGTTATCTCAAGGACGGGCTGCTCTACTGATGGGGGAAGCTTTGTGTGCCTAAATAATAAATACTTCTATTGATGAGGGAAGCACATACCTCGAAAGTAACGGGACATTTTGGTGTCGCAAGACCTTACCCCACTTGTAAAGGTACGTGTATTGGCCCAATATGCAAGAAGAAGTATCAAAATTTATACGTTGATGTAAACTTTGTTATACCAACAAGCCTAAGACTAGGAAGGAGGGTTGTGTATGCCTTTTCCAAAGACCTACTCATCGCTGGGAGGACATTTCTATGGTTGTAGGAGGATTGCCTATGTCTAAACATGGCCATGACTATGTCTATGTTGTTGTTGATAGATTAAGTAAGATGTGTATTCTTATGGCATGTGAAAAGACAAAGAAAATCATATGAGGCAGCAAATCTTTTCTTTGCTAATGTATGGGTGCATTTTGGTTTGCCAAATTCTATTGTTTCTAACAAGGATTCTAGGTTCTTGGGGAAGTTTTGGACTACTTTGTGGGACAAGATGGATACCAGGTTACAGAGGAGCACAACTTTCCATCCATAGATAGATGGACAGACAGAGGTGGTGAACAGGACTTTTGTACAGTTGATCAAAGGGTATAATAGAAAATACCCAAGGACTTAGGATGAGTCCTTAGCCTACATTCAACATTCCTATAATCGGGCAAAGTACACACATCCACTATGAAGTCACCATTTGAAGCATGCTTGGGATATCTACCTACAAATCCATTGGACATAGCAATTGGGAAGCATGATGAGGAGGAGACACGAGACACAAAGGTGACTAGAGAAAACAAATTCATTGAGAGGATCCGGAAAATCCATCTCAAAGTCAAAGAACAGTTAGAGAAATCTCAAGCCAAGTACAAGGCTAGGCATGATCAACACAGGAGAGAACATAAGATTCATGTTGGAGATAGAGTTTGGATTTACTTGAGAAAGGAGAGACTACAAGGTCAAGCATGGAAGATCAAGCCACTACGATATGGACCCTTCACCATATTGGAGCAAGTTGGAGAAAATGCCTTTCGACTTGATTTTCCGTCATTTATGAGGATGTACTCAATAGTAAACTATGAGAAATTGCACCTATATGAGCCATCCATGCTAGATGAAGATGAAGGACTATAGTTGTTACCTTCCATTGAGGATTGTGTCTTGGACTCATGAGGTGAATTGGAGGAGGATGTAGTGCTGCAACAAAAGGTTAGAGAGACTAGGAGAGGTCCGCAAGAGTCTTGGCAGGTTGGACTGAAAGGAAAGACACCAAGGCAGGCCCGATGGTACTCGAAGGAGCAAGTGAGAGAATTATTTCCTCATCTACTCCCCCACTAATATTTTGTGGGACCAAAAGCCTCCTAAGCAAGGGAGGTGTGATCCATAGGGATCCAAAATGACTCTACTTCATCGATCACCAACACTAAAGAAGGAAAATGAAGAAATGGAGGTTCAACCTTTATGTTAATAGAATCGCTGCTCTGTGTAGAGCGGTGGTTACAGAACCGCCACCCAACCTAGCGCAGTGGTCCTATAACCGCTGCCAGCCAAGGAGGTGGTCATGTGACTATCGGTCTACACTGGGCGGTGGTCCTAGCACTTTCGGACATAAAAATGAAATTTGAAACAAACAACCGAGAATTGAAAAGGTTGTCCATGTCTCTTCTCCTCCATGACCTTTCCCATCCTCTAGTGCACATGAGGACATGAGAAAGGCTATAAATACATGTAGGAAGGAGAGTTTTTGATTATTGAAGCATGAAAGCAAGTGAGCAAGGAATTCTTAGTGCTAGAATTGTGTTTGTAGAAGAAAGGAGTGTTGAGGCAGAGCAAACAAGTAATTGGGAGGAAGTGTGAGATATTATCTACTTCTCTTTCATACTTATTGTAAATTTTGTACTTCTTATTTGAATTGGCCAATAAAAAGTGGGAAGAAAGAGCATTTTCCCTTCCGAATGGTTTTCCTCCTCCGGAGGTTTCCAAGATAAAACTTGTTGGTGTTCATGAGTTTATATTCTTTCCTTTCCTTGCAATTGTTGATTCTAAGCATAAGCAAAATTCATTCACTAGCTATCTCTGTCATTTTCTAATCAAAAGTAGAACAAAAATGTTTAATTGTGATTCTATGAACAATTCCAAAGTAGAGAGTTTACAGATCATTAGGTCACTCGACATATCCTTGTCTCTAAATTATCCATTAAAACACATAAGTGAATCCCCTTACAGGGTTTAGTTCCCATGTTTTTACTAAGTCATGGAGTAGGTGTTGGATGTGTAGGTATTTAATTCCAGGTGTACTTCACCTACATTTTCCACACATGTAAAAACTATGTGCCTCATGGCTAGAAAAAAACCCTATTCTTTTCCCTTATAGCTACATAGAAACCCTGATCCCAATTTCATATGAAACCCCTAATCGCAATTATGTATAGAACCCTTTTCACATTTTTGTATAAGGTAGAGCACATAACATATATTATTTGGGTAGGAATAATCTAAACCGAGGAATAAGTGTGGGACATGAAAGGATTTAATTCCCACATTTTTACTAAGTCATGGAATAGGCATGGGACATGCAGGTATTTAATTCCCATGTTTTTATTTAAAAATCCCTCTTTCGAATGACAAATAAAATACACCTTTTTCTCATATGGCCAACCGCTAGAGTGGCTCAATTATCAATGATTGTTCAAGAATCACCTATTCCCCTACAAATACTCAATCTTGAAAAAAAAAAGACGTTTATTGGGTTTTCCTCATTTTTACATTTTCATCCCTTTAAACACAAATTGCATTCATGTGCATAATGCGTGTGAGAAAGAGACGAAAAAATGGATCACATAATGCATTTTAATTTTTAACCTTCAATTCATGTCTTTGCCTTCCTTGAACATTCCTTTTACGCATCCTTATTGCCTAATAGGAAGTCAATAATGCCAACTATCGAGTTGCAATCTCAAAGCACCTCCCTTCCAATTGTAAGCATCATCCTAGCCACAAGCACATTGCATCACCCTTCACGTTTCTGGTGTACTTCACCTACATCATCCACACCTAGAAAAACTACATGCCTCACGACTAGAGACAAACCCTGTTCATTGCCCTAATAGCTACAGAGAAACCTTAATTGTAATTGTGTATGCAACCCCTACCCTGGGATTTTAGGTCCACACCACATATCCTTGTTTCTAAATTAACCCTTGAAACACATAAGTGAATTCCCCTTGCATTTATTTGTGTTCTAACTACTGTAAAGTGCAAGAGCTAAAATTGCAAAAACAACTACTATTGACATCAAAGATGATTGATCACTCTTTTCTTTTTTAGATATCTCCAAAATATGTTTCCTCGACCTCTTTCACACCGTATGCACTTTTTCTTTCAAACAATTGACACACTAAATGTCGTGAAGTCAAAAACCTTTTCACCTTAAAATATGTAAAATAACAAAATATCACAATTTGCTTGTTAGACAACATCTTCTTCTACCTCGTACGTCCATTCCCCAAACGGCCTCAATTATCAATAATTCTTCCTGCATCACCTACTTCACTATAATTTCTCGAGCTTGAAACTGCAAAAAACATGCCTACAAAGTGCTACAAGAAGCAACCAATGTGGTTGGGTTTTGATTTGGGACCCTAGTGAAGTCTCATACATTTTTATTTTGGCCCCTTTAAGCTCACATTACACTCACGTGAATAAATCACATGAGATTATGATGATTAAGTGGAGCACATATAGTAGCTATTTTTGAGAAGGAACAATATGCTTCATGGAATAGGTGTGGGGCATGCAGTATATAATTTCCCACCTTTTAATTTACAACAATCCATTCATGTCTACATCTTACCTATCCAATTAAATTTCGTCCAATCGAAAACCTTGATGTCATTAAATAAAAAAACAACCACCTTGATTAACAAATAAAAGATACCTTTCACTGATATGTCTGATTGCTCATGGACTCAATTAGTGGTGTTTGTTTGCGCACCATCTATTTTCCTACACTTACTTGATCTTACAATTTGAAAGGGAGGCTACAAATTACTACATGATGCATCCATTTAGCGTGGGGTTTTGAACCCTTAAACTTTTTGAGTTTTATCAAATTTTATTGTGTCCTATGATGGTGCCGCGAACGCTATAGCTAACCCTAAACCGAACCCTAATCAACCTAACCGGCGGAGGCATAGATGGAGGCGAAAATGATTCACAATGAACGACTCTAAACGCACCTCATCATTGCGTAGAAGTAATGGCCTTGCAGTGATGTCCACGGGAAGACTAGGGTTCTAAGCGGTGGCTATCAAGCTTCCCCAAGCTTCTTCACCCAAAAATCACACCGGTGGATACGGTTCCTGCTCGGGTGATCGATTTAGGGACTCGACCTTATCATGGATTAATATGGCCTTCAATGCTCTTGCTACATGTCTCATGGTGGAAACCCTAGCTGTGGACCTCAGGTTTATGGCATGGAAGTAGGCAAAGATTCTCAAAAAATGGAGGCGTCACTCAAGTTCCCTCTGGCAGTGTTGGTGGTGCTCCTAAGGTTGCATATGGAGTTGAATCCTCTCAGACTCTTCTTGGAGGACACACTACTCTTGGCGGAACTGACAAGGCAACCTATGCCACGACTATGCCCTCTGGGTCGCCCTCGAAACCGCGTGCTTACTGCGGATCCACCTCTTTCAAAGATGCATTGAATGGAAAGAGACCCCCATGAAACCTGCAGACATTACCCCATGCATTACATTTGGGGAAGAGGTTATTTCATTTGAAACCTATTACAAGGAGCATGCGTTAATCTGCAGATTTGGAGGACTATGGCCCAGCCTTCCTACACTTCACGATTGGATCTCCAAGCATTGGACTCCGATACTAGCTAGAAGGTTAGATTTGTATCCATGTGCAAAGGGAATTTTCATTGTAGCGTTTTCTTCAATAGCTGATAAGAACACCATCGCATCCAAGCTTTGGTTTTCCACTCTAGGTACTTGATCATGAAACCTTGGTTCCCACTTTTAACCCACTCATTGAGTCATTTTCTTGCAAACTTGTTTAGATCAGGTTGCCCCATTTACCTCTTCAATTTTGGAGTCGTGACTGTCTGGTATCTATTGGTAAAGCCTTAGGAACTACCCTTTACATTGATTCTCAAACCACTAATTACACCCATACTACCTATGCTCAGATCTTGGTGGAACTAGACACTGCTAAAAACCTACCTACAACCATTGATCTTAGAGTGCAAAACAACTTGGTCACAACCTTTAGATTACGAAGGCCTACCATTTAGGTGTAGAAGGTGTTTCTGTTTAGGTCACACCTCTACTGATTGTGGGATGGCAAAACGCCAACATGAGAGGCACAACTGGTGGAAAGACACCCTCCGAAACACTTGGTTTTCGAAGCCAAAGAGGATCTAGACTCAAATGCAGATACAGAAGTTGAATCCGATTCTGTCCCGGAAACCCCTCTATCGGAAATTCCATTTGTTGATAGCAAAGAAAATGCAAAATATTTATCTCATTCAGTTGTTGGTAGCAAAGAAAATACAAAAGATATATCTTAGGCTAACAATGTTGTTGTTCTAGTTGGAATCATTGCAGATAAGGAAAATACTCCTCCTTTGTCCAATTGTCCAATTGCATGGATGTTTCAAAGAGGTTGGGTAATGGTGCAGAAGTAGAATTTTTTTTATTTTTAAGTATATTGTTTCCCCGCCTAGATGATTGTGTTCTCCACTGTTGTTCGTGTTCCTTATTGCTTAATTTGTCTTTGTCGAGAAACAATTTGCTATACTGCTATGGTGTTGTTATGCCACTCGTTGTTTGTTTTTTGTACATCAACTATTTTTTTGTTGATTAGTAGTTGATTTTGGTATTATTCTGAAAGCATTGATTTTTCTTCGATGGACGTTCATGTTTTATCTTGATTTTGATCATTTTGTTGTGTTTTCATTGTTAAAATTTGGTTGTTTGAGCCTTCTTGTACACGGGTATAGTCCCTTTCAAAAAACTATTTGCCAATATTTTTTAAAAAATGCTTAAGTAGAGCACGAGACATTATATATTATTTCGGTAGAACAATATGATCCATGGAAAATGTGTGGGGCATGCAATCCAAAGCCTTAATCTACCTTTGACTCGTATGACCCATCATTGGAGGTTGTCAATTGTTGATACATGGTGTGCATCTACTCCCTGCAATTACTTGACCTTACAATTCAATACATAGTCACGCAAAGTTCTGCAACAAGTAGTCTTTGCGGTCAGGTTCCAAAGTTGGAACATATTGGTTTTTCCCTTGTTTATTTTTCCCCATAGATACAAATTGCACTCATGTGAATACTGCACTACCCTAATCATTAACCTGATAGTTGGAAAAAAACACCAATGTAAATTTTGCATGATATCGCTACCTAAACATTCTACGTACACTCTATGTCTTCCTATCCCTATCGTGTCCCGTGAAACATGCATTCAAATTCCCCTTACATTTACATTTTTCTAACTACCCAATAAAGTCAAGAGCTGCAAATTAAAACACGTTTTCGCCTCAACAACATTTTTCATCTGTTGCTTGCATATTGAGATATCTCCCTCTACAATTTCATCGACATCTTCCGCAACATAGGTTTTCACCTTTTATGTTGACAAACATGTCGTGCTCTTCGTAGAGGGTATATTTTCACATTAGCTCCTCGATTCCTCTTTCCATTCCCATGCACTTCTCCACCCTCAAACACCATTTGCTACACCCCTCTTCCTTTCCCATTATTTCTCTTCATCCAATTTCACTTCTTCACTATATCCCTTTTAGCGTTCACATCGTACATTTAACATATGATTATTAGTATATAAAAATTATATTTAAATATTTTAACTATATTCATTAAAATTTAGGATTTAAATTATATTTAATGTATTTTAGGTATTTTCAAGATTGAAATTCAATATCTTTTTATAAAAATAATTATTATTTAAAAGTCAAAACATCATTAAAAAAATAACAAAGTTTTTTTAAAATAATAGACATCCTGAAAATCTCTAAATCTCTTAAATATTTAAAATGTTTGAGACGCCACCGCTAGAGAACACATCCCCACATAACATATAAAACATCAATCAATATTCAAAATGATTATACTATGATAACTATTAAAATGATAAAATGATAACTATTTTGAGAATTTCTTTTTATTTCAATATACAAAATGATTATACAACCGTTCATTCGATGTTTTGGACTAAAATAAAAGAATGTGTATTTAAAAATATTAATTTATAAATAAAAAAGAAGCAGAGGAATATAAAACAGACATTTTAAAGTTACTCAGAATAGAACACTTTAATTACACCGGAGGTGTTCCTTTGAAGATGACTCTGCTAGAAAGAGTCAAACTCCGGCATAACTCTTCACGGAATTATTTCCGGCACCAAGAAAAAACATTTTCAAATTAAATTGGGTTTCTTATCCACGCAATGACAATATACAGATTACGGATGCCTGGTGAATGTCATCGCTGCAGAAACGAAGGCAATGGCAGCGGATACCATTGCATTTGCGATGTGTGCGACTATTTTGCACACCTTCATCACCTTCTTCGTATTCTTATGACTGATAAGTAATATTTTCGATGGCCATAACCTGTAACAACACCAACACCACCCCCATTGACAAGAAAAAACTTAGTGCGTTTGTCACCACAAATATCTTGAATTCCATGCTTTCCATGGCTTCTGTCGCGCCTGCGAAGCCAAGCTCCGTCTCGAGCCCCATTGGGCCATTGGGAGTGTAAACATGCTGAAAAATCCGAAGCAGAGAAGAATCATAGCCACCGCTATAACTTCATCACCGCGGCTCATGTCTGTGCAGACTTCCTCAGCCTCGAAGCCATTACAGTTTAGTAACAACTGTTCTTCCATGTCGTAATAAGAGAGAGAGAACTCTTTGGAAGATAATCATACACATGTATATCTGAATCTGAATTTCCTCGTAACAAAGAGCTTATTTTCATACTGCTACCTTTCCAGTGCTTAAACAGCGAAGGTCTGACTACTCCATGGTTTCCACCTGCAAAGAATGCAAGAATAGGCCTTCGTAGAGCAGATTTGCCACCCACCATAGCTATTGCTGATCCGTTTTTGAAATTTATCTCTGGAAGTGTTGCATCTTTTGCTGGATTGAATCCTTCTGAGGTGTTTGCATTGCACAGAACTCGAATCGCATTCTTGTACAGATATTGATTTGCCATGGATGTTCGCGGCGCCTGTAAAAAAGTACATGAATATGAACATAAACAAACATCTTCTGCGACATCAATATATGTATCATAAGTAAACTTTACAATAATTAATTAGAAATGAGAAACATTGCATTTTGTATTTAGGTGTCCAGAAATTAAATACAGTTTTTGCTAAATCTTATTTATTTAGTAAGAGGATCAAAGATGTGTCGTTATATAGATGACATCAGTTAATGAAAAAATTTCATCTTAAAATGTTAAATATTTTATTGGTTAGTCGATTTAACTTGGTGATAGTCTATTTAAGAGATAGCGGTACAATATTTTGTTTCATAGATCAATTTCACATTCCTTTCATCAACTTCAATTTTAAATTTAAAGATACAAAGACTTGTTGTTTGACTTTAAACTATGAGTTGTCGTAAGAAATATTTGAGAGTCATTATCATAACTCTTTGTTTCATGATTCAACTTGTTTGTGTATCATAACAAATAATTTCATGCCGTCATATCTGTGAAGAGGAAGTTGCATGTGGCTTTCCGAGATGATAAAAAGTGGTAGTTACGCACATTCCACGCAATTGTATACGTTGTCGGCACGCATCAAGGCGGTATTCCGCGAAGTCCGCCCGTGAAATATCAAAAAGTGATGTGGTAAGGCTTAGTACATTTGTCATCTTAAAAATGCTTTACTAATTTTCTTTCTCCTATTAACGATCACTTACGTTAGCACAGGCCCCAACAAAATCGAGCCTAGCGCCTGCGTGGCTGTGACACCACCGCATACGCCATCCTCTGTGCCACACATCATTTTAAGAAAATGTTTTGAAAAAGTCAAATTTATTCACATATGAGAACATACGTGAGAGTTAGGCATAAAGGGTAAAAGGTACCTCTCTTTTGGCACTTTGTATTTTTTCCAGAATCTTTCTCTATAATTTTGTTGAAAGGTGGACTCTCATTTGTGATATTTTTACTTTTTAGTTTATCTGGTCTTTCACATAAAAATTTCATATCATACATATTTTACTTTCAATGACATCTATTTCTGTTGGCAATAATTGACATATTAATTTGGTCAATTGCCTTTTGGTTTTGCCATCTCTTGTTGCATTTATATAAAATTTCACATCGCTTCACCTTCCCTTTGTATTCTTCGTTGTCACTGCAAAGAATTATCAGATGAATGAATAACATACACTCAATGATAAATTTAGGCTCTTTCTCATCATCCTTATAAATGGAACTGTGTAAGCAAATAATTAAATTCACCACCGCTAAAACTTTAGCCTTTCTAGGTGCCATTTTAACAGAACTTCTTCCTTCCAATGTCGCATCGGAGACTTGGGCGGATTGAATGGATTAGATGTGTCAGACAGACAATTTATATAGGGCAGATCAAATGCATCACACATCATAAGGAAGGTGTGAACGGGGGGTGCGGGACAACTGATTAAGGTGCATTATTTTCAACAGACGCAATTGTTATTTACTACCTACATTGTATTCTTCCCCTTTGTCCGCAATCTCTATTTTCTTGATTCGTTTCGATGGTTGTTTGCATACTACTATGGATTCATTGTCGTAAGTGACTGTCTCAGGTAGGGAATGTCTCATAATCCTCCTTTCCTTGGTATAGAAAAAATCACTAGGTACGAAAACTGCAACGAACGTTCAGATTCAATCCAAGAAAATAAAAAAAGGCAAGCGACTACTGACTATCTTGCACTTGCACGAGTTGGCATAGTGCCGCACTCAATGCACATCGGAAATCTACCCCCACCTACCCTTCGAATTGGACACATCAACAACTTAGCGTCCAAAAAAATAAAAGTGATCGTTGCATGTATCTACCATGCTTATTATTATCAAGAATTCTCCAACTTTTCCTTGTATGGTTGATTGGATCCCACAACTATAGGGTGTAATTAATATTAATATGATGAACAAGTTCATAGATAATTTTTGTGATTGGCATGTCTATGTCATGCAAGTCTAAAAACCTATGCTTAAGAGAGGTTATCATATGTCATGAAAATTTATACGTGCTTTGTCAAGTACCCTGATTTGGTGTTTTGGTGTCAATTTACATTTACAAGTTAATTGACCCGAGATCAAATTATTTATAAAAAAATCATGATATTCTCTACATTATTTCTTGTTGCAAGCTTTGTTTAGTTCTATCGGATGTTAATCTTTGTTTTCTTCATTCATTGTTGTACTTGATGCGGATTTGTTAGGTGTAGATTTTGGAAGCTGAAGAAAAACTTTATTATCTCCTCTTCCTGTTTCATTAAACCAAAAAAATATAGATGAACAAAACATTGGTTCATTTGGAATTTATCTAAAGCATGTTTGAAACATTTACTCTACTTAATCTCTAGGTGGTGGCAAGATACGAGTTTTGGAGCAGGGTATGGACATCTTTTACGATAAAATATATTTCACTCAAAATTACAATTTCAACAAATTTACCATTGTTATCCTCTCCGGTGTAATTTGCATTAAGGATTTTTATCATGTATTGTCTTAAACTTTTTGTTTTGTTTTGTAGGTGGGGTTTAAAATCGTTATATATGCTTTTTGTTTTTGGTAGGGATGTTTATTTCTATTGGTGTAAACTAGTAGAGGCTGGACGTTGTAATTTTTCAGCCTCTTTTATTTTTTGTTTTGTTTTGTTCTTGAGTTAGACGTAGTAATTTTCCACTAAAAAGAGCCCTTGTTTAATCTATAAAAAAACCTATAGATCTCAAAGAATGTATCTTAAAACTGGAGAAGAAGTACCAAGAAAGTAGTTCTCTCCAGGCTTAATATATTTTGTGGTCCTATTGTAATTGAAACTGTACAAATATTTTGAAATATCCCCCACATAGCTGGAGTTCCACTCATTTCACTAACAAATTGGATTTGTGAAAAGTTACTCACTTCTAAGGACATGCATCATGTATCTTTTTAAATCTTTAAAACCTGAGATTAAGCTTGCCCATCATATCACATACAAATTATCCAAAAATATCTCTGAGGCCAATCATATGAAGATTGAAAGGGTAAAGGGTATGATTTCTTACCTAAGTAATAAGTAATAGTTAGTTTTTCTAAGTTATAAATATAGTTTGTACAGATTGAGAAGCCTTAAACTGAATATTTTAAACCGCAAGAAAGGTCACATATGGTTGCAAGTTGTAACCGTAGTTACTTAAATTGGTAAATACCCAATGTGTAAATTGCTGAAAACAATTGATTACAAAATTCTATTTATATTTGATCTTTGTTTAGAATTTGTAAGCCTTATCTTTTTCACATCAGCAAAAGGAGGAGCTAAAAGATACTATTAAAACCATAAATCTTTAAGCAATTAATAGTCCCATATCTCTAGGATGTAATTAAAACCATTTCATTTCAATTCTATAAAATTGAAATTATCTACATTCCAAAAGCTTTCACATAATAAAACTAAAATTCAGGGAATGGACAATATATATTTTTGTTTATGCGAGAATAAAAACAAAAACAAAAACCGCTTGCCACTTACAATCACAGTACAATAGACTGTTGAATCATAAGAGTTGACTTCTGTTATTTATTATTCAATTCGTTGTATTTTTGGTATTGAGTAACACATCATATATAATCCATGGAAAGCTGATAAAATGACTTTTGGTAAAATAATCAGGGTGGTAAGTGACATGATACCAAGCAGATGCTATTGCAGCCTCATTGTGGTGCACTTTGCAACTGTCCTGAAACCATCCCCTTGCTTCACTCCGAAGGGATCTCACTACCACCATAACTTTCTCCTTAATGTCACCATATCTCTTCTTTTCCTTGTCAAGGAATTTTGAAAACAGGCTTATATTCCCACTTATAATTTCTGCTTCACTTTGTATGCCATAGTGTTCCATCAATGCAGATAACTTGGTGTCATACCAACTTTTATGCATCAATGCATCTTTAACATAGTCCTCAAATCCTTCAACTTCTAAATCCTTGTCATATGCCTTGTGGGCATCTTCTCTTGTGGACATAGATACACAGGGACTCTCTTTTGATATGTATTTCACTGCTCTGTAAAGCTTCCCAAGAATCCCAGTAGATATGTACATGAGCTTATCCTCTTTCTCCATGAAATCTGGATATTCTTTTGGAAAGAGGGATAGAGGCATCTCTGCAGGTATGCCTGTCTTGGGGAAATCAACTGCCTTTGAATGAAGCCTTGCCAAAAGTTGACATTTCTGACTCCGCGCCTTGGTTGGCTCTTTGTCAGCATATATTAGATGTGCATCGGCTATAATACCCAAACTATCATTAAGCATGTAGTTGACAAAATATTCTTGTATTTCCTGCATCACAAAGTTAAACATAAGAGCTTCTGTTTTCAATATGCATTGTCCATGTCATCTTTCAAGATTTGATGTCATATGGGCAGGCAAGTTTATGCCATGGTTCCAAGTTAGCTTTTTCTGATGAAAAATACAGGACATGGAAAGACTGAACTGATGAGGTCATAAATAAGAATGTAGGACTTCAAATCTCTAATTGATTTCTATACACGATTTCATTGCTAAAGAAAACTAAAAATTTACAGTGTATATCACAAGAAAGAAGTTAAGTTACTAGTAAATATTAAATTACTACAAACTAAATACTAAATAGTGAGGAATGTCCTCTAAACATTTATACAAAATGGTTGTTCTAAATACCAAACTAAATATAGCAGTAAATAAAAGTCTATGCATGCAGGATTGATTGATAAGAACATTTATTAGATCAACAAACCATACCATCAATATATTGTGTCAAACACGGACATACCTCAATCGTCACTTCATCATTTAGTCGAATAGGATTCTGACCAATATAGTCCATTGGCAGATCTTGATCAGGGGGAATAAGCATTTCATCCCAACATACAAAGTATAAGTCGCCGTCCAAATCACTCCCAGAACATTCATCTGGATGAGGCCTAAACAATTGATGATCAAGAGTAAATCCTGTTCAAATTCTTACAACCTTTGTATTGTTTCAAAAACAACATATAAAGCTTCAAACCACCAGATAAGATTAATAAGAGTTTGGAACTTAGATTCTTCTACAAAAGATCAAAGTTCCTCTATATATTTCATGTGCGGAAATCAAGAAGAATTACAATCTTCTGATAATACCATTATTTTCTTTGTCTAGAGTTTCTTGATAACCTATAATAAATGCTCTACAACAGTCCCAAAATAAGTTTAGACCATTCATCCAAACAAAACACAAATCCTCTACACCTACATAAATGGAAGAAACATCAGCAATTACGTATTTTACTATAGCGATTCAATCCCAAAGTCCCAAAATGGTATAGTATAATTGAAAGATTACACTAAAATGAACACGTATGTATGAGAAAATACTTGCCTCATGCAATTACCAATTTCAACTCCATAGTCTACCCAATAATCTTTGATGAGTTTAATTTTCATAGACCTCAAAACAAACCAATCATGTTACAAGGAAAGAGGTTGTCAAGAACTGAAGAATGCCAATGTGTTGTGCAATGCTTGCTTTGGTATTAGCATTAGTATAGATATCTTAAATACATCTATTTGATATATGCCAAGAGATATCAATCTCAAGATCTTTATCTTGGATTTTGCATATACTCCATTACCTTCTACACTAATTTCCAATGACTGGTGACGAATGGTATCAATCTAGCCACACTATTGTGTCAAGTTTGAAGAAAAATTCTGGGAAAAATGAGCTCCAAACTCCACTAAATGACCAAGATGTTACTGTTTTTTGATTGACTTCTCTGAGCAAAAAGGAAAAAACTCCTAAATGATGTGAGGTTGAAATTACCCCGTGATGGTCAAACGGATGTCAAATTTAAGATTGAAAATAAGAGTGAACATGTTCAAGCCGTTATCCAATTCCCCGCCATTGTAGAATGCCTGTCGGCATTATTACAAAAACACCTAAGTCTCATTATTACAAGGCTGAAACTAATTATAGACTAGCTCAACTGAAAATCTCCACCACAGTAGGATAAATGATTATTCTTTCGTAGAAAGAAAAGAAAAGATAATAGGAAGAAATACACAAGCATTCAAGTTGTTAAGATACAAGGAATTTATTTTTTTAAATGATGAGGTCTGAATTATCTTATTTATATGTAGGAATGTCTTCCTAGGTCACACCATGTTTGAAGTAGTTCAAACCGACTGTTTCACACTATGTTTGAAGAAGTACAAAAAAAGTTCAAAATATAAGTCCCAAGCTATTAATTACATGTTCTATGAGCATTGTTTGTTTCGCAATTTTCAGTCAGTCAAATGTCAAAATAAAGCTATCCAATATAGTCTCACCAAGAACTAGACATTTTACTGAACATTCTCTTAGTCGCTTTCAGCAAGAATGTAACAATCTTAGATTTATTGTTTAAGCCACTAAAGTAATAATATGAAAAAGAATTAAACAGGGAGAATGATTTGAAATAACACAAAGCTCTTGTGAATTTATTAAAACTAAGAATTGCATTGGCATGGTAAACTGGTGACAGCTTAAACAGATGAAAATTCAATTGCAAAAACATTAGCATATCATATGGAAGCATTCAGTCCTTCCCAAAGTCATTGGAGCAATACTAGAGCACAAAAACCATGCTTGAAAACAGTACTCAAGATCACCTTCAAGGTAGGTAAGTATAAGAGGCATGGTCAATAACAAATTAGATAAGAACAAATGCCAGCATTATAGCTTTGGTGGTGTAGTCTCCCCAAATGTTTCATGCATTCCTACATTCATACGGGCATTCCATCATCATAGCCTAGTTGGTGTAGCTCTCCCCAAATGGCACCTTTCCTTTAAGAGTACTGTTGAATAAAGATCAACATCACAGAGAAGTATAAGTCCAAAATTTTACATCACCCTGAAGGGGTCATTATCAATGCAAAACCATTTTTGTTTCCATAAGAAAAACTTCCCATCTAGCAATATCTCATCACATCCATATAGTTTGATGCCATACAACTAGGGATCTTCATCATAAGTCCAATATACCTTTCATCTATACCTACATGTTTCTGGGAATTATCCACTACGAAGTTCAATCTAGTGGCCCATGCTTTAAATTAAATTTCTTCTTCTGAACTTTAGATCCCTGTCGGACATGTCTTTGCATCTTAAGGTGAATGAGTCCTTCCGTCAATATTTTAGCCTTATGACCTGCCTTGTGAGACATTTGTTAGGAATGACTCTATAAAAATAGGAACTGCTAAAAGTTTAGCATTATTGTATACCTACGGTATGAATGATATTAGGTTTCAAAAACCTATAGAGGTAATCACCATCTCTTCCATAAATGAATCTTCCTGATTATCCCCATTTGACTTTTCAATTTTCCATTTTTCAGAGGTCGTGACACAGTTACTTTCTTTTATATATTTCTAATAAACAGTCTCTATTTTTGTGTCTACTAACTCTGGCTGGAAAATGAATTGTCATGAAGTTCATTCAACATCTTGTACTGTACTCACACCATGTCAAGAATCATGTAGTGGTTACAAACCTCGCCAATCTTGCATGTGTATTACTTTTCCCTAAGTTCACTTCCAATCACACCTATACATACCTTTTGCTTTCTCTGGGGATTTATGTTGAATGAGAGGATCAAATAGTATTAGAAATTCTAAGCTTTGAAGACTTTGCTCAAAGCTGAGGTGAAGGCAGCCTCATTATGACACATGCATGACCACAGTGGAATTTTGTCTAATAAACATGTAACTATTACTAATCAGGCACCTACTTGTAAGCCTCCTTTGCTGCTCAAACCTAAGTACAGAACCATATATATTTTCTCCCATCCAATTTTTGTGTCTCGTTCCGTGAGCTTGTTGATTTCTTTCTCTGAGCCAGAAGCCAGATAAAGGTGAGTGAAAACTGAAAATCTTTTGAAATCCTTATGAAGCAAGGAGTACCAAGACACTTTTGAATCTCAATGTTAAAATATCATATGTTTAATAGTGTATAAGTGGATGTTTGTAATACACCAAAACTGAAAAGTTCACAACGTGATTTGATGGCCATACAAGTAAGAGCATATGAGTGAGGTTTATTGATTTTTTCCTCCTCCCAAGAGTGACAGAGTTCCCGTCTGAGACTCTATAGTCCATGGGATATGCAAGAGGATAATAAATAGTTGAACAGAATCGAAGCCAGGCAGAGGAGCTTGTCTAACATGCTAATTCATAAAAATGCCTGCCGAACAAAGGCATGTATCAAAGACTTGCAGAGATAAGTGGACAGCGTCCTAGAAGACATTTCCCTGCTTTCTTGTAGATGTTGAGCATGTTGAATCTCGTCACATTGGTGGTTTGTAAACTTGACAATGCTATTTTACTTCAGTGCAAGGCATTGACTTACGTTTCATTGCAGTGATTTTGTTGAGTGTTCATAGATTAGGCAAGTTTTGTAGAATGGGCTTCTTCTAGAGTTTTCACCATTAGGTATGGAAGCATAAATTTACACTAGTTTTACATTTCTGCAGGCATATTGATATATCATGCATGGTGACTGTCCAACCTCAAAGATGTATGACATAGACTAACTGCCACATTTATTTCATGCCTACAGTGACCTAATTTCTTTCAAAAAATATTGTCAATTTGTGCCTAGCAAAGTCTACTTCAACACCTCTTGCCAACAAATTCATTATAAACAATAAGATTTGAAAACAAAATCATTACCCTTTGTCCAATTTCTTACCTTTTTCCCTTCTGTGGGAAAACTATGCAGTCAACCATATGATGAAGTTCAGGAACATCAATTGCATGCAGTACTCTTATGTCACCAGGATGAAAGCAATGGTTTTTCACAACCACTACTTTTTCCTGCAATATGCATGTCTTGTCTTTTTATTGAATCCATGTGTAGAAATTCCGCCATCATAAAGCTTGGTGTTTGCCTTAGCAACTTGGATAAATACCTCACCATAGTTTAAAGTCCCAGTTTCGTCCAAGCATCCCATCAATGTCCGGCCTTTTGGGACATATATATGAGACTTGGTTCTTAGCTCTGATAATTGATACTCTCTGAATGCTTCAAGCATTATTGAAAGATAAGGCTCACTATTTGGACTATAACCCACCATGAGCATCTCAGTCAGACACTTATGATCATCTCCCAAGGACATTATCTCCAAGGTATCACAAGCCATGTCTCTGTTGACCAGCATTTGATCTAAATACACCATTGCCTTTTTCTGCATGCATTCAAACTTATGATCTGGAACACCCAAAGTTGACAACAATGCAATTATTTCACGGTTCAAGAAGGCAGGGAAAACTCTGCTCCAGTTTAAAATGTCCAGTGTTGTATTCTTTGAATCGAATTTGAGCATACTTGGTCTCAAAGATAGTTTGTGATAGGAAGTAGGATCAACTGCCACCACACCTTGATAGCCACCATACCTTATCTGGAAAGCTGAAGGAGGGGGCATACTCAATCCACATATGTGTGCTATTTGCTTTGCCAGGCGTAGAGAAATCTTCCCAATTCCATCTGAAAAACAGTATTTAACGCCGTCAGTACAAACATCAATATCAGGAATAGCTGAAATCTCATGTTCTCGAACATTTAATGTCTTATTGGAAGAGCCACATGATTGTCCCATTCTTACTGCACACTTAGTTTCATTCCTTATACTATGGAAATCCCCCATCCATTTTCTGATGCTATCAGCACTAACTTCGTCATTGGAAGCAAACATCCAGACTGAATTTTCCCTCAGCTGACTGGCTGAAAAGCCTAGGAATTCAAACCTTTTGGTACCTATTATAATACCTTCCTTCAGAATCGACAATATCCTATTGTATACTTGAGTTTTTTGTGGTCTTGCATGAAAGCCATATTCAGTTTTTGCAGTCAAGGCCGTTGAATGAAGCTTATTCCAGTCCTCATCAACAAAAGAGACTCTGAGGAAATCATCAGTGTATTTTGTAAAATGCCTTGTTACTCGACTTGAAATATTAAGTTCAGGGCCCAAAAAGTAGACCTTAGAAGGAGTAACTAGAGCCCTATGAAATTTCATTATTCCATTATCTGTAGAAACTGTAGCAGAATTCAGCTGATTGTAGCTAGTTTGCAACTTATTTAATTGATTTTGAAGCCATTTTTCTGGTTCAAAGCATGTGGACTTCAATTTATGTAGTTCTACCAATGCCAGATTTATGTGTAAAGATGGTGTCTTCTCATTCTTTAGCAAATCAAAAAACGACGTTGGAGTGTTGGGCCACTGAGTATCCCACGATGAATGAGAGAGTTGATTTGGAACAGCATCTCATAAGGCAGATTAACACCCTCTGGAGCAATAATAGTTGGCACCATATGTGGAAAGGGAGAAAATGAATTGCCATTTTTAGAGTAAGTTCCTGTCCCATTTCTTTATGCAAAGGCAAGGTTTCAATGATTTTAGCAAGTTCTACACCATCAGGAAGCTTCAAACAAAATGAACTGGACTGTCCGATGCTACAGGATGCTGAGAAATCTGTTGTTCGAACCCACAGAAACTCATTGTCCTCTTTGCAAAATTTGTAATGATCCTTGCCAAATGTCGAAGATAAATTCTGTACTGCCACCTTGTAAAATATTCTTGGACCAGACTGCAACTGAAACAAGTAAATTCTCAGGTTAATCATACAACTTAATATCATACAAGACGAGAATATATATGGATTAAGAACTGTCTCGTATGTGAAATAAAGTATGACTTTTAAAACTTTCTAGAGCATCAAATTTCAAATTCCCTCAGAAATTATATACCTTGAT
This sequence comes from Taxus wallichiana var. yunnanensis, assembly GCA_018340775.1. Taxonomy (NCBI): domain Eukaryota; kingdom Viridiplantae; phylum Streptophyta; class Pinopsida; order Cupressales; family Taxaceae; genus Taxus; species Taxus wallichiana. The sequence goes on along the minus strand of CM031240.1, from coordinate 859,832,181 downwards.
TACATTTTTTGATGAAAACAATATGGAAAATAGGATCTAACACATGTAATTTCAGGTCTGGTTGGCCCCCTGCTTCCTTGGGTAACAAATGCTCAGATCTCAAACTTGGCCGTGGTATGAAGTCGGCATATAAGTCTACCTAGAAAAAGTTAGAATAAGCTGAAAACAAGAAGCAAAAAGAAGAGGGTTCTTCTTTGAGAATCTAGCATCATATGTGAGAAAGGAATTAATTTTATCTAAATAACTTACAGGTCTTCTGTTTGTGTTCAATATTATATTAAACAGGCAGTTTAGGTCTAAAGACAAAATATATGTTACTCTAAGCATTTGGTGACCTTAAACACTCGCAAGAAAAAAATTTCTAGTTGCAATGACCTTGAACATACTAATGGCTAGATGCATATGCCCTGCATTTATATGACAGAATCTGTACAATATTACCAGTTACCAATATTGTTAAAGTGGATTCCAAATTGAGGATTGAGAACTTAATGGCACTATAGCACTACTTAAAGGTACGTTGGAGAGTTTATCAGTCATTGCTACTGCTAGAAAATGACAAGGACTTTAAGAGTGATTACAGAACATGAAGTTTAATGGGTTGGTCTGTACATGAAGTTTAAACTAGCCTATCTGCCTAATAGCATGGAGAGAAATCCACAGTTGAAGAGGGAAAGTAAATGTAAGCAGATGATAGTTGAGTGGATGCAGCCATATGCGTGGTGCAGGTTGGTGTGTGAGCCACAGTGGGAGCTTAGGGAGCCTCTCTGATTGTCAAGGTTAAGGACGGTCCCATGCTGGCGGCTACTGCTCCTATTTGTATGGGAAATGTGGTCGCATGTTTAAAAAAATTATCGCTGCTGCTAATACTCAACAAAATTTCTTAGCAGCTACAATTTAGGGAGAGGATTTCCAGCCCCATAGCAGTTGGGGGCACAAAAAAAGCAGCTGCTTATAAATTTTAGGGAGCTTTTGTGACACTTGGCATTTCAATTTAAGCTTCCCTCTCAATTTTTCCTTCTAATAATTTATTCAGGATTCATGGGACCATACTTCTGTTAGTGCTAAAGACTCATATTTTAGAAAAATAAAAATTCATGGGACCCTGTTAATGCTAAAATATTCTGAGTAGGCACGTTATGGGTTTAAGTGCTCAAAGTAGCATATTGGAAATTAGCTACCAGATAAGTTTTTGGAATAAGGATTTATTTACAGTTTACAAGGCTAAGACCACATTTCAATATGCATGGCCTAAAAGAACATATGACGAGTGCAGAATCTCACTACAATATAGTTTTAGCTTACGAGGGTACTCCATACCTGTAAGAGAACGGCCTTTGTTCCATCTTCTTTCAAAATGCACGTAGATGTCTTAACAATGTCTTGAAAATTAACCACCAACTTATATTCCAGACCACTTTCCGTAACAAAAAAGCTAACCCTTTTCATCTCTAGTGCAAACTCAGAAACCACATCGCTTGCAGACCATAACACACAAAATGCATTATGAAACACTGGACAGCCTGCAAGCAGCTTTGCTCTGCAGATTGAATAAGCTTCCCTTGGGAACATGTCCTTGTCCGTAGTGGAAACAATCAGGTTGGCATTCTGAAACAAGAGAAAACCCAAGTGGGAAAACATGCATACTTCTTTTCTTGCATCGATATTCTCAAATTGGACTCTACCAAATCCTCTGGACTTCCAATTCATTCTATCTATCTTAATCTCACAGGCGAAAACGCTTCCCTTACCAGAAATGCCCTCCAGATACTCCACCAGCTCCTTTGCAACGACTGTCAATGGTATGTTTGAAACCAGGACTGTGCAACTACCCATGATTAGGACACCCACAAATGTACCGAAGCTCAGATAAACTTAATCTTCTTCTCCCTCCCCTGCCAAAACCCAAAAGAGAAGAATGAACAAAATCAGGACTTGTATTTTTTTTATTTCCTTAAAAATGGAGCTGAGAATGTTTCAGTTGAGAATTCTTGCACCATCATTACCATAGATTCTTGTGATTCCCTCCGATGAAACTCCGATCAATACTAAAAGCACTGATGACTTCCAATAAAAACAACTTTCCATAGAAAATTAGTGATACCAAATCAACCTTTCTTGAATAAACTATTGTTTTCTTACTGATTTAACAACCCAATACCTAATTTGGCATTTCAAAGAGAGAGAATATTGAAAATCTGAGTGTAGCATACTGTTGCTCTTTATTAATTATTAAAAACAAGTTGATGTTCTTCATTGTACTTATTACTGTTACCGAATTGGGAAGACAAACATGCATGATTACCAGTTTTCAAAGCATTTTTATGGGTAATTAGGTAATGGGGGCGAAATTTCTCCGAATTTTGAGCTGAAATGGGTATGGATTGATGCAGGGTACATGCAAATCAATCTACACGTGGTGCATGTCTCGAAGGATGTGTGCATTTATATTGCTAAATTTACCAAGATCGTTATTGGTTGATCATGTAAAAACGCAGGAGTATTATTTGGTTATGACTAATGAGGGTGATGCTTTTCTTTTAATTAAACGAAAAGAGGTCTTGTGGCGTGGATGTGGTATTTTCAAAATTAATTTGTGATTATGCATAGTAATAGGAGACACCACCTTGTAGTGTTGGAACTTGGGAAAGATAACCACAAAGGGATGCTATACACAGTTTTATAATAGGGTTGTAATGAGGGGTTCGTAGGTTTAGACGATTGGTAAGTTGTAAATAGTTTGTAATCACAATTTAAGTTTCAATTTCATTTTGTGTATTATATATTTTAAATTGGTTATAGAGATATCTTAAGATAAGGGTCACAAATTAAGTGGAATATATTCAATATATTACATGCTCAAATCTATTTTGATGTCTTATTTTGAGAAAGTGTTCATATAGTAAGTCATTCTAGTATAATAGAAATATTTATCATCCAACATTTTCAACTAGAACAAGCTCGGGACATTATGGACCCAAGCCCACCCTCATGGGCACTTTGAGAAGGTGCTCCTCCATTAATTCACTCTAGTTCATAGTTCGATAATATAAAAATATTTACCATCCAATATCTCCAAGCGAAACACACCCAAGTCATAATGGACCCAAGCCTACTTCCATTTCCCACTTAGAGAAGGTGCTCCTCCATTATCCCAATTTAGTTCATAACTTCAGTATAATAAAAGTGTTTACCATCTAAAATTTTAAGAAGTGAAATATGAAGTAAAACTAAATTCAAACTAAAAACTTTGGCCCGGTCTCCCAACGACTTTATCTCAGAGATTTTAGGGCTCATAAGCTTATGATCGTCTCTCTAAGGATGAAAAGTCGGGTGAGGCGGATGCGTTGGCAATTTTGCCACATGGTACTAGGCATTTATGTGCAAAGTTGTCTCCTAACATTGTTGGTGAGCAAGTAGGTGGTTCTTGTTAAGTGATGAACTTTTGTCTATCCATGGGTTTCCTTTCCAAGATTAAGTCCCTAGTATTAGCATGTTGGGCGAGATCTAGGAGTGTTGAGCATGGTATGGTGGTAGAATCTTGTTTTGGGGTTTCATTCATTGTAGGTCTTCTAAGGTTTGCCTCGGGAAGGTTCGAGATTTAATTGTTGCGAAGTGCATGTTGTGAGGGATTTGTTGCCAACTTGGACAAGGGCATTTAGGTGTGTCTTGATGGTTCCACACTCAAAGGAGAATCTCGATTAACTATTGGTGTAACATTTGATTTGGATGCCCTACTAAATGGTGGCGTGGGAGGTAGTTTGGATGTTGCTTCGGGTAAGGTCTTGATAGACTCATGAGAAAAGGAACCAATCCACCTTCGGTTAGAGCCTTATGCTTTGAACTAGCCTCCATATAAGATTTGGATCTTCAAGGAATGCAAAATGTTTTTAACTCATTCCATGTTTGTGGTTAGTTTTGTAAATCCAAGATCTCGTCTTCTTTTGTTGTTCTTTCCTTAGTTATGGCTACTAAGGACTCTTCATGCCCAAGAGCACCCTCGATGGATTGTGGAGTGGGTTCTTCCCCATGTTGAGAAATATTTTTTCCCTTCAAGATTGGTGATGTCTTGGTGTCTTTCTCGAAAGGAATCCCCAAAAGTGGTTTTTCACAATCACCTTATTCAAGATATGGAATCAAATATCGCAACATGTCACTTTTCGGTAAATGTGTGGGTTATTTTTCTTTATCATAGTTGATTTTTCCTTTTGGGATAGGTTAGTATGGAGTTTCATCAAACCTCGCTCCTTATCCCTATTAGGTGTTTACTTATTCCTTGTGGTTTTGCAAAGCCCCATCGACTATGACTTCATCTAGACTATTGGTCCTTGGTGTTTTGGCATATTTTTCTTCTTCTTCACCCTTGGTCTCCTCTCTTTGAACCTATTTCAGTGCATATCTCAACTTCTATTGTACCATATCTTGCATATTTCGCATAATGAGGATCATCTCAAAATTTCAAAAAATAGGGTGGGATCCTTTATTAAGCTTGATGTTAGCTCCTTTGGGGGCATGTTTGTGAGAATTTGTACTCTCATTGATTTTTCCAACCCCCTCTATCATTCAATTAAATTGGTCTTGTCTCGTGGAGTGTGGAATCATTTCATCAACTATGAGGTCCTTCCTTTTAGGTGCTTTCACCACAATATTTTGAATCATCAAATTGCTTCATGTTCTTCTAGTTATATCCATCTAAACCTTACCCCCATTTTGGATGGCTTGGAGGAACAAAATTAGATCTCTTGATTCTAAGTTTGTGTGGAAAAACCATGGAAAAATTATGCTAAGTGTCCTAACCCCATCCCTTCTTCACTCTCCTTACAAAAATAGGTTTGTGAGAAGGCAACTGTAGGTCTTGGTGTTGGTTTGGCACCTCCTTTGGCTAAAGGACCTGTATCGGATTACAATGAGGTGGATTCTACCCCTTGAAATCCTTGAGGTAGTTTTATAATGATTCCTTCCCCCTCTCAACTCATATGTGTGTTGCCCAAGGCAAACATGGGCTCTATAAACAAATGTAGAGGACGAAGATTTGAGGTGAAAGATTGAGATCATCACATGAGGAGTTGGTGAGATATGGATCTCAAAGGGTGATTAAGGATCTTATTTCCCATGGTGGGGAAGATTAGGTGTTTCTCATAGATATCTCATTCATGCTTGAAGGAAAGAGGTGGTTAAACCCTCTTGGGTCACCCTCTTAAGTGGTTTTTCGATGATTTTGGTTGAGGTTTTGATGAGATTTTGCCGACAATTTGTTTCTTTGTTATGAGGTGCAAATGGAGCTCTAAGTTTTGTATCCTCTGTGTTTTCTAAAAAAATTAAGCTTCTTTGGTTGGTGATGGTCATTTCTTTTGGTTGAATGGTTGTGTTAGTTTTTTTGTTGTTTTTGTTGGATTTATGATTTTTGGGACTGGGTCCACAGCTTGTTTCAAGTTTTGGTTCATAGCTCCAGTCAAGAGCGCTTACCCCTAATTAACAAATATAATAGGGTCATAATATTATGTCAATAATCAAGTGCTTATTTTACAATGGATAAATTTTGTAGAAGTTAGTTCAAAGGAGATATAATCATTTTTAATTATTTTTATAGTGTACAAAATTTTGAAAAAATAGGTAAGGGGATATAATTGGTTTTTAAATTAGTACAAATATCTTCAAAATATAATTATATATGGAAAATGTCAATTGTTCCAAACATATACATGATAAAATCCATGACAATCAATCAAGACTGCTCACTTAGAACTATTCTTAGATCACTTCATATTGGGAAAAAGAGAAAATAAACTCAAGATAATCATATTTGAATGAGAATTTACCTCAATTTACCTTAAATTCAAATTGTTGTTTGTTGGAATGGATTTTACCCAAGTTGTTTGATGATAGCTTGTTGATTGTTTGTAGTTTTTCTCCAAAATCCAACAACACTTGATGCAGATGCTTGATTGCTCTTCAAGATGACAAAGTTTGCTTATGTTTGTTCTAGTTCCTTAGTTGTAAAGTTTGGCATGTTTATTCCAAGTTAGCTTACATGGAGAGCGGTGGATAAATTTATAGGAAAATGGAGGGTCAAGATCAAACCATTTGGAACAAATCAATAGTGGAGGATGAGTGTGAGATTAGAAGACTCTAGAGGGAGAGGAATTTATATGAATTAAAAATTCATGGAAGCTAGTAGAATCATAGAATTCTAGAAAGGTGGTAGGACGTTCTTGGATTAGCTTAGAAAATTCTAAATGTGATTAGTGTGCTAATGATAGATTAGTGAGGTATTTGGTAGGAGAAGCTACTTAATAGGTAGCACATGTGCCTAGGGAGTATTAAATTCCCAAAATATGTGAAAGGATTTGATTAGTGTTAAAAGAGTGGTTAATTGGGATGTTAGTAGGATGAGATAGAAGGTGAGGTTAGTATGTAGCATAAATGTTAGTGATATTAGGAGGGGATGATTAATAAATTTAGTAGTGACTAATTTGAGGTGTATACATGTGATGGTAATTTCTTTTGGTTGATTAGTTGTGTTAGTTTTTGTCATTTTTGTTGGATTTATGATTTTTGGGGATGGGCCCACCAATTATGGTCCATAGCTCCAATTAAGAGCACTTACCCCTAATTAAAAAATATAATAGGGTCATAATATTAAGTCAATGGTTATAAGGTGTTTATTTTTACAATGAATAATTTTTTTGTAAAACTTAGTTAGAAGGAGATATAATCACTTTTTAAATTATTCTAATGGTGTACAAAATTGTGAAAAAGTAGTTAACGAGAGATATAATTAGTTTTTAAATTAGTACAAATATATTTAAAATATAATTATATAGACAACATCAATAGGTATCAATCTCAAGTTTGTTAATCTTGGATTTTATATATACTATATTGATCAATAATTTTATTACTTTCTTCAAAATATACTCTCTCATTGGTGACAAATGACATTAATTTAGTTATACAAATGTGTTGAGTCTATATGTATGTGTACACACTTAGTTTTGGTTTGGGTACATAGTTAATTGATTTGGCTACTATATTTACGCTTTTATGATTATTGCTTTAATTTTGGTTCTTGTTGATGCATATTATTTTTTGTTGTCACCTTTTTTATGTGTCGTCAACTTTCCTTGATGTTCCTTGTTGGTTTCTCCTTCTATTAGCCCCGTGTTTATTCTCGGGTTTGTCATTTTATGTCTCCTATATCCATTCTTTCCATCTTTATCATAATTTTCTCTTCCCTCCCCATTTTTGGCCTACCTTGGTGCAATGACCAATTTCATAGGGTTTTGACTAGAATTGTACCTAAATTCTTGGTAAGTCTATATTGTTGTTCATTAATTCTATGGGGTCTTTTGGCCCTCATTTTTAATTTTTATAGGTTTTTGGCTTTTTTTTAACTTTCCCAACCATTGTGTGTTAGCTTACATGCCAATAAGGTCCTAATTCAAATTTAAGAAATATATATGTGCATAGGTGCATTACGCATTTAGGAGACACACGAACAATTTCATATGCATTGGATTATTATTTTACATAAGGATGGTATTGAAGATATACATGTAGAATTTTTTTTTTTAAGCATCCATGAGCCAAAAGACAAGTTCAAGCATTTAGAGCTCATCATAACATCTACTAGTTCTAGTTGCATGTATTTAAATGTGAGAATTGGGCACTTGCATTGCACTAGATCGAACATTGAATTGAATCAAGTGTTGTTTATGGTTTTTTCAAATCATGAGAAATACAATAATAATGGGGGCTAAACATATGACCATATTAACATCCCTATTTTTAATGGGTTTTGAAAGGATTTGAAGGTGGAATGTAATTTTTAAAAAGAAGGCTATATTCTTGGTGATTTGTTGTAGAACCAAAGAAAGAGAGTGATGTGTTTTTAGATCAAAATATGAAGAATGCATATGTACAATTAGTTTACCTTAGCACATTCACTGATGTTTTCATAAAAGTCAACCATTTTTGTGTGATTCTATCATCTCTATTATTTAGGTCCAGCCATATAGTTTTGTTGCATTATTTTTGGGTATTTCTTTTTAGGGGTGAATTACCTTGTTGACTAAACCCATTCCCTACCATTTATCACTAATGACCATCTCTTGATTCACATATTCAAAGTATTTATTTTTCTAACCCTAATTTCTCAAGGATAATAATGTTTAACACAACCACCGGTTACTCGGTCGGTGATGTCCTCGACATCTCTAGTTGGCCCCACGGTTCCTTCCTCGTGATGGCTTCAACCTCTTCATTTGATTTTGGCTATGTGTCTCCTTCTAGGCCCGAGCCTGTTTAATTGATCTTCTTTTTCTCCATTGTTGTGCCTTTTGGGTGTTCTATGTTACCTTTTTGGCGTTTGTGAGGCCACCGTGAGTTTTCTAGTCACCCCTTGCTATGTAACTCTCTTTATTTCATTTTAATATAAAGGGTAATTCCAATAGTAAGGATAATAATGTTTCCATATTTTCTTATGGCTTAAATTATCCCTTCAATATAATTAGATTTGTTTTATAAGGTTTCAAGAGACGAGTATGAGCACTAATACACCATTTTTTGAGAAAATAGGAGACATGTACTTTATATATATATATATATATAGAGAGAGAGAGAGAGAGAGAGAGAGAGAGAGAGAGAGAGAATAGAGAGAGAGAGAGAGAGAGAGAATACTTTATAGATGTCAATATATATAAAAATGCAAAAATTAATTTTACATTTTTAAAATTTAAGCCTTAAGTTAACTAAAATATTGAATTAGATGTTGAAAAAAACAATCAAAAGAATAATTACAATAATATTTCATATTATATTATCATCATATATATGGTAAAGAATATATAACTAGGTTCTGCATTATAACATATTGAAATGTCAACAAATAAGTATTTTGAAAAATAAAAATAATAAAATGTGAATATAGTAATATCTTTGTTGCATCAATTATATCATCACCTCTTCATCCTCTTCCATGATGCTCTCGAGATATGCATCACTCTCAAGCTTTAGTTCCTTTTATAAGTAATTGAACAAGGAATAAATCATCAAGGCCATTTTATTCAAACCTCTCATCCTCCAAGGTTGTGTCTTCTACTCCATTGGATGGAATTTGGTTTCATTTTATTGAAGGAATATTCTTGTACCTTGGTTCTTTGTGAGAAAGAAGACAAAACATGATATGAATATAAATTAGGTTTTCTTCCTTATTTGGCCCTAGTTTATTCCTCATTAAAGAATAGATGAAATTACAATTACTCCAATTCCTCTCACAAGATAAAGAATCAAAAACATGTTAGGGTGATCATATTGAAATGATTGTAATTCAAATGCTTCTCTACCATGGTTCTACCACCACTCTCTTGGGTCCTTTTTGCACATATAAAATATAAAGCTTTTATCGTAGAAAAGTGATCTCTCCCACATCAAATTTAATTCCATTGTGACCTAATAGTATAATCTTCATCTCATTGACCATAATTCTCTTTCACTACAACCCAAAATACCTCCATTTCCTCTATGTCATTATATAGAAACCTCTTCTTAATTATAGAGTTCGGTATGTAGTTTCACATGGAGAATACTATAATTTGTTATTGATTATTTAGTACAATGCTTATAATTATATAGGATTTTCATTTCCTATAAAATATGAAACAACTTGTACCAACAAACCCATTCTATGTAAGTGGTTTCAACCACCAAATTACAATAAAAAATTATTTGTTTTTAGTTTCTACCCGGTGGAGCACTAATATTTCCTAACATTCCCCCTTGGTGCATACATGGTAAAACAATTCACACTCTCAAGTACAAAGATATGCTCACCTCTGTGGCATGCCCATCTTCGTGGCTCATGACCTTGATATAAATGAAGGGAGCTCTACTCAACCTTCCATGGTTTTCAACAGGTTTACCACAAACCTGGACGTGAACAGTCCCATCAACTGTTCACCTCATGTGGTTTTTGGATCTCCACGAACCTTTTCAAGATCCATGAGCTAACTCAATACAATGGTGATTTCTCTCTCTACAACATGTTTACATCATGGGATAACATAGAAAATTCTACTCACACAAAGTAAAATATTTCACATTACATCCCATAAGAAAAAAACATTCTTAATTGTAGTCACTGTTGTCGAATGTTGTCACTCGATCTCGAACAACATAGGAAACTTCCACTGTCATTGGAAGTTACCCTTGACTTTAGTCGATTTGGTACATAATGGAAATGGAATGGAAATGAAATATTGGTTCATATCCCCCACAATGTGAAATTTCCATTTACTCATCAATCCACACAAAAAATAACTCAAACACCCCATAAAGCAGGCCAAAACACACTTTGCACATCTCAGAAACAACTAAAAATGTCACCACAATTGAAGGCGACCTCTTTTTTGGTGACTGACAAGAGGTTGTTGATTGACCTCCAACATATTTTTCCTCCATTCTCCAGTTTGACACTTCTTATTTACTCGGTAAATTTGAATTTGTAGCTCAAATGCATACACAAATCGGACATTGACCACTAAAAATGCGTCTCTAAGACAATTTTTCAAATTTTGATGACAAATCTTTTGAAAATATAATATAGAATCAAAAAATATTTTTATTTTTAATATCAACATAAATAAAATTTGACAATTGAAAACATTCATTTGATGCAATGACCCTTTTAAACTTATATCACATTATGTGATATTCTATAAACCAACAAATATTAACAAACTTACCACCACATTAGCTAACAATGGAATTTTTAAATATTAAAAAGAATTTTGAAATTGACAACAAATGAATCTCTAAGACAATGTACATTATAAACTAAATTACAAATCGAATAGTCACAACTTTTTCTATATTGATAAGTATGATGACTCAACTTACAATATCATTATATGAACTAACAACGAAATTCAAAATGTAATTTTTTTAATCAATTATTGGACCAAATAAAGCATATTTTAAATGGATAATAGTTGAAAAAAATAAGGTAATTAAATGGACTAAATATGGTTTTTTAAAGAGACTAAATAAAAATATTTGACACTATTCCTTTAGACAAAGAAAATCCAACCTAGCCTTTTATGGTGTTCGGATTGAAAGAGCAATCCAACTATAAGCTACAATTGGTAGCCAATGTGGAAGAAGTATATATGAGAGAGTGTGATCATGAGGACCAAAGAAAATTGTACACATCAAGGTAGTTGCACTTGAATGGAAACACAAGAAATCTCCAAGTAATAAGAAAGCAAATTAGACATAAGAAATTGATCATGCAAAAGAGAAAAGGTCTAGTCATTCTCATAGATCAAAAAGAGGGTACATATTGGGAGTGTTTTGTAACTCCCATGCCCAAAAAATCCTACCTCCAAGAGGGATAAAGGAGTTATAATTCATAAATAAAATGTAACTCATGTATGAAACCTTTGACAACTATGACGCATATGACAATGACATATTCTATGATAGAATCTATCATATGTCATATAACTCCTAAAAACCTATGACTCACCTAAGTGAGATGAATCACCATGTGTGAGGTGGAAAATTCCTAATAAACTAATAAAAGGAAAAAAATAAATCCTCACACCAACACCCCCTTCATCAAAGCTTAGGTAGAGGCATGACAAGCCAGAAAGAGAGAGAGAGAACTCCACTGGACATTAAGAAATATGTGTCATATGGGTCCCGAGAACTAAAGGCATGATGAGGCACCCATGTACAAACTAAAATATTTCTAGAAGAATAAGAAGAGGAGAGAAGAACTATAAATCCCGAAGAAGATGAGTAGCTACATTAGACCTCATCCCCGAAGAAGAGAGTCTTAGTGAAGAAACTTAGCTTCAGTGAAGGGTTTAGTAAAGATGTATGTAACCTGATCTCGAAGTTTGATAGTAATGCAAATCAATGATGTCTTCATGAATCATCTCCCGAATGAAGTTCATGTGCATCTCAATGTGCTTCTTCTACTAATGTTGAAATAGATTTTGGAAAATCAAGATAGTTCTAAGGTTTTCACGATAGATGATGGTAGGCCGCCAAAAGTGAATACTAAAATCAGTCGAATCCCCAGCAAACAAATAGCTTCCATGGTAGCATTGACCGCTACCCTATATTTTCCTCTATATAATATAGAACAATCATATTTTGCTTCTTGTTTTACCAACTATAACACCCAAACCAAGAGAAAATTTGTATCCAGAAGTAGACTTCCAAATAGTATATAGTTTTTAGAACAATCCTATCGATTATTCAAAGTTAATATCCAACATAATTCTTATTCAAAAAAATATAGTTGGGATTAGAATTTTATAGGTTTCAGGACATCGTGAGGATTGTCTTAAGAATGACTTTCCTCTCCCCTTACAATGATATTATTGTTGATTCTAAAGCAAGTCACAAAATTTTATCCCACTTGGATGGCTTTTCTAGTTTTAACAAAATTAAGATAGCTAAAAGGATCAACACAAAATGGCTTTTATCAATCCTTGAAGTAATTTCTAATATCAATTCATGCCCTTTGGCCTTAAAAAAATAGGATCCACATATCAACGAGCCATGATAGTTATATTGCATGATATATTATATGAAATTGTAGAAGATTATGTGGATGAAATTTTGGGTAAGTCAAAAACACAAGAAGAGCATCCGGTGATACTTCGCCACATCTTTGAACTGCTTCGGGAATACAAGGTTAGGATAAACCATAAGAAATGTGTGTTTGGATTTATATCAAGAAATATAATGTGGTTTATTGTGTCCAGAAGAGGAATTGAAGTAGATCCTGTAAATCTTACAACAATCACATAAATGCCTTCTCCCAAAACCTAAAACAACTCCACAACTTACAAGTTAAAATTCAAGTTATTCATATATTCATATCTCAGTTCATTGATAAATTTGATCAATTCACCCATCTCCTTAAAAAGGATGTTGATTTATAATGGGTCCCAATTCCTACTAGACTTTAAAAATTTAAGGCAATACATATCCAAGATACCTATTGTATCCCCTCGCTACACACAGTGCACCCCGTATGCTATTAATTTTCACTACACAATTTTCTTTAGGTGCCCTCTTAGCCTAATATGATGCACAAAACAAAGAAATGGATGTCTATTACCTTAACTAAACTTAAATATTGTATGATATTACTTACCCACATATTTTAAAAACATGTTTAGTCATCTTATTTACTTTCCAAAAGCTACGACATTACGTTGTGAACAATAAAGCCAAACACATATCCAATGTTTACCCATTTAAATACCTCCTATATAAACCTGCACTTACTAATAGGATGAAAAATTGGATTATTATACTCATTGAATTTGACATTGAATATGTCAATCAGAAGGTTTTTAAAGGATAGGTGTTCTCTGATCACTCACGAAGCACCATTGTCAAGATCACATTTGCTAAGTCTTGACTTACTAGACACATATATTTTATTTTTCAAGGAATATACTATATGGAAAATCTACTTTTATGGATCATTCACCTTTCATGACTCATGTGCGAGAGTTATCCTTATTACTCCTACTAGTGACCTTATCCCAAGAGCTTTCGAGGATTGGTTTTCCTTAAACCAATAATATGGATGAATATGAGGCCTCATTTTTGGTCTCAAAATCTCTCTCAAATGTAATATCAAACAAGTTTAGGTTATTGGTGATTCCTAACTCGTTATCAAACAAGTTAACAATGAATATAATGTAAAAGATGAGAAGATTATACCTTATAAGCACATGGTGGAAAACCTCAAGGAATATTTTTTCGGATTAATTTTCATCAAATTTCTAGGATGCAAAACAAGTATGCATATGTTAATGATACTATTGGATCTATCTTGAATGCACCTATAGACAATAGTGAATTATGCTTCCTTTTGGAACATCTAACGATGCATGCTTATGATATTCCTAAATCTTTTTTGGTATGTGAAGTTGTTGTTCCCCTCTCCCCTTGGTATGAAGACATATATATTTACCTCTGACATAATACCTTTCCACCTAACATTACCCATTCCAAAAATAACCCTCATCTAGAATACATATCCCACTATACCCTCATGGGGGAACTCTCTATCATTGAGGTTACGATGGGACCTTATTACAGGTGTCTAAATTTGAAAGCGTTTATCAAAACTATCAAAGAGGTGCACTGATGATGATTATGTGGTGAGCATACCAATGACATGTTTGTTGATGCAAAATCACAGCACCCCTGGATGCAGATCAAGTTTCTAGGTTGATCACTTGAACATCCAGTGTGATTGCATAACATTGAATCCTTTCTCCAAGTGTGGGACTTGAAAAATGAGAAAGGATTCTCCAGAGAAAGGCTGGTTCCTATTCCTCTGTTCAGATGCACCAATGAAACGCAGAGGTTTACCCAAAAAAAAAAAAAAAACCTAAACTAACTACCAAGGAGACAGGGAGAGAGAAATGCATATAAATAAACCTAAGCTAAGGGGGTGATGCACCGAGGAATGAAGAACATAAGCTTTGCAAAAATAAACACAGACCATATAGATGCAATACCACACCATGCACAGGTAACCGAAATGCAATGAGAGATCAAAATGACAACAATGAATACATGAGAGGATTTAAATTTAATCACAGACATATATATTGCTCAAAGGATCGATTCAATACATTGCAATGGCCAAGAGGCAACAATGGCATTACAGTCCATGTGGGAGGCTTGAAAACTCCACGAATTCTCTTGCAAGCAGGAGAGAAGGGAGGGGTTGCAAAACAAAATGTCCAACCTTTAGAAAGAAGCCCCTCCTTACAATTTATAGGAAGAATGAGAGAGAAAAGAGAGAGGAATTCGAAATCTGCCCCAACCACCTCCAGAATGCACTTAACTCATCTCATCATGGCAGAAGCGGCGGATCCTGGCGAAACGGCGGGCTGCCTAACAGAAGCGGCGAACTGTCTGCTGCATTAAAGTTGTTCGTTGACGCATTACTTCTGCTTGTTATTTCGTGCCAGAGGCGTTTCTAGATTTTCTCTCTCCAATCTGAACCAAAATGCAAGATTGACCCTGGAAACGTGTAGAGAATTTCACCAGCTTTCCGTTGATATAAAGAACGTGCAAATCCGAGCTCTGGATCGAAAGTTATGTCGATCTGAAGATTTAGGGCACGGAACAGGCGAAAATGGATTTTTGAATTTCTTCCCGCGCTCTGCCACCTGGATGACACGTGGCAGGCTCTGATTCGCTGAATAATTCTCTCTCCTCTACTTTTCGGTGGGCTTTCCTTTGAAATTTCTTTGTGGGCCCTAGCTGGGACACGTGGCACTATCCCATTGGTTCGGATCGGTGCTCGAAAACTCGCCCTTTGACTTTTTTGACCTTTTCTCCTTGAGACACGTGTCATGATCTGATTGGCTCTCGGCCCTATCGGCTCTTTCGCGCCCTTCGCGTCTTTTCGTCCCGCTTGTCCCATTTTGCTTTGGACTGTCTGGCCCTTTTTCGCCCGGTTCGGCCGGTTCGCGCCTTTTTGGCCCGCTTGTCCCATTTTGCTTTGGACTGTCTGGCCCTTTTTCGCCCGGTTCGGCCGGTTCGCGCCTTTTTGGCCCACTTGTCCCATTTTTCTTTGGACTGTCTGGCCCTTTTCACCCGGTTTGGCCGGTTCGCGCCTTTTTGGCCCGCTTGTCCCATTTTGCTTTGGACTGTCTGGCCCTTTTTCGCCTGGTTCGGCCGGTTCGCGCCTTAGCCAATTTTTTTTTCAGCGTCCCTCTCAAAGAATTAGCCAATTTTTTTCTCTCTTTCAGCCGGATCGGCTTTTCGCGCCCGCCGCGTACTTTTGTCCCAATGTCCCGATTGCTCCTTGGACTAGGACTTAGCCGATTTTCACGATTTTTCCTGGATCAACCTATTTGCCTTTCTGCAACTTTTGATGCATGTTATCGAAATTTACCCTGGGGGGTGAAATTTTGACAATAGGTTCTTGCTAAGAAAATTTTACGAGTTGATTATTACGGCCCATTATGGAAACATATTTTTTTCAATATGTGCGTGAATGTGTCCTTTGTCGGAGACACGATAACTTGATTCATGTGTCATATCAATCCTTTCAACTTATTAATACACCTTCACCATTTTGAAAATGGGGGCTTGATCTCATAGGAGTCTTACAGACCACCTCATCTAATGGTCATAAACATATCATTACCACAACTAAATACTTCACCAAATGGGTGGAGATTTTTCCTCTCACATATCTAATCGCTGGTGCTCAAATATCCAAATTCATAATGAACCATATTATCTGTCATTATGGTATCCCTTCCAAAATTGTTTAAAATAATGGCGAGTCCTTCAAAATAAGAATGTGAAGACCCTCTATCAATGCGTCAAAATAATCCAAAAATGGTCTATCCCTTATTACCCTCAAGGAAATGGGTAAGCTTAAATCGCCAATAAAACACTTGTTCACATTATAGAGAAACTTGTTCATAAAACATGCCACAAATGGCATCTCCGGATCCATCCAACTTTATGGACTTATCGACCTCTATTTGAATTCCTATAAGAGCATTGTATTATTATCTTTTCTTCAAAACTTGAGGCCACTATTTCATTAGATATCAAGCTTCCTCATTGCACATATATTTATAGGATTATCTTAATAATGAGGAGGATTGTATAGTGGTCAGACTGGTAGAGATTTAGTTGTTTGATGAAAATTCCCTTCATGTTTTGGATCACCTTAAAGTATATCAAAATCAAATCCACACCAACTACATCAAATGCATTATCCCTCATGATTTTGAGATTGGAGTTCTCATGCTCAAAGAGAATCGGTTCAACACTACAAAGGAAAGAGAAAAGAAAGGAAAATTTGAGCCTAACTGGTTGGGGCCATACATTGTGGTTGCCAAATTTGGTTTAGGATTTTATAAGCTTGCCTACCCTAATGGTATGAAGCTTATAGACCTGTGAATGTCATACACCTCAAACACTTATACACTTGAGCTCAATTGCAGGTTGTCCATAAAATCTAAAAAATAAAAAATAAAAATAAATAAATAAATAACAAAATACAAAGAGAAACAAATTTGTCCAATGGTGAAAACCACACAAATGTGGCAACTTGGGCATGTATTTTTGGTGAAAATTGGTTTTTGGTGCCATGGGTAGATCCATTGTTTACAATAACCTCATACTTGGGGGCATAGATGTTGCATCTTGGTTTTACCATTTTTTGAGTTCATAATAATGTTGTACATGTTATTCTTGACCTTGATATGACTTTTCTTACTCTTGTATATTCATGCCAGATACCACCCTTTTATATTCTAACCTCACAATGGGGAATCTAATAACGTTGTTCTTTTGTACATAGTGTTGCAAAACCTTAAAAATCCAAAAACATGGTAAAACCTAGAAAATCCAAAAAACGTCACAAAATCTAGAAATTAAAAAAAAATGGTAAAACCTAGAAAATCCATAAGCATCACAAAATATAGAAAATCCCAAAATAATGGTAAAACCTAGAAAATCCAAACACATCGCAAAACCTAGAAAATCCAAAAACATCGCAAAACCTAGAAAATCCAAAAACATTGCAAAACCTAGAAACTTAAAAACAATGTAAAATCTAGAAACATCATGAAATCTAATAAAAAATTCCAAAACAATGTCTAACAAAAATCCCTAAAAATGGAATACAATCTTAAGAAAGAAACATCCTACTTAAAGAACTCACTCATTATAGTGCACTTTGACGTGTGGATCATACTATGTTCTTCATCCATCAACAAGTTTACATGCTTGTTATGTTTGTATTCCCAATATATATCATTGTTTGGGGTCTAATCATAGTGCACATTTACTTAAAATCAAACTTCTTTATCCATCACCCGTTCCTTACATGTATCTTTGTTTGGTGTAGACACCAAATTTGTGTCTTATGACACCTGTGCCCCACATCTCATTTCTCAACCTAACCTCACTAACTAAACCTTGCACAATTATTTATTAATTACCTTATAATTAATAAATCTACATCTCAAACCTACCACCTCATTTTGCCACCTCATCATGACCTAGCCCTAACCCTAAACTAACCTAATTAAGACCTATAACTTGGTCTACATCCACACCCATGACTAATTACTCCTCACCCGCACCAAAACCAACCTAATAATGACTTGACCAAGCCCACAACTAATCCCTCGGAGAGAAAGGAGGGAAAGTTGGCTATTTTACTAAAAATAGCCCACTTTGACTCAATGACATCGGTCGGTTCTACTCGACCACCGTCGGTTACGTAACCACCATCGGTTCCCTGTAAATGACCTCCCCCAACCAAAAACAAAAAGATCGGAATTCATTTGAAAGGATCCGGAAATTCATTTGCAAGACAGAGACAAGTGAAGAAAAGAGAAGAGGTTGCAGAGAAGAGCATCGAGCCGAAGACTGCAACTGAGCCACTGGATCGCTGCCACCCTTATTCAAGCATTGGAAAAGACTGAGGATAGCTTCATCAGCTCACTTTCCAATACCGGATCATCCCAACTAAGCCTTACTGTCACCACCACATTCCTTGGACCTGAATCTTCATCAAGAACGAGTAAGTAGTGTCTTGTATGTTTCTAAGCACCATTTCTTGAGCCTTTTGATTGATAGTAATTATAAGCTCACTCCTAGATCTACCACCTACCAGCACCCTGCACTTAACCTTCATCCATACATCCTTGTATTGCCCAGAAGATAGTTTTATCACACTCTGAGTCTTCCCCGTCATCTCACTATTCCCCTCAGCCATCCACCAGTCTTAAAAACCCCACAATCACCCTGCAACCAACCTCCATCCAGAAGCACCTAGATTACTGACCCTACCGGTGTCGGTTATCCCCTACCGGTAGCGGTTCTCTAACCAGCGGTCGGTTATCCAGTGACCGACATCGGTCACTATGACTTATACCCAAAACCTTCCTCTCACCTATTTGTCTCCTAACAACCTCAGATCCAATCTGGTTTATCCCTGTAACTCGAGCTGAACGTATCAATGACCAGTGACCAAACAAACAACGTGACATTTTATTATTGGTAGTTTAGTCTCTATTGCTTTGTAACGAGGTACCTAAATCATGATTTCGCAATAGCTTCTTTATTATCATTTGTGTTAATTCGTATTAAAAGGGGAACTGACCACCTTCAAAAGGAAGTCTAATATTTCCTGGGCCCAGGCGGTTCCCTCATTTATTATCTAACTAAAATCTAGTGGTCTTGTATTCTTACTTGCAGGTAGTCCTTCCCAGACAAAAAGGAGTTCTTCGCAATCGATCTGATCTCTCTCTACGGTACGTGCGCACCCTCCCAACATTCAACAGGTATTCCTCCTAGCCCTAACCCTTATCTGTTTCTCAAGAGAATGAAAGGATAGAAGCAACTCTATTCTAGGAACGGAAACATTCTGTGTGAAACATTTTGGCACGCCCGGTGGGACCCATTCGGGTTTCTTTCTTTCTTGCTTGCTTTCATATAGGGAGCATACTTGCTGTTTGTTTCTGCTAAATATTCACAAGATATTTTGTTATTTTGGTAAAAGAATTTGTCTTGCTTTCACATCTTTGCATTAGTGAAAGTCATCTTCTTTGCTTCATCGAATATCATTTTCGATTTGGGTTTAAAACATGTGCATCACATTCTTGCTTGTTGTTTTCAATTCTAGTGAACATAGATTAAGTAACAAGTCGTACACGTGGGGGTGATATCCATGGTATTGACAAGAAATTAATCTTACTTTCACTGCACAACACATACCAAATCACATCATAATCAACACAATAGCTCAAACATCCCCCCTTTTCCGCGGTATTCCTCCACCCGATTGAGGTAACCTTATAAGCCAAAACAAACTTGACATCTCCCTTAGGTCTTTTGTTTAGGATTGACATCATCTTGCGTCTAAGGCATAAGCCCACAATAATTAAAACTAATCCTAGGGTTAGTCTCTTGATTTTCCTGTGCATCTTGCTTGTTTTTAGTTCTGTTTCTCTGTCATACACTATTTCAGTAATCACTTCAGAACAGTTTGGTAGGTATACTAAGCATCGTTAACCCCAAATCAGCAACTTCTTACACTTCTTACACGATCCTATTCTATCGACATCGGTTAACTTACCGATGCCCGGCTAAGCTCTGATCGGCGACGACATCGGTTACGGTCGATATCGGTTCTTGTCTTTCACGATTCCCAAAACCAAAGAACCTACCAATTCCAACATTTTGTTATTGCTTTTATTCCCGATAGATTGCATCCTGCTTGTCTACTCTTGTCCATGGTTGTTATCACTTGGAAACAAGCTGCAGCCATGGTTTCACATGCCTGTTCCATGCCTTTGCCTGAATCACCCCCTTCACATCCTATGGGGAATCCTACGGACACCAGTGAAGTTCCCAAAATCCCTGTAGGAGATAAGGAATTTGTGAAATTTTTGGATGCTAATCCTAGCCTTTGTCTGATACTATTTGTCTCATACCCCTGACCGTACACCCGATGGTCAACTCCTTGTTGGTATGCCTATTAGTATAGCGGCTCACTTAGCTCCTTCCCCACCTAATAACTCCGCCTTACCCTCTTCATCCTTAGCCCGTCTCCCAACTCAGCGGCTTCGGGGTTCATACGGCATAGATTGGCTTTCCTTTGGTTAACTGGGCCCCATATCATTACCGCCACTGCTCCTACCTCGTCTCTCTCTGCAGACTGCTCCTTTCATAACTTGCTCTCTACCACCTATCCACACAAGCTTTCCTTCTCAAGCTCCGCCCACCTTTTCATTTCCACACACGTATCCGGTGGCTTCAACATCTTATATAGGACATCCCTATTCGGTCGCCTCAACATATTCATCCTCAATACCTTATCAACATTTAACCCCACCATTGTCTAGTGGTGGCCCTTGGCCCAATCCTCCTCCGTTTACGACAACGCACCATCATCTCATCCAACCACTGATTTAATCAAACAAATGATGGACAAGATGCAAAATATGGAGGCTTCTGTTTCAGGAAGCCGTAGCACCCTGACATACGAGCAAGTTTGTTGGGAGCCTATTCATCCTTTTGTCCCCCTTCATTCATATCCTCCTCAATGGGAATTACCAAAATTTACTCGTTTTAATAGTAAGGAGGATCCTCAACAACACTTGCGATCATTTAGACATGCCTGCTATCTGATTGCTCATGACGATGCCTTACTACTCCGCACCTTTCCCATGTCCTTATCAGGACCCGCCTTGGAGTGGTACAGTGCTTTAACCCAGCACTCAATCTTCTCTTTTAACTAATTAGCCCAATCTTTCTTGGATCATTTCTCCATTAATATTGCCAAGAAAGTATCCATCACCGACCTCTATGCCATCCGATAATTTGAAGACGAATCTATCATGCAGATTTCGTTGGACGATGGCGGGGCCTCATCAACCAACTCACTTATGCCTTACCTCAGGCCGAACTCATTGAAATCTTTACGCGGGCCTGCGCTAAGCACATTTCTCCCACCCTCCAAATTCAAACTTTCCACACCTTTGATGAGGCCTTTACTATGGCTCGAAAACTAGAGATTCGAGCCTTAGAGGAAGAGAAATTGCGGTTGCGCAACAAAACCCCAATTTCCGAACCCAAGACTCCACCAACAAACCCAACACCACCAATTCTCACGCATCGACTGCTTCAAAATCAAAAGGAGCTGTACACACGGTGATGGTCAAATCCCAAGCACCATCTAATACCCCGCCAAAAACCACCTATAAGTATAAAGCTGAGCCTATCAATTACACTCCCTTGGGAGAAACTTATGGTGTCATTTTGGAAAAATTTCTCAAAGCGGGAGCTATCACCTTACCTCCTGTTAAACCTCACTCCGGGTTTGATTCCACCCGTGTTATACCTTCTTGGTACAAAGAAAATGACTTATGTAACTTCCACTACATGAAGGGACACGATCCACGAAAAGCGTAAGATGTTGAAAAACATAGTGCAGGAAATGGTTGATGCAGGGGATATAACCCTCGATAATCCTAACGCCCCTGCTAACCGAAATTTGAAAATCTTCAACAAACCATTCCCAAACCACTCTTCTAACAGTAACATAAACCAAGATATCTTAGCCGAGGAGAGTGTTCATGAAATCCATGCGGTCTTCGACTCCCAACCAAAAGCTCCTATCGAGGAAATTCTGAATCGAGCCTCTTCACTAACGCAGGGATCCGAACCCCCTCCACCCCCATCAAGACAAAATGATAACCTTACCATTCCTTTACCCATAAAGGAATTAACCGCCCAGAGTTCTCTTCTCACAGATGAGCCTTCTTACACCACATCCCTGCAAGACTGTGAGCGGATGTTATCTAACTTATCTATTTCCCAAACATCTCCTTCTACCACTCTTGTTGTACAAGAGGAAGGCTCGTCACTTTTTCTGTCATCCTTAGATGAGAAACCCCTCGAACCAACATCACCAAATTCTTTAATCATGACGGATCCTCTCAAACATGCCCTCCTACCTATTAGTTCTTCATCACCTAAATCTTTTCAGTGACCGGTTGACCTCTTAACGCCCATTGATATAGTGCCTCATTTACCCCCTATATCACACCCACAGTGGACCGGAATCACAACCCACCTCTCTTCCATACAAAAGTTCCTATTCACACGTGAAGATTGTCATCCCTCAGAAGATAGACGAGTCCTATGGGAGCGTTTGAGTACACCATGCTCTACTCAAATGCAGATGACCGATCTAGACACCTCTACCATATACCCGAGGTGTTTATAAAAGCTCAAAATGCCTATGTCCTCATCTTCACCCCCTCATCTCTACCAAATACCTCATCCACCTCTATTAACCTAACCAAACCTTCCCCTACGCTTGGGACGTCACCAATACCCAGTTTGACACACCCACCTAAACGGTTAGATTTATCCAAAAATAAAGCCGTCCATCCACCTAGGAGACAGACCCAATCTCCTCAACTCCAATCTATGCCTATGTCACAACTAAAACCATCGCCGTCACACCTACCTTCTATATTGGGACCTCACCCCTCCACCTTGCCTCAATACATCATACCTCCTGCATTTTCTTTAAAATGACCTGCGCCTTCTACACCCATACAGAGATCCATGGGTGTATCAACATTGTCACCCCAAGTATCATGTCCACCTATCAACCCTAAACAAACTCCATCATCAAAGGATTTGTTTGCTTGTCACTCCTCTTTCTCCGTGGTTGTTTCTTGCCACCACGTCATCTGTGGCCTCATCATCTAACCAACTAAACATAACTTCTGTGCCGAAAAAGCCAAGTTTAGTTAAATCCAATTATAAAAACCCCTTGTCTAAACCACCACCCGTACGAACCAACCATACCCAAACATTACCAAAACCCACCCAATCAATAGCCTCATCTTCCTCTGACTTTGACCCGCTCAAAGGATCTTATGCCAAGATCCTTGATATGTTGGTGGAGAATGCGACCATTTCCCTACCCCCACTTAGACCCTATGATCCATCTAAACCTCGACCTATAGGTTATGATGAGTCTAAAATCTGCGCTTACCACCACACACCAGGACATGATGTAGAGGGATGCAAAGCTTTGAAAGCCATTCTTCGTCAGTCACCTCTCTCGGATAGAAAGGTTAAGAAAGACAACTTACGAAGGGAGAAACATTTAGCTTCAATTCCTTCTCCTATACCGCCTGTCCTCACCTCACCAAGAAATATCATTATTACAACCCCACCTCTCGAAGACAATGACTTATCCCTACCATCTTCCTCCTCTCGTGTTCATGAGATCAACATGATTAGTATTGCTACTCGAGGGCATAAAACCAATGGGAAAGCTAAAGAAAGCACACCTGCGGCCTCTCTTTCTCCGTCCGCCATCCCGATCGCACCACCACCTAAAGTGGTTATTCGTGGACCTACCTACCCCATCTCTGATGGAGTGGCCCACCATACCATGATCAAACAACTTCACCAATCACCTGTAAAAATGACATTGTATGATCTCATTCAAACCTCTGAATCTCATCGACAAGCTCTCATTGAAATCCTTCAAGGGATAGAGGTCCTACCTAACGAAACCTTGCCCGTTGCCTCCATTTTAACACCCAATCACGTTGCTTCTCTCACCAAACAACCTATCTCCCCAACCACTTTTGTCTCTGTACAGCAAGCCACTGCTGTCAGTTTCTCCGAAGATGAAATTGTCGACTTTGGTGCAGAAGATCCTGACCCCGCTCTTTTCATCTCGGCTTACGTCCGGACATCCGCGTACGTCATGTTTATGATCGATGGGGTCTTAGCTTAAACATCATCTCTTCCAAAGCCTTCCGAGAAATGAATATCCCTTCTAGCTACATGTGTGTCAACCCCACCATGTTGCGTTCATTTAATGATCTTATTACTTCTACCTTAGGCACCATGATCCTTAACATTCGTGTGTAGGGCCACGTACTTTACATGAACTCTTCTATGTCCTTGAGGAGAATTCCAATACAACATGTTGTTAGGCCGCCCTTGGATCCGGGCTATGGGATGCGTTCCCTCCACCTTACATAGATGCATAAAATTCGAGTATGAGGGAAGTCCTACACCGTAAAAGCTGACCCTCCCCCTTCAAAACTGCATATGTTATATCGCCTAATGATGTGCTTGTACCAGTCAAGACACCCATTCATCCAACCAACCATCTATTTTGACCACACCTCAACCATCCACCTCAACCACACCTACACCTTCACCAATGAAACCGCCACCGCAAATACCACTTCCTTCCCCGCAGACAACATCCCGACCTCAGATCCCTTAGTAGATGTTTTTCAACACCTTACGCTAGGGGAGTATCGCCTATATAATGTTAGCACTTTCCATACCCCACAGGAGTACGGACAGTTACATGCGCATCCTACCTACGACCGTCGTGTGGGGGAGGTAATCTCCTACGGACCACCTAATTGCCACACCAACCTAACGTATGGGGGTGTCGATACATCCTCTGTTACCCCTGAACCTCCCCTTGGTGTGGTTCCCTTCCAATCTGATTTTCAATATCTAACTAATCATCGCTTCGCCCTCACCTTCTTGACCTTTGTCTTGGAAGGGCTTCGGTTTCGGTCTTTATGAACAAGGCCGACATACGATCATTCCTGTAACTACACGCAAACACAAAGATCATCGTGGTCTTGGATTCTCTAAACCACCTACACCAAAGACACCGCATATCCGTTGTATCCAGGAAGATGACGAAGTCACTCCTTCCGAACCATCATCACCCATTTTTCCATCGTCACCCACAGAGTCGATAGACCCTGAATCCATCCCTCCTAACTTTTTTCATAAACACTATCTTCCTGGGTCCTCTCACTTATCAATGCAATAATGAGGACCCATCTTCTCTTCCCCTTACGTATCCGGACATGATCAAAGACGACTCACCTTGATTAATGTTGTTGAGTGCCGGATGATGACTCCATCCTCACTTACTTGGGCGCGGATGACTCTTATATTCAGCGCGCCTTACCATCTGAAACTCAAATCATGTTGAATGAATCGACTATAGAAATCAACATCCACACAGAGAGGGCGATCCTCACATTGTGAAGATCAGACAATCTCTTAACGCATCAGAACAAACTACCTTCACTACCTTCCTCCGTTCCTGCAACCAAGCTTTTGCTTGGTCCTACGTTGACATGCCAGGAATTGATCCTGACATTGCTGTCCATAACATTACCTTGAAACCCGATTCCAAACTAGTTAAACAAAAATAACCGAGAAAAATACATCCATGCATTGCCCTCTTGGTCAAAGAAGAGCTTCAATGACTCCTTTCTGTTTCCTTCATCTTACCTATTGACTATCCTCAATGGATTTCTAACATCGTACCTGTTACTAAAGCAACGGGGGACTTCGGATATGTATGCATTTAGGGACCTTAACCTCGCTTGCCCCGAAGGATGAATTTCCCCTACCAAGTATCGATCAACTTGTTGATCTCACTGCGGGCCATGAGATGCTTTCTCTCATGGATGGCTTCTCGGGATACAATCAAATTTTGGTAGCCCCGGCCGATCAACATAAAACCGCCTTCATAACTCCTTGGGAACCTTCTGCTATCGTGTCATGCTTTGTTTCGGCCTTAAGAATCTTTGGTGCGACCTATCGTGGGCTATGACTTACATTTTTCATGACATTATGCACACTATCCTTGAGGATTATGTCGATGATCTTCTTGGCAAATCTAAACATTGCAGTGAACATCTTGATGTTTTAACCATTATTTTCGATCACCTGTTACAATACTGTGTTCGTCTTCAACCAAATAAATGTGTCTTTGGTGTCCTTTTGGGAAAACTCCTTGGTTTTATTGTCTCTTTGCGTGGCATCGAGGTCGATCCAGCTAAAGTCAAAGCTATCCTAGAAATGCCCCCACCCACTAACCTCAAACAATTGCGTAGTTTGCAGGGCAAACTCCAATCTATCCGGCGTTTCATCTCACAACTCTCGGATCGATGTCAACCTTTCCATCATCTCCTTAAAAAGGACATTGTCTTTCAATGGAGCGAAGAGTGCCACCAAGCCTTTGAGGCTCTTAAAGCCTATCTCTTGTAGCCACCCGTGCTTATCCCACCTCAGGACGATCACCCTTTCTACCTTTACCTTTCCGCCACCGACCATGCTGTAGGAGCCATGCTCGCACATCGTGACTCTGAGCATCGAGAACAAGCCGTTTATTACATAAGTCATACTCTGGTGGATTACGAGACTAGGTATACACATGTAGAAAAGTTGTGCCTAGCCCTATCATTCGTGGCCACCAAACTCTGACACTACCTCCTGAATCACAAAACTTTTGTCATCACCAATGCGGACCCCATCCATTATATGTACGCCAAACCTCATCTAAACCAACGCATCACCCGATGGCTTATGCTCCTTGCTGACCTCGACCTTGAGTTTGTACACCAGAAATCAATCAAAGGACAAACTATCGCAGACCAACTCGCGGAAGCCCCTTTACCTAGGGAACAATTTACCAATTTTACTTTCCCTAACGAACTCATTGCCACTCTTTCACTCAGTGATGAGTCATATCCAATGACCCTCTTCTTCGATGGATCCAAATGCTAGCGCGGCGGAGGGGTAGCGTTGTTCTCATTCCTCTTGATCTGAACCTATGCCTCTTTCATTCCGGCTCGATTTCCCCTGCACTAATAATACAGTGGAATACGAGGCCCTTGTTTTGGGTCTCCAGGTTGCATTACACTTAGGTGTAAAATCTATTAACATTTTCGCGACTCTCAACTGGTTGTCAATCAAGTTATGGGCATCTACCAATGT
Source organism: Taxus wallichiana var. yunnanensis (assembly GCA_018340775.1). Classification (NCBI taxonomy): domain Eukaryota; kingdom Viridiplantae; phylum Streptophyta; class Pinopsida; order Cupressales; family Taxaceae; genus Taxus; species Taxus wallichiana. The sequence continues at coordinate 859,804,794 of CM031240.1, read as the reverse complement.
AAAAATGAGGAACTTCAAAAGTACAAACATTACGTGGATTCACTTTTGACCTTATTTACTCATTATTCTATCCAAACCATTCCCGCTCTCTTAATAAATTTGCGGATACTATGGCTTGCTTAGCCTCGCAAATTCCTGCCTCACCAACTGACTCTGACATATTTGTCTTGGTCCAACAACTCTTTGCCCCATCTTACTCAGCCCCGGATGTTGGTATGATAAATAATGTCTCCGCTGATTCGCAGGATACTTGGTATCACCAATTTCATGACTACCTTACAACATCTGTTCTCCCACCTGACCTTATTAGTAGCAAAACGTGATTTTCTTAAAAGTGTTTCTCGTTATGTCGTCATGGGGGGACTCCTCTATAAACGTGGCTTTGATGGCATCCTCCTTCGATGTCTAACCGGCGCGGAGGTTACCTATACCATCCAACAAGTCCATGACGGTATTTGTGGTGGACATTTTAGTGGCCTTGCTGTGGCCAAACGGATCCTTCGCCTAGGCTATTATTGGCCTACTCTTAATAACGACTGCTACGAATATGTTAAGCGTTGTATTATGTGTCAACAACATGCCAACCTTCAACATACTCCTAGCCATCCACTACAGGTCACACGAGATCTTTGGCCTTTCTCCCAATGGGGTTTAGACCTTATTGGTGAGATTCACCCACCCTCTTCGCAACGTCACCGTTGGATAATCACAACAACCGAATATTACACTAAATGGGTGGAGGCCATTCCACTCATTTCAACCAAAAAATAAAAAATTGTAGAATTCATTAACCATCACATTATCTGTCGTTTTGGTGTTCCTCATCGCCTGATAACAGATAATGGAAAATCTTTCAAAAACAAGTTATTACAAAACCTTTGTGACAAATTTGGTATCAAACTTAGCTTCTCATCACCTTACTATCCACAAGCAAATGGTCAAGATGAATCTTCTAACAAAACCACGACCAAAATTCTCATGAAATTCGTTAACGATTACGGAAAAATTGGCCGATCACATCCCCTTTGCCCTTTGGGCTTATCGTACCAAATTCGTACCTCCACTAATGCCACCCCATTTTCTTTGGTATATGGTACCGAGGCTTTGTCTTGCCTCTCGAAATACAAATACCCTCCCTAAGAATATCTCTTCAGGATATTCTCACCAATGATGATTTCCGCCAAGAGCGGTTAGCCCAATTGGAGCTTCTTGACGAGCGTCGTCTTACAGCTCTTGACCACCTTCAAATCTATCAAAAGCGCATCAAGCGTGCTTATGATAAGCGACTTCATGAGCGTACCTTTAAGGTTGGTGATCTTGTCCTCAAAGAGAATCAACATGTAACCAAACTAGAAAAGAGCAAACATGGAAAATTTGCTCCAAATTGGATTGGGCCTTACATTATCACTCACACTTACGGATCAGGAACTTATCGTTTAGCTTCACTTAATGGTAAACCTGAGCCTGAACCCCTTAATGCCTTGCATCTTCGGCCATTCTACTGTTGAATTTAGTGTTATATCACTTCTTATCTACCTTGCGCTCGTCCCTTGAGCTCATTTACCACCTCATACACTTTGTTCCATGCATCTCAAAATAGAATCAAGCTCACGTGGTTTGGTCATCACCTCCTCTTAAAGATGCCTTCCCCTTTTTAGTCTGGTCCATGACTTAAAAGTATCAAAATAACATGTTCTCAATTATACACTTATGGGATATTCTTGAGTCAAACTTCCTACAAAACTAGATGCTTCATGCCAAACGGACATCTAGACCTCTAAGTTATACATAGACTACTCCCTCGAAGGATAGCTATGTGCAAAGCCACATCTCTATTATAAATAGACTGCTCCCCCGAAGGACAGCTATACACAAAAGCCACATCTGCTACTATAAATAGACTACTCCCTTGAAGGACAACTATACAAAGTCAGCCTTTATCAGAAGCTTCTCGCATTGCTCAGCTTCGTGAAGAGCTCAAGAACAACAAAATACATATCCCATGTAGACTTCCCGCATCGATCAGTCTATATCCAGAAAAATAAAATCAGTATTCAAAAGCACTTTTGAGTCATGGACTTGTCTATTTAGGTTTGGTTTTCTTTTGTCAGCATAATCACCTTATAACAAATTCTCTGTGCCCCAGCTCTACCAGCCACCTCACCTCACCATTCGTCAAAGCAACAAAACTCAAGGGACGTGACGTATATCCGATATATTGTGATTATACAACTCTTTTCACCTATCGACTTCTCGCATATGCAAGGTACCTAGGGATTCAAGCTCATCCTACGTTAATATGTGGTTTGTTTAGCTCTTCTCAACTACGGGACACTTTTGCCTCTTTTTACTCGAATCTAGGATTATGTGTTGACCTTAATTAGGACACGGTTCCCTACTACTTGGGTAAGCAAAATTTCACTTCACCTATACCTACACCAACATCGTCAATACCTTACCAACACCAACAACATTACCCTACCAATATCAATATTTTTACCAACCAACAAATTGCCTAACCACAACCAAATTGCCTGAATTCACCTCTCCTTGGTCCTAAGGGAGAACTACATCAGTCTGAGGCCCCTCCTTGCTTTGTGCAATGGGCTATGTAGGTAGCACTTAGGAGACATGGGGTCTCCCAAGGTTAGCTCGACCATCCCCTACCATAACCTATCATGTGTTGTAAATATAAATATTTTTGTGTATTTCTATTTGATAACATTCATCTTTATCCTTTTTTTCCAAACAAACATTCAAAACACAACCATTCTTATTATTATCATAACTCAAATCAACATACATATTCAGTTTTATTTAGATGTTAAACAAATACATCTTCTCTATCATCGACGCGTAGGTCGGCATCCTTATTTATTCTTATACCCCTATGAAATTCACTTAGACCCTTGCGCCTCCTCCCGAATCAGGTGGTGATCGTGATCATCGACGCCACTCACCTGGCCTCTCCATCCTCAAAGGTGCCACTGCTATTGGTTCCTCCCACTGATCCGCCAACATCTCCTATAACATACGAATACGCCCTCTCGCGTGGAGGAATCTTGCCTCTAGTCTCTCCACTCGTAACTGCAATGAAACCTCTAACAATCTCATTGTCTCATTCACCTGTGTTTGAAGCTGGTGAACCAAATCCTGCAGGCGGTCTCTCTCTCGCTGTAATCACAGCTATGTCAGGATGATCAGCCCTCTCACGTACACCTCGCAGCTCTGCTACCCACCATAATCTATAAGCCTCTGTCGCTCCCGCATCCATTACCTGCGATTGACTGCTATCTCTTCTAGCCCTTTTGCGGAGGTGTCGGCCGGGGAGGTGAGAATGATGCCTCAGTGTCGATCCTCATGTATGGTCTATAAGCCATGGGTATATCCTGAACAAATCCAAATTGTCACCACACGCGATCTAGAGGAATGCTCTCGTACTCACCTGGCTTGTGCCCCGCGATCCACCTCAATCGCTCTACACCCCTCAACTCCTCAGCTATGTTCTCTGTCACCATATAGTTCTCGTAAGGCCTCCAACGAATATCTGCAATCATCACCATCTCCCACATCTAGCCTATAATACTCGATGTCATCTGTCACGGCCTGAGATCTCACCTCTTGTTCTGTTTGGACCCATCGTCTGAATCCCAACCTCTGCACTCCTGTCTCTCTTTCCTGGATTGGTCGGCCTATTGGTCGCACACACACAATGTGCTCATAGGCCCAACAATGTAATAAGTATGCACAATCCAGTGTCATCCTGTGATTTTGCTGCAGGCCCATAAACCCCTGTATAGCTCCGCCAGATATGCGGGTGCCCATGCGAAAGTCACGCTCCTTTCTATCATTTCCCAAATAATACACATCAATACTTTTGGAAATCTTCCCCCATCCGCCCTTGGTAATGCATAATACCCCACCACTATCATTAATACCACTGCCAACCTTGTTTCCTTAGGGTGTGTTGCATACATTGTACCATAAGTGAATGTCAAACCTCGTTGTGTCAAATCTCGTGCAGCTGAACCAAATATTGTTGTTATCGCTCCCCGCACCGCGCTAGGCCCCATCTGATACACTGGTCTTCCTGTAATTGGGAGCCTCAAAATTATAAACACATCTTCCAATGTCACTTTGTCATCTCCCCATTGGCGGATAGAAGGTATTCTTTCTGGATTCCATCTCTCAATCAACGCTTGCAACATAGCATGATTGCGCGCGATTCGTGAATAATAGCGGATTCCACTTAACCCCACATGGTTTATCAATGCCCACTCAATTGGTGTTACATCCACTCGGACCCATGACAAAAATCGCACACTATCATTCATCCTCATCCTTGCCTCTGCTGCATACACATAAAAAAACACACAACCATTCAATAAATCAAATCCCCAAGTGTTTTTCTCACATTCGAATTTCATATAGAGTAACCGATATCGATGGTTATAGATAACCGATACCGGTTATCTAACCGACCGGTTATCTAAACGATATCGATCCTTTATCAATTCTATACACACTTCTTACAAACACCATCTACGATAATTATTTGCTCATTTAACCCTCTTTGTACCTCTGAAACATACCCGAAACCCCACCTTACCTACCCCATAACACTCACCCCATCCCAAACCCTTGCCTATCCCCTTTTCTTTTTCATCTCTACCCACTTACCTTCCCTCATCCTATCCATAAAACATGTAAGAATTGAATTCTGACCAAAAATTTTACCTCTTGGGAGGTAGCTTGAGGTGGAACTTGTCTTCCCTCTCGTCTCTGCCTGCTGTTGCATGCTTCTCCTTGTTCAGCCATGTTCACCATCCTCTTGAATATAACTTGCCTTTCGCCTTCTTAATCTCAGCCCACAATCACTTTACCTGTCTCTTTTCTCCTTATCACTCAATTCTCCCATGTAATTACCTGTATCAGTCGTCAAACAACGTCGCATCCTCGTATTTAACTTGTTGCATGACTCTAAAAATAAGAACTTAAGTTGCCTCCCAAGCTTTTCTATTTTTAGAAATCTCGTTTTAGCATAACCGATATCGGTTACCTAACCGGTATCGGTCATATTTCTACCGACATCGGTTAGCTAACCGATATCGGTCACATGTCTCCTTTTGCTTAAACCTAGGTCTTTTCTCTAGTTTTTGCAAATTTTTGGTGGCACCCACCTCTTTTCCCTGCATAATGACATCGTCATCAATATTTGTCATCAGAATCCCATCAACGCATATACATATCATCAAAATTTCAACAACATCATCTATATACATTAAATTCCAAAACACATGAGACATTTGAATATATACATCAAACCAATTATTATACACACCATGTGGATCCAACTCATCATCTATATACATTAAATTTCAAAAACCATTGACAAAACACATGAGACATTTTAATATATACATCAACCCAATCATTATACACACCATGTGGATCAAAATCATCATCTATATATATCAATGTAAAAATATACAACTTGCCCTGCATGGGGCCTCTGTGATCTAAAAAATACAAAACTGGCACGCAGGCCGTTGTCTCTGTCAAAATCTCGACTCGGCTCGCAGGCCGGTCTCTCATATCAAAAATATACTCGGCTCGCAGGCCGGTATCAACTATACAAAATGTACTCGGCTCGCAGGCCGGTATATACAACCAAAATGAATAAATAAATCATATGTGGGCACGCAGGCCTCTATATACATACCCGGTTCGCAGACCGGTGTCTATATCCAATATCAAAAACCCATCTCCGCTCCCAGGATGTCTCATCTCTCTCCACCACCCTCGGCCCCTCCCCCTGCTGGTCTCTGTGCTGGCTCTCGCCTCCTCCCTGTCACCGACCCACCGGCTGTGGCTGCGGCCCCCTGGGATCTCTGGCTCCAGGATGTCTCGGCTCTGTGCGCCGCATATGGCTGATAGTCAGCCCCGGTACCATCGAGCACGTCCTGATAGTACTGGGCCTCCGCTCTCGCCTCCATATAGCGGGCCCGTGCCACCATGGTTGTTGGGGCCGGTCCCCCGACTCCTAAATAGCGGGCCCCTGCCTGCCGAGATACACCTGTGCTTGTGGTGGTACTGTGCACTGCCTGTGCTTTGCGCCGGTGCACACTGTGCTGTGCGTGGTGCTGGCGTGCTCGTGCCTGTGCTGAGCTTGTGCTCACTGGGCTAAGCGCCCTGTAGCACCCCAATCGTGCTGTGCGTGTGAGCAGCTACCCCTGTAATAACTGCACCTATCCTAAGAGCTGGTCCCTCTCTCTATCAACAGCCATGCCAAATCTGGCTGTGTGGGCTGTGCTCTCATAGCTGCTCTCTGACCTGCCCACCAAACCAAAAAGGCACCTGTCACTCCGGCATCATCCACTGTATCATCAGCCGGTCTCTCTGCTACCCAATCTGGGTCAACGGGCTGCGGTGCAGGCAGTGGGGCCTCTACATCATCCCTCCAGTACTGTGGGAAGGGAGGTGGCTCATCTGTCATGAGCCCAACTGCCATCGTACCCTCTCTAGGGGTATCCTCTCATACTCCCCAGGCCTCCGTCCAGCTATCTAGAAACTATACTGGATCCAGCGCATCTGTGCTCGGGCTCCTCCTCGGGGCTGATGGCCTCTGTAGGGCCTCCATATAATGTCCAGTGTGGTCAAGCCCTCTAACATATGACGGTAGTAGGCCACATCTCGTCCTACGAGCACCGCTCGTGGCTGGCCCACGACCCCCAACCACCTCTGAAATCCATATCTATATACTATCTATGGCCTTGGCTACTGGGGCAGCCCTACTGGTCGTATATATAGATGATATGCTCGTACGCCCAACATTGTAACAAAAATGTCGAACAAATACCAAATCGCCTCATACGGCGATAACCCCACAGCTCTCTATATAACTGCACCAGATACACTGGTGCCCAGGCATAGCATGTATGCTCCTCTACCATCTCGTGCAAAACTCCCATCAAAGCCCATGGGAAGCGGCCTCCCTCTGAGTCAGGGAGGGCGAAGCAGGTGATACCAATCATCATCAACACGGCAAGCCGTGTCTCCTGTCGGTGTGCATGATACATGTCGCCATAGGCAATGCTCATGTTTGTGATAGGTAATTAATGGGGCTGCATCCCCGAATACATGCAGGATGTTGTCCATCGTTGTCTCCGCATCCACTTGGAACACTTTGCCTCACCTACGATTGGCAGTCTCAGGATGCGATACACATCCTCTAATGTAATCGTCATCTCTCCAGTAGGGAGATGGAAGACATTAGTTTCCGGATCCCATCTCTCGATGAGGGCAACCATCAGGCTGTGGTCCCTATCCATAGCCCTATACCACTGGACTCCGCCGAGTCCAACCTCTCGCATGATGGTCCACTGCACTGCGGACACATGTGGCCGCATCCGCCTCAATAGAGGGGGCATCCGATCCCACATCGTGAGTTGCTGGCGTGCCTGCAAAAACAACCCACTTCATTAGGCCTACCCTTTACAATAACAACTACCTTAACTCTCTATACCCACTTACCCACCCAATCACAACCTGACTCTACAACACACATCTACACCCACCTATCTAACCCTATACATCTACGATATCCCCTTTACTTATCTCACACCCTACCAATCACCCCGATCTACTCTAGCCATCTAATTATACCCCACCAATTTAGCACCTTCTACTTCATACCCAACACCTAATCTATCCTACCCAAACCAGCCCCCCCAACAACCCCATTTCCCCCACCCCAATCACGTTTCCTATCAAGTCTACCCCCTCCCCCTTCACCCCCAAACAAACAAACAAAACAACATGACAAAATTCTAACAACAAACAAAAACTACAACTCCTACCCATGTTGACCGGTACCGGTCACCCTCGACCCATCGGTCCCCCAAGTAAATTATATGTGCCGACACCGGTTGACCTATGACCGATGCCGGTCTGTAACCAAACAATGTATACAAACTATTTTCTGTGACCGATGCCGGTCGCCTAGTGACCGACATCGGTCATCGCTTTGTCAATGCGGGGCCGAACCCAAAACGCCCGCAAAACACCTTTTTTACCTATTTCTCCTATTTACCCACAAGAAAACCCTAAAAACCTACCCACCCTACCGTTTTGACCTAACTAGCCTACCTACCCACTCCATTTTACAAATTACTTCCATTCATTCATTATTTTATTAAAATTAAGATTCTACCATAAACCCACATCTAAGTTAAACTCATTAAATTCACATAGGTAGGAGTTCAGAGCCTACCGGTACGACTACACATCGTTGTGGTGGGATAGGTGGCGGTGGTCCAGCTGGTCCAACACCTCCTGCTCCTCCTGGCTGTGCCATGGCTCCAAATCTCCTCAGCTGGGTCCTCAACCAATCAAACTCTGCCTCCTGCTCGCTGGGGTCTACCAATCACTCACTCCTCCACTTAACTGGTGCCAACTCAGCCCACAAACTCAACAAACTCACTTCACACCTCAGACAGCTAAAATTGGGTGCTCAAATTCACAAAGTGACAATGACATGCCATATTTTTCTTTTTATAGGTTTTGACCTATAACCGATACCGGTTATTTCGCGCCCTAGAATACCGGTATCGGTCTTCTAACCGATATCGGTCACACATAACCGATATCGGTTACCAACTTCCTTCCCCTAACTCCCGCCCTTATCCACCAATCTCCACTTTTTCCTGCATCACCTACCCCTGGCTTTGCTGACTAGCCTTATTTTGACTTCAATCGGCCCGACCCACGGCCGCAACCAACCATTTGGCCCGACCCAAGGCCGACCAACCACTCAGGCCCGACCCAAGGCCGCAACTAACCATTTGGCCCGACCCAGGCGCAACCAACCAATCAAAGCCGGACCCAAGGCCGCAACCAACCATTTGGCTCGACCCAAGGCCGCAACCAACCATTTGGCCCGACCCAAGGCCACAACCAACCATTTAGCCGACCTAAGGCCGCAACCAACCAATCAGGCCCGACCCAAGGCCGCAACCAACCATTTGGCCCGACCCAAGGCCGCAACCAACCATTTGGCCTAACCCACGGCCGCAACCAACCATTTGGCCCGCCCCAAGGCCGCAACCAACCATTAGGCCCGACCCAAGGCCGCAACCACCCAATCAGGCCCGACCCAAGGCGCCACCCCCGATCCGGCCCGACCCAAGGCCGCACCCCACCAATCAGACCCGACCCAAGGCCCTCACTCATCAATCGGCCCGACCCAAGGCCGCACCAATTACGTACCTCACCCAAGACCCGCCAATTACGATTTTATCCACCCATCATGTAGCTTTTTGTTCAATCGAGCTCACCTGTTTGTGTTCTAGCATGATTAGGATACTTGAATTGATCAGCCAACCAACTTTGCCTAGACCGAGACCGTGACGTTTATCTCAACCAAACCAACCATTTGGTACTGCCGGACATGCCTAAACGTTCATGTACCTTACCCATTATATCCCCTGGAGCTACTTCCTATGCCTTGGATACTAGGATTATATCACCCTTGTTTGGATAAACTATCGACCTTTGCTATGAATTGCTTGTTTGCTCTTCAATCATGTACCACAGGTCACACTTCACTGCATTTTAACGTGCGTCTGCTTCCTTGAACTTACCCCACCATCTTACCATCATCTCAACACTATTCACCCTTTATCAACCCTATCCCTGATTTCACGTCGCCTCAATCCGTGATAGATTTGAGGGGATTACCTATACCCTTAATTGGGGCAATCACTTCTTATTAATTGTTAGTGCATCTTTACAAGACAAGCTACACGACAACAAGGGGCTAATGTAGACACCAAATTTGTGTCTTACGACACCCTGTGCCCCACATCTCATTTCTCAACCTAACCTCACCACCTAAACCTTGCACAATTATTTATTAATTACCTTATAATTAATAAATCTACATCTCCAAACCTGCCACCTCATTTCGCCACCTCATCATGACCTAGCCCTAACCCTAAACTAACCTAATTAAGACCTATAACTTGGTCTACATCCACACCCATGACTAATTACTCCTCACCCGCACCAAAACCAACCTAATAATGACTTGACCAAGCCCACAACTAATCCCTCGGGAGAAAAGGAGGGAAAGTTGGCTATTTTACTAAAAATAGCCCACTTTGACTTAACCGACATCGGTTCCTACTCGACCACCGTCGGTTACGTAACCACCATCGGTTCCCTGTAAATGACCTCCCCCAACCAAAAACAAAAAAGATCGGAATTCATTTGAAAGGATCCGGAAATTCATTTTGCAAGACAGAGACAAGTGAAGAAAAGAGAAGAGGTTGCAGAGAAGAGCATCGAGCCGAAGACTGCAACTGAGCCACTGGATCGCTGTCACCCTCATTCAAGCATTGGAAAAGACTGAGGATAGCTTCATCAGCTCACTTTCCAATACCGGATCATCCCAACTAAGCCTTACTGTCACCACCACATTCCTTGGACCTGAATCTTCATCAAGAATGAGTAAGTAGTGTCTTGTATGTTTCTAAGCACCATTTCTTGAACTTTTTGATTGATAGTAATTATAAGCTCACTCCTAGATCTACCACCTGCCAACACCCTGCACTTAACCTTCATCCATACATCCTTGTATTGCCCAAAAGATAGTTTATCACACTTTGAGTCTTCCCCGATCATCTCACTATTCCTCTCAGCCATCCACCAGTCTTAAAAACCCCACAATCACCCTGCAACCAACCTCCATCCAGAAGCACCTAGATTACTCGACCCTACCTATGTCGGTTATCCCCTATCGGCATGCGTTCTCTAACCGCTGATCGGTTATCCAGATGACCAGCATCGGTCATCATTGCCTTATACCCAAAACCTTCCTCTCACCTATTTGTCTCCTAACAACCTCAGATCCAGTCTGTTTATCCCTATAACTCGAGCTGAACGTATCAATGACCAGTGACCAAATAAACAACGTGATGTTTTATTATTGGTAGTTTAGTCTCTATTGCTTTGTAACGAGGTACCTAAATCATGATTTCACAATAGCTTCTTTATTATCATTTGTGTTAATTCGTATTAAAAGGGGAACTGACCACCTTCGAAAGGAAGTCTAATATTTCCTGGGCCCAAGGAAGTTCCCTCATTTATTATCTAACTAAAATCTGGTGGTGTTGTATTCTTACTTGCAGGTAGTCCTTCCCAGACAAAAAGGAGTTCTTCACAATCGATCGATCTCTCTCTACGATGCGCGCACCTTCCCAACATTGAACGGGTATTCCTCCTAGCCCTAACCCTTATCTGCTTTCTCAAGAGAATGAAAGGATAGAAACAACTCTATTCTAGGAGCGGAAACATTCTGCATGCGAAACATGGGCATCATCTTCACCTTTGTTATATAATTACAACATTTGGGTACTACACAAATAACAAAAACAAATATTGATGCTTTTATTAAACATTGTTTGTTCAAATGTATTTGTTTATAATTATTTCATTGATTGTCTATTTACTTTCTCGCATTGCATTACATTGTACTTTTCTTTGAGTCTTTTCATATAACATCTTACAAACATTGCTATTATGGTTTTCATATCATAGTACCTATTGTTTTATGCATATATAAAATAAGTGGTATCTCAATCCGTAACAAGTTATGTGATAGTTTTCTCCATTCATACCCCATACTCATCACATATATCAATCTCACATCCTCATCTATCTACCTTCCCATTCTAACTAACATTTATTCTAATTAATCCCCTCTTTTTCTTCTACCCTTCCAAGACATAGTGTTTAGGTGAAAATCTCAACCACATACATACAAAACTTGGTAACATATATACAAAAATAAAAAACACAACCACTCAATAGACTACATCAAACATATACAAATATAAACATAACATCATTACCCAACACATCATCCCATCTAATCTACTTATGCATATTTCCATAATCATCAATCCACAACCAAAATAAAATGTTATAGAAGTGTCATGATCCCATGATGCAAAAAACTCAAAACACAAACATGATCCAAAATATATGATGTATGTATATATATATATATATATATATATATATATATATATATATATATATATGTAATCAAATTTACAAAAATGGTATCATAACCATGTGCTAAAATATAACATGATAGCACATACAAAAACTCAACAAAACTCGTGTATCTAATTGGAGTCATCTCTATGCATGATTCTCTCCTAGTGTTAGACTCCTTGGTGGTCTGGTGGTGGTGAGATTGGCCTCAACCCTCCTATGGGTTCTTGTCCTCACGACCTTGGTGTACCCATCACTAAGGGTGTCCCTACTAATACTTGTGATCTAGTAGACATTAAGGGCCTCTTTGAATGAATCTCTCTCAACCTCTATGAATATCTTGGATCTCATTAGTCTACTAGTAAAATATCTTATACATGGTCTTGAAGTACACAATCTCACCCTACAATTGCGTAATACTATCAAGCATATTTGTAACATCCTCTGTGCCTCTAAGGCCATGCAAGCTATATATCAATCTTTGTGTATTCTCTTCTCCACTTCCTAGGTAGTATCTCAATCTACACATGTTGTGACTCTCTCTATGAATAGGGTGTTATGCTCTCTCTATAGCGCATCCCTCTCTATAGTGTGGTTCTCCCACTCACTCCGTGTAAAAAATCTCTTGGATATGGTCGTATCTAACTATACAGTATGTTTTTTTAATGCCATGGTGAGTCATGTTATATTGGATGTCAATTTAGAAATCTCCACATCTTGGTCTCCACTAGGGCCCTGAGATATCAACCCTATTATCTATGCCTTTTGGGAAGATATCTCTTTAGCTAATACTTGTGCTACTCGTTGTGTGGCCTAAGGTGTACTTGATGGATCTATCATGTATCCTCTAGTGTTCAAGTAATTTGTGCAATGGTGACTCCTATTATCCCTATACTTGTGGCCCTCCATACATTTATTTCATATCCTTCATCCCCTCCATCTCCACTTGGGGTTGTCCTTATCCATTCCATCCTTTTGTTGGGGATGCGCTAACATCTACCGTAGTCCCACTTGACTATACCAACTCTTGTCATGACCCTACTACTAGTAATGTCCCTATGTCACCATGAACTCATCACTCCAATACCCCTACATGGACCACTCGTCACTTATAGACTATCCATGTGGATTTTCTCGTATCATGTACAAATGTGTCCATCGACAAACTAACACAACCGCCTTTGTTACTCGATCGCCATTAACATGGTATAGTCATTGTCACGATTGAAATCACCGATACTAACCTAGTGATCTCATGTGTTCCCTACATTGGTGATACCCATATGCATATCCCACACCATCACCGCCAATGTCACTAAATTTTTTGTAGTTGTCACTACATATATGGTCGGCGTGTAGTCTCATATCTCTCTCGGTCACATGGGGAAAAATGTATGGATTTTTCAGTAATCCCTATATGTAACTAAAATACTGCAATAGCTGTTGAGTCTTGTCTTGCTCCACAAAAAAATATAGTCAACTAACTTGATAACACTCGGTATGTGTATACACTAACTTTTCAAAGGTCTCTCACTAGGTTCTCATAGATAAGTATGACCTCCATGTAGTTTATGTTGGGATGAGATCATCAAATGATCTCATGTACAATAACAACTCTTGATATCCATGTTTGCCTCGGCTTGAGTTGATCTATCCAAAGGCTCATATATCATCTTCCTCAAGTGGATCAAATGGATCCATTGGTTGTCCAACTACAATGTTCTCCTAAGCCCCATATCGTAGTATGGTCATGTTCCCTATGCTCTATCCACTCCTGTATACCACTAAGTGAAAATTCTTATACTACTAGCCTAGGATGTGATATCTATAGGAAAATCTTTGATGATCCTCCACCACGTATGTTATGTTATAACTCCCAAAATTACATCGACAAGTAGCACTCACTCTTATTAGGTAGAAATATGTTGCTAACAAGATCCACCAACACTAGGGGTAGGTCCTTGATCATGTATCTATCAAAAACCTATGTCAAAACAATGTTGGTCCTATGTCGGTGCAGATTGGATGACTAATCACTTGGATCATATCAAATGTTATATTTACGATTTCCCTATGATCGATGACCACAAGAGCCTATGGATGTCCTCTATACTAACAATCATCTCCCTTGTTAGGAGTTGGAAGGTCTTAGTCTCAAATTGCCATCTCTCACCAATCGGTAGTGATCTATCTTCCTTTATAGATGGAATTAACATTATATAGTGTAGACCCTCCTCCTCCAAAATATCCCAATCATAAGGATGTGTCATTTGAAGTTGTTGTATGGCTCTTGAGTTGCGCTCACACAACCGGATCACTGTCATCCCTACTTGTAGTCATCATGAAACATGAGTTCATACTTAGCCACTTTTGTAAACTTTTTAAAAAATCGTCATTTCAACTTAATCATTTCCTAAACTAGTGAATACTCTATTCTTGTGGTGAAACTATTGAAAATGGTGAATTTTCTACTATGTCCAGTGAATCTTCCATATAAGGAAAAATCATTACACTTTTAGTCAAAATTGTTATTCTAGGTGAAACTGTTAAAATGGAAAAATTACTATGACATATAGCGAATTCGCCATTTTCAGTAAATCTTCCACAACCCATAGAAAATCCACCTATTTATAGATGAAATTGCTAAAAATTCTACAAAACTACTACAAGTTATAGAAAAACCATTGAAATTGACAAATGCCAATTTTAGTGGCCTCGCACGCGCGCGATTTTTAGGGCATTTAATGACCCAAAATCATTTTTTTACAAAAATAAAATTAATTTAAATTACATCCTTACGATCCCCGTGTGTCTTGGTGTATATTGGTACTCTCAGACTCACTCTACTTAGTGTGTGAACATTGGGATGGCCATCTCTTCTTCTCACGATCAACTTTGAGCTCTTTTCTACTAGTTGTGGGGGTGAAAATGAATTGTTTTAAACCCTCCCTCCTTATATATAGCCCTCATTTTGGCGTTTTTGACTACGGTGATGACCTTTCAGGTGTCGTGATGGCCTCTTCTTTCACTATGATCATTTTCCCTCTCATTTCGAGCATCCACCAGATTCTTCTATCATGCCATTAATGCTTAAGGGGGAATTTTCCATCATACTATTTTTTCTTCCTCCCATGAAAAATAAAATTTCTACTATCTTTGAAATGACATTGCTTACGTGCATGACACCGCATCAAAGAGGGAAAATGTAGACACCTACTTTATGTTGTGTAATTTTAATACTAAAATTACACTAATTTCTCTATTTCCCATCATCACCATTTAATTAGCGACAGTATGCTAATTAATTAATATTTCTCCATCATCATGAATTAATTAGAAACCTTATATTAATTAATTAGTGTCCTCCCTCTTGGACGCCATTTTACATTGCTTCATTAGTTACAATCCCGCTTTTATTAATTAATTACCCATTATTAATTTACTACCACTTTCCCCATTTTTTATCTAATTAGTAACCCTTTATTAATTAAATCCCTCTCTCAACCCCTTCTAAATTCACTAACTTCCCTCTACATTTCCTCTAAATAGCTTCTACAAGCTAATATTGGCCTATTAATTAATCCCAAGTGATTAATTAAACCTCCTCTAACTCCCATGGGTCATTAATATTAATTAATTAACTCTAATCATGCTTATCCACTTCTAATTCTACATCTCCATCATCTTGTATTCACTAATATTTACACTTATTCCAAATAGGAAATATATAAAAGAAACATAGTACTCTCCTCCCAAAACACTCCATGTCCCGACAAGACATATACACCCATTTTCTCATAGGAGCATTCTAGAACTAGAAAGCCTATAAAAGTGAGAAAACCCCGCTTGTTCGAGATAGTAAAAGGATAATATAACATGGTTGTGGAGCCATTTTGAGGAGACCTCTTCCTTCACCAAGCTCTGTCTTTAGATCAAAATTATTTGTGGCTTGCACTCAACTCACAAGAATACCCACATTATAAAGCAAATCCACACATCGAAGGGAGGTTTAAATTTATGATGTTTATATTTATGAAATTTGTTTATCTTCCTTTCTTAGCTTTAGCTTGATGTATTTTTAATTGAGAATAGAGTAATGTTTACTTGGTGTTGAATCTTAGCTTATTTTATCTATTTTCATTTGCATGCATATAGATTTTTCCAATTGATTTTCCACCTTAGGGATAGCCTTTATGGAAAGGAAGTTAAATTTTGTTCCTAACTCTTGCACTCCACAATTATATCTCGTTGTAAGTGTTCATATCTAGTTTGGTAAAATTATGACATTTAGTTATCCACCAACTTGGATTCCCCTAGGATATAAAGGTCATGAACACCTAGACTTCGATATATCGGCATAGCTAACAATAACTGATTATGTTGTAGTCACAAAATCACACACTTTATAATTACATCGTGGCTCTAAGTATGTCATTATATACATGATTCTTAAACAAGAAGACTAGACATTAACAAAACTTATTTTTCTTTTACATTCCTTTATCCATTTTCGATACTCATGTCATTTTATTTTCTAGAATGACCTTATGAACATGGGACAATGCATCACCCAACTTTATATTTTCTGTTATACCCTCCAAGTATCTTGGATAGTACCACCCATTAAGTGTTATTATCCCCTTTGGGAACTTATGTCCTTTTCCTCCTTTTCTCAAATTTGAAATGACACATCATTTGTTATCTTTTCTAAAACCTCTTTTATCACTTTGGGTTGGCATTTTTGGTTGTTAATGAAGAAATTAAAACAAGGGAATCATATATATACATGAATTACTCACTATTATTAGGGTCTAGATAACTTTGGGGCTATTACTTACTATCTACTACTTGGACAAAGAGAAACATTCAAAGATTGCATTTGGGTTGCATTATTCACTACATAGGAGGGGTTATTTCTGAATTCCATCTCACACATTCATCTTGGGGAAAAATTAGTTGTAGCATGTTATCTTAGTGTGACTGGCACAAGGGAAACCTATCTTTAAGGGACATAATTCAATCACACACACACACTAGAACTACATAGATTCTGAAATGTAGTGTAATGCTTGGTGATAATCACATTGGGGTGACCATCGAGGTTAGTATGACTCAATCATATACATTATTGATTTCATATAATATTTTATCGATCCTTGTGCAGGTATATAGGGTTTGTTTTTTAGGTTCAGGTGTGACATAAAAACCCTATAATGAAGTGGATGTGATAGAGAGAGAAAAGAAGAAGACAAGTTTAGACCCTGAAAAGATCATAAACATAGTAGTTGTCAAGACACTAGTGCCCAATTAAAACACCAACATTCGAGTGTTCCTATCTTCATCCTGGAGGTCTTGTAGGAAGAGGTTCCATATCCCCTTTTTCCAAAAAATCATACACAATTCAGATTTAGCATGTTTCCCAACCTAATCCGTTGAATCTACCGATACAAGATAAGTCATTTCTATTTCCCTATTGTACACACTTGTTTCTTTATTTCATAATAAATCTTGTTTATTACTATTATATTCATTTGATGTCAATCCTTTAATTAAGATTTAAATTTAATTAAATCATTTGGTGAACATTATTATTGATTGAAACCTATATTTCCACAGATCCCTCATTTTTCTTCATCGTTACCCTAACCTAATCACCTTAGGGTTTATTTATTTGGTTGTGGATTTCAATATCTTTCATTCATCATGTCAACTCTCAAGGATCATTATCAATATATATCTATCTTACCCATATCTCTTAGTTATCATAGCTCTCATGCATCTTCATCTAGCACACAAGATCTTGAGTCTATTGTTCATTCCCAAACAATTGTTGACAATGCTCCTTCATTGTATATTCAGGTTCACATTCGTAATGTGTTTGTTAAGTATGTTTAGTTGATAATGGATCTAGTCTTAATATATGTAACATTTCCTTTCTCCATCAAATAGGACTTTCTATTGTTGATTTAATTCCATCTACTTTATGTATTTGTGGCTTTAATAATACACCTAAGCAAGTATTGGGTGAAATCTATCTACCCATTACTGTGGGATATTGCACTCATGATGTTTTATGTCATGTTATTCCTAACAATCTCAATTATAATATTCTTTTAGGCCATCCTTGGTTACATACTATGCATGTAATCCCTTCTACCCATGTCATAGCATACAATGCCCTTGCTACACCTTTTTCCATGGATAATTCTATAATAGACTCCACACCTCATGTTGTTACTCTTTTTGATATCCCTCCCATCCATGATGAAGAATACACTACTTACATCGCACATCTTTCTCCTCTTATGATGGACTAAAGTGCTACTAATTTACATGATCAACTTTCTATTGGAACCCATGATACTCCTCCCCTTATTTATCACTCTTGACGCACTTCTACCGGTCATATGCTTATTGATTCCAATGTTACATCACTCTCCACACCTTCCTCATCACAAGTTAGAACATAGTGTGTTGATTTGATAATGATTCCTAATGCTCTCACTTTCCAAGATTCTATGCATGACTCATTTACTATGGCTACACCTCATCTTGTTACATCTATGGGGAAATAAATTCCTCTCTTTCCACATTTATGTCTATGATCATAGGGGCTACTACATATAAATTTAATGCTTATAATCTTCCCAAATTGCACCTATTTCTTGTAAGGAGTATATTATCTCTCACTTCATTCCTTGAAGTTGATATTGATTATCAATATAACATTATATATGTTACACATCTCTTCACTCATACATTGATCCTTATGTTTACACTTACTCCACATACATTTGGGATCTTGCAATCCATAAGGTTTTCCCCTTGTTATGTTATCGTAGAAGCACCATGGATCTTCTTGATTCAAGAATGCATAGGTGAATGATGCGAGATGTGAATTATTCCAAGACAAAACAAAGCAAGCATACAAGATTGCAAATTATGAAAATACAAGAGACATAATTTCAATAACGCAGAAATAGCTCCAACTCAATACTCCATATCATAGAATGATGCAAGTGATGTACATATATAAGAGGAGGAAATTGCAACTACCACCTAGATCAGTGGTGAATAACTCTCACTAACTAATATTAGTAGTAGAGTTGACTCCACACAACTGGTAAGCTAACTCAACATAGATGGTACACCTAAGCAAGCATATCCCATGAGTGTAGGAAATCTCCAAGTAAATAAACAAATACAAGGAAAATGAATATCCTACACTAACACCCCCATAAGCAAAAATTAGGTGGGCAGTGAAAAAAGATAGTGGGTGCCAATAACAAGGCATGATGAGGTACCCACTTATAATGCATCTCTCATAAAGATAGAGTAAAAGGAGAAAACCCAGTGGGAAAAACTCCCCCAAAAGAGAGATAAATAAGAAAAGGTAGAACTAGACATCTCCACTCAAAGCTATAACTAATTATAGCTAACGATATCCTACAAAGCAAGCTCATGGAGTGATTATGGCTCAAGTAGATATAATGGAGAGTGAATCACCATAGAAGAGTGAAGGAAGTCACAAAATGTATGATGAATATCCAATCAAGGTGCAATTCTTATCCAAGGATTTATTCTCATCATGCAAGGTAGTTCCAAATGCTCCATGAAGGAATGATGTATCTAATGGATAAGAAAAGAAGGAATGTGAAGGGTCATGTAACCGGGTAGAAGACTACCCAATATATGATGAGTCTTGAATCAAGATGTGTGCTCCATGCAAATTTTGTGGTGGGCCAAGTAGGTGGATCAAGAAATAAATCATCCAAAATCGGAAGGTGGCAAGGAGATGGTGAAGATGGATCCCCATCACCACTACACTCATCTATGTTGAAAGAGAAGTCCCCAGTAAAAATCTGCTCAATTTCATAGGTAGGGTATAGGTGAATCTGGTGAAGAATATGAAGGAGGGACAAAGTGAGAGAAGGAATATAACCAAGTTTGATGGTCAGCTACACCTACTGCAATGACAAAGTCATTGTGCAACTCTATGAAATAGATTGAATCTGGAGTGAACTCAACCTAGATGCCCAGAATAAGGTGAATAATCTGGTAGACTGATAAGAGATTAGTTGAAAGTGAAGGAATACTTAAAACATTATTGAATTTTCCTCCATTCACTTCAACATAACCTCTCCCAAAAACTTGTGTAGACCTATTGTCACACAATCATGTAATACACATGTCACATGTCTCTAATGAAGTGAACTCCACGTGTGAAGAATCCATGTGATGCAATGCACCAAAATCAATAACCCATGTAGGAGGTGGTGGTACAACTACAACTAGGGTTCTCCATTTTTTCTCCCTTCCTGGTTCTTTCTATTGTCCTTTTCTATTGGTATTTATATTGGAGAATTCATTGGTTGATGAAGATTGTTTGGAAGACTCAGGGGCACCTATCTTGTTCTTCTCAAGAATAATTTTGAGGTGGTCAATCTGTTTGTCCATAAATTTTATTTCATCGTGTTTGCCTTTGCAATACCCACATTTGATCATTTATTTATTGGACTTAACACTAGAAGAGGAAGTTTCAGAGTTTGATGTAGAGGTGGAAGAATATTGATCCTTCTTACTTTCTTGATCCTTGTTATTCTGTTTATACTCTTTATTGCTAGAGGCTTTCTGTTTTCCATTTCTAGCAATGAGAGCTTGTGGTTTGTAGGACTTCAAGGTGCCCATTTAGATTAACTTGTCTTTATCCTTAGTCAAATCGGAAATAAAGTCATCTAAGGATGAAATTTTCCAGTTGGCTCCAATGGCTCTCTTGGTGGCATAAAAGGTAGAGACAAAGACATAATAGTCAGGACCTAGTTTGATAAGAATGGAAAGAACAAGTTATCCATCCTTCTTTTTTATTCCACATTCCTTCAAATATAATCTTAAGGACTTTAGTTTGGTAAATAAATATTCCAAAGTGTCAAAGTTTTTTAGGACTTAGGCTTATAAGTTCAATTTCTAGCTCATGCCCCCTCATTGTATCAATTGTTTTAAATAGTGAGGCTAAGATAGTCCACACTTGATTTGGTGATGTGGCTGACTCTACATGGAAGAGGAGTTCAGGTGACACTAAAAGACATAAGATACCAAAATATTCATCACACTTTTTGAACCACTTGACTTTGTCTGCATCTGCACTAGGCTTAGTTTCTAACCCCATAGTGATGTGGTACAACCCTTTACTCCTAAGCACAATGGTCATTTTTTATTTCCATTCTGGTAGTTAAAAGGTGTAAGTGCATTAACGAGATTAGATCCATTTTGTAGAAATTAAAGTAGTGGAGTTTTGTTGTGGAAATGTGAGAAAATATGGAAGTGTCAAATAGAAGAGAATACACACCTCCCGAAACTATATCAAGTAACCTCCCCTCAAATTTGGCACTTTATAACTTAGTGTGTTTTACAATATAAATAGGACCAATGCGTGGGAAATGAAAAAATATTAAATTTTGAAAAATACCATAATGATTTCGCATAAATAAGGCTTATTTAAATAAAATTTCACTCAAGCATTAAAAAAATTTACTAAATGAGGATGGATCTACCCTTTCAACCACTCATTTGAATCGACATAGAAATTAGAATAGATTGGTTTAGTTTTTGAGGGGGAATTGGTCTCTTTCTAACTCAGGGCCGCACCCTTCGTCTTTGTTAAGTGAAGATACATACAACTAAACTCTTAAAAACACCCTTAATATATTTTTTCTCAAATTGACTTGCATCTATAAGCATAAAATGCTAAATTTTAAAGCAATAAAGAGTCAAATTAAAAAATTAAGGTGAATTATTCATCTTGTGGGCTATGTGGGGTTCATACGTAGGAGTGGGAGTTGATTTTAGGGTTATCAAACCCTAGATTTCTTTATCTCTTCCTTGTGTTGAGCTGAATGACACCTCCAATGATTGTAAAATTCTCCAAAGGTGGTCATTTTAGACTTAAATGGAGTAGTAGGATTCCCGAGAATGTTGAATACGGGGTCGTGAGAGGATATTACAAGTGGAGGAATTATATGAGAGGAGTCTAAGTTTTTATAGGGGCATTAGAAGGCCAAATCACCTATGTAAAGGTCTACGATTGATTTTAGGGTTTTATATCTCCTAGCAGACCCTACACGTAGTGAATGAGTTGTTCCATACCATTTAGCTCCTAGTTATAGACCATTCGGACTGATTAAATGTTACGAGGGAATTCCTAGGGGCTTATAAATCCTTTAGAGGTTTGAAATGTGTTGGAGCATGGGAGAGCAAAGAAAAACAACTAGGGATGTGCAACGAGGATATGTAGATCTCGAATACAACCAACGAACAACCTAAGTGATCGTATGGGATGTCCAAATTCCTTCTAGAAGTTTACAATGAGTATAAGAGTTATCCAAATCCAACTCGAGGTCTATAAAGGATGGTGGACACCTTCTAAGACCATAATTAGATTACAGGGGGCAAATGATAGTACCAACCCGAACGAGACAAAAACTAGTACATATAAGACACCCAACACTAAAACACCCAAATTATTTACAAATAATGACCTCAAATGAAATAAACTTACAAAATAATAACTAGAAAATCTCAATACCAGCTCGACTTTGATACCATATCAGAGAAGTGCCACGGATCTACTGGTTCAAAGAATACATAGGTGAACGATGCAAGACGTGAATTGTTCTAAGACAAAACAAAGCGTGTATAGAAGACTACAAATTACAAAAATACAAGAGAGATAATTTCTATAACGTAGAAATAACTCCAACTCAATACTCCATATCATATAATGATGTAACTCGATGTACATATATAAGAGAAGGAAAGTGCAACTACTACTTAGATCAGTGGTGAATAACTCTCACTAATTGAGACTGAAAGTAGAGTTGACTCCACACAACTACTAAGCTAACTCAACACAATTGGTAAGCTAACTCAACACAACTTGTACACCTAAGAAAGCATATCCCATGAGTGTAGTAAAGCTCCAAGTAAATAAACAAATACAAGAAAAATTAATATCCTACATTAACATATGATGAAATTATTCTTTGGAAGCTCTTGATTTATCCCTTTCAATTCACGAATCATTTTTAAAAGAATTTCTTGATGACATCACTTAGACCACAATGACATTCACACTTTGGGGCATAATATCTACCCCTTACTACCGGATGATGTACTCTTGTTCTAGGTCCATACAATTGTTGAGGATACACTTACCTACATGGACCTCACTTTATACATATACATAGGGGAAACCTTTCTCCCCTCTCTTACTCATTGCATTTTCATCATACTATTTGTAAAATATAAAAAGCACTAGCTTAGATCTTGATTGGATGTACTCTCGCTTTCTTATACTATTTTATGGTGTACCTTGATTACCATGTCACTTTGATTAATAATATTCTCTATATTTTTTCATACAAACATGCACATTCACATGACACTCTTGAGGTGAATGTAGATTACATATAAGTTCTTACATGATGTATGATGCTTGGCATTATTCCCTACCAGTCCCACTAAGGCTCCTGGGGGTATCTACCTTTCCTATTTTCTCTATATTCAGGTTATATCATTGCAACATATACTACTTTCATTCCTATTTTCAGTTGTATACATTGTGGCATACTATCAATTTTTATAACATGCTAACAAGTGCTTCATGTGTAGCATTTGTCTTACATGCCTAATTCTAACCATGGTTATTTTATTTGATTGTATCTTGTCTATGCTTATGTCTTGATTGTCATTGTTTGTGGGCTATGCCCTATGCTTGATTATGTGTTTTACTTCTATAGCCTTGAAGGCTTTGAGTGTCTTGCGACATCCTGAGTGGTGTCCCATGTATTCAACTAGCTACTCGATGTGTCTTTTTCCATGTTACTTGTGTGTTTTGACTAGTTTCTATTACATCATGCCATGTTTATTTGTGACTAAAACTTTTGGATATCCTTTTCTATTATTTTTCATGCACCATGGTTGTCACCATGTGTATTCCATATCCCCTATAGGAGTTCTATTTCAGATGTGCACATCGATTTCATTGTTCCTCTTTTGGGTCACGTTCACCTTGGTTCATATCACACACCCCAAATGAGTGGAGGAAATCATTAGGTGACTATTTCACCCTCTCGAGTTCAAATATAAAACATAGACTCGGTATATAACAAAATCAAAATAAACAAGATATGAGAAGTAGGTTTAGAATCGACTTGGGCCTAATCGGTGTAGGCACAAAAGCACCCAAATCGAGACATGAGTAGTGGGTGCTAGTATCCCACTTGGGTGTTCCTATCCTAGGTTTAAAAATAAATACAATAGGGAATCAATAGGTTTCTAGTGACAGTCTTTTCCAATTTATAGCAACATATACTCATGTATAGGTTACTATCAGAATAACATGTGTTGTCACCCTCAAATTTCCCTTTAATTTCTAAGTCTAAAATTGTAAAATATTTGAGTTGGTGCCCTTAAAGTATACTTGAAAAGAGGTATTTTGAATTTGGAACTTTCCAAGGACTTTCAAACTCATGAAAATCATTGCATCAGATGGGAAATTTCTTCCCCTTTCCAAAAAGGTAAAGAAGTCCTCCTAACTCTTTGTACTTTTTAAGTTATGGCTCGGCGGGGCTAAGTGGTCAGATTTTCCCTTTGGCGGACTAGCGGAGCTACGGGGTTTTGTGCACATTGCTCTTTTGACAAAAGGATAAGTTGGCAAAGTTTGACCCATGAGCCCGCGTGGAGAAGATGAAAGGAAAGTTCCCGAGGCCCGCCGCGAATAGGTTGCTGCCACGTATCATCTTTGAATCGGGCGACGAGAGCCATGGAAGACTTCATGTTTTTAACCTTTTGACCAAAAGGTTAAGAAGTGTTAAGGTAATCCATTTTCCCCATAACCCGTAGTGTATCTAAGGGCACCACGTGTCCAAAGAGCCGATGCGGAGCAACGGGCCGGTGGAGGTAAACAAGATTTTGCGCCTTTTGTAAAATAGGTAAAAATGATGCAATAAGAGCCACACACCCATTTCCAATCAGCTCGTGCCACGTGTCCACGTTGAATCGGAGCTACGGTGGCGCAGGTAAATGTTATGTTGCATTTTTTTTTTGCAAAATAGGTCAAAATGTTCAGAATTGCACCGCGACCCCATTTCCAATCACACTTGCCACGTGTCCAAGTCAAAAAAGTAGAGTGGGGCTACGGGAAATTTGTTCCAAAGTGCCAAAACATAAAAATTCATGAAAATGAAAGGGACTTCCCCACGCCCACTCCAATCTTCTCCTTCCATGTGGATGGTCTGATTTGAACGTTTTAATAGCAAATCAATGGTTCATATTGAAACTGGAAAATAAAATGAAATGTTTGTGTATTTGCGCAAATTGGTTTTCCACCATGGTTTTTCTTCACGATTGGATGATTTTTGAAGGGCACGAAGGATGAAATCCATTTGCAAACCATTTTTCTCACCTAGAGGAAGTTATAACCACTTTTCATGAGCTATTTGATGGGTTCTGGAAGCCATTGTCGGGGTTGGAATTTTGATATGTCGGGACTATAATTTTGAACCGAAAAGAATCAATACAAGATCTTCTCTTTTATTCCTTTGTTTCTCTTTCTTCCTCTGCTCTGGTTTGAGAATCATTTAATCTCTAATATGTGAAGAAACTTTGTGTTCTTGTGAATGCAATTTTGAAGAACTTTGTGTCTGTGGGATTGTATCTGGTAAAAATGTGAATGGTTCTTCTCTGTATTTCATTTGTCCAATGCAAATAAGGGTTTTCTCTACAATCTCTTTTCCCTGAAAGTATTGCCTTCTTCTCCCTCCATCCTCTCCTTCATTCCTCTATCCTCTTGTGCTGATAATTTTCCTTGTAGAAAATGCATTTCCAAGATATCAGAAGACCACAAATTGATGAAAGTTGTACATTTGTATATATTTTTATCCTTTGCTTTCAATAAGGGAACCTCTCCCATCAAAGAGGAGGGACTTGTTTGTCCCCTGACTATGGTTTCATCCCAAGTGCAAATTTGAAACCCAACAACATGAAAAAATTAGTGGAAAGTTACATACTTTGGGAAAGGGAACTAATTATTCTACTTTCTCGGGATCATCTGTGACCAATTTCTATTGGGTTTGTGACCATATGTAGTGGCACTTATCTATGGGGAAGTATTAACGATTGGAGGGAAAATCCTATAACTCTCCCAATACTTTTCCCTTGGAAACAAGATGCCTAGATCCTTTGTTTGGAGATAGGATGCATAAATCCTCAGTTTGGCAACATGATGCCTAAATCTTTAGTTTGGTGACATGATACCAACATCCTCGCCTCATGACATGATGCCTAAATCCTCAAGCACTATTCCAACCATCTCTAAGGAAACAAACATACATGAACAATTTTATCTCCTTTCACGTCACAAGGGTGTAATCTATCCTTGATTCACTTATTTTTCAATAAGCATTTATATTTTCACATTTACTAATTTAAAGTTAAATTGCATTTATCATGAGCATTAACTACACTTATCTTATTTTGTAGGTTTGACCTTACTCTGATGAAAGGAAACACACAAATGAAACAAGGAATAATCTCAATCTTAAGATGCTCCAAAGAAAGGCATTATCCAAGGAACACACGTAAGCATCATTTCTACTATGCACACAAGGTCATCCTTAGGATCATTATCCTCTTCTAGATTCCACGATACACATTCTATAATCTCCATTCAACACAATATCAAGCACAATACTCATTTGGAACTCAACTCTCCATAAGGTATGATCTTCTTATCTACTTTATGATACCAAATATTCATTCACCAACATAAAGTGGGGGGGAATTTAGTCACGAAATCATACACTTTTTATTTACATCACACCTTTAATTATGTTGTTCTATGAATTATTACTAAGTAATAATGCTAAACATTAACAACACTTATTTTACTTTACATTCCTTTATCCCTTTTTGATACTCTTTTCATTTACTTTTCCTGGAATGGCCAATTTACTTATGAACATGGGACAATACGACACCCAAATTTGTATTTTCTATTATACCCTTTGATCATCCAGAAAATTACCACTCATTAGGGACAAGAGCATCCAAGTGTTATTGTGTTGAGAGTTGGAGGTAAATGGCTTCACAAATAGCATGTTTTACAATTTGTAGGTTTACACAGTAACCGACATCAGTCGATTGACCGACATTAGTCACTTGGGAGAAACCAATATCGGTTGGGTAACCGACATCGGTTACCTATGAGTGAAAGTTTTTATTTTAAACGCGGATTAGATCCAACCTTTCATTAAAAGGATATCTAAGGGTTGTAAATGTATTGCTATATTGTCCTAATATTTGTATATGCTTATAAGCTAGAAGACTAGGTTTAGAAGGTGAGATTGATCATAATTGAGAGAAGATTTTCTTGGAGAGAAAAAAAGAGAAGCTTGTGAAGGAAAATTACTATACATCCATGTGAGGTGTGGAAGATTGTAGATCTTCATTGTACATCCTCTGTAAAGCAAAGATTAATAGATTGGTTGTTTCTTGGTGGACGTAGCCCACACTGGGTGAACCACATTATATCTTGTGTATTTTTCTTTTGGTTTATTTCCGTATTTATTGCTTGTATGCTTAATTCTGATTATATGTATATGTACAACAAGAGTGTGCTAACCCCAACGACTTGTATCGTGGATTTTTTTGTATTGATGGATTAACTCACAAAGTGATTTCTAATTGAATGGGAGCACATCAATGACATAAGATAGAGAACAAAAAGTGGAGAAATTTGATGGTCATAATTATCAATCATGGAAGATGCATGTGGAAGATTATCTGTATCAGAAAGATTTATATTTACCGTTGGATGCGAATGCAAAGCCTACAAATATGACTAATGAAGAATGGAATATTCTTGATAGAAAGGCTCTGAGATCTATAAGATTGAGCCTGACAACATTTGTAGCTTCTAATATTACTGAAGCAACAACCATGGTATATTTGATGAAATATTTAGCTAATTTATATGAAAATCCAAGTGTTTTGAATAAAGTTTATTTGATGAATAAATTATTTAATTCAAAAATGCAAGAAGGTGGATCTGTATCAAACCATTTGAATGATTTTTGTTCCATTATAAATCAATTAAAATTGGTTAATATTTCATTTGATGATGAAGTGAAAGCACTTTTATTCTTATGCTCTTTGCCAAATAGTTGGGATAACTTGGTAATGGTTGTTAGTAATATAACATCTGCTACTAATATTTTGAAGTTTGATGATGTGATTAGTATAATCCTGAATGAAGAAATACGTAGGAAAATTACATGAGAGTCATCATCTGGAAATGATTTGAATGTAGAAAGCAGAGGAAGGAAAAAGGAGAGATCCAAAAGCAAGAATAATGGGAAATCAAAGTATAAGAATGGCATATCTAAATCTAGAGGTAGAGGAATAACTTGTTGGAATTGTGGAAAGAAAGGACATACAAAGAAGGATTGTTGGTTCAAGGAAAACAAAGAGAATATACCAGATAAAGGTAAAGAGGAAAATGTTACAACTGAGGTAATGTAAGATGCCCTTATTCTCTCCTTGGATAATAAAATAGAATCATGGGTTTTAGATTCAAGAGCTTCTTTCCATGCTACCCCTAATAAGGGTTATTTCAAAAATTATGTTCAGGGTAATTTTGGGCATGTTTATTTAGGAGATGATGAACCATGCAATATTGCTAATAAAGGGAAGTTAATCTAAAATTATAGAATGGAAATACATGGATATTGAAAGATATGAGGCATGTTCCAAGCCTTAGGAGAAATCTAATTTCTGCAGGACAACTAGGTGAATCAGTTGCATGGTTACATTCACAACCGACTCTTGGAAAGTTACCAAGGGATCTATTATTGTAGAAAGAGGCAAGAAGGTAGGAACATTGTATTTGTCTACATATATTACTGATTCCTTTTATGTTCTATCTACTTCAAATTCAAATGCAAGCATGTGGCATAATCAACTAGGCCATATGAGTAAAAAGGGAATGCAAATATTAAAGGAAAAGGGTAAGTTATCATATTTGAAACATGTAGATCTTGATTTCTGTGAGCATTGCATATTTGGAAAGCAAAAGAGAGTGATATTTCTCAAAGTTGGGGCAATAAAGAAGGAGCAAAAATTAGAGTTTGTGCACTCATGATGTGTGGACTAGCCCCGTAGCTTCTCATGGAGGATCCCAATATTATGTGACTTTCATTGATGATGCCACAAGAAAGGTATGGGTTTATTGTATAAAGCGTAAATATGATTTTTTTATACTTTTAAAAGATGGAAATCCCTTGTGGAAAATGAATCCAATTTAAAGTTAAAATGCCTTAGATCTGACAATGGTGGTGAGTACTATAGCAAAGGTTTTCAATGATTACTATTTAGTGAATGGAATACACAGAGAAAGAATGGTTCCTATAACACCACAGAGAATGGTGTGGCTGAAAGAATGAACATGACTATCATGGAACATGTAAGAAGCATGAGGATACATGTTGGATTACCCTTACAATTTTGGGTAGAAGTAGTAGACACGACAATATATTTAATCAATTGTGGGCCTTCAAGTGCACTAGATGGTGGAATACCAGAAGAATCTTGGACTAGAAAAGAGGTAGATATTTATTTTCTTAGAGTATTTGGTTCAAAAGCTTTTGTGCATATTGATAAAGAAAATAGAAAAAAATTGGATGCTAAATCCAAGAGATGCACTTTTATTGGTTATGGATCTAGTGATTTGATTCTTTTTGGGATTTATATGATTCTAAAATTGTTAGGAATCATGACATTGAATGGAATGAAAATAAAATGTATAGGGATCAGATTTTGATACCCAAGTATGAAGCAATAGAAGACTTTGTAGAAGAAAATGTATTCTCAAATTTTAAATAGTCATCTACAAGTACCGGCATCGATGAGGGAAACTAGTGCCAGCCAGACACAAGACTAACATCGGTAGCAGAACCAACGTCGGTTACAAAAGAGCAGGACCGACGCGTCGGTCACCTAGATCGACATCGATTACATGTGGTGGCGTCGACGGCGCACTATCGAGGTTGATACAAATTTTCAGAATGAGCAGAATGAGCCTCTGACACCCCATTTTTCTGTAAGAAGGTCAGAACAGGTAAGTAGACCTCCAAAAAGATTTACACCTTATTTTATCTATTATTAACTGATAGTGGTGAACCAATTTTTTTTGAAGAAGCAATGCATGATGAAACCCACAAGAAGTGGGAGCATGACATGGATGAGGAGATGGACTCCTTGAAATAGAATTAGACATGGGATTTGGTTAAGTTTCCGTAGGTAAGAAGAAAATTGCAAAACAAATGGGTTTATAGGATCAAGGAAGAAGAGGGTAAACAAAAAAGATACAAGCCAAAGCTTGTGGTAAAAGGGTTTGCACAAAAATTAGTTATTGATTTTGGTGATATTTTTTCTCATGTAGTAAAAATGACTTCCATGAGTATTATTTTTAGTTTATGCAATAAAATATTTGTACTTAGAATAGCTTGATGTTAAGATGGATTTCCTTCATGGTGATTTGGAGGAAGAGGTATATATGCAACAATCTGCTTGGTTACAAAGTCAAGGGCAAGGAGAAACTTGTGTGCATGTTGAAAAAGAGCTTGTATGGGCTCAAACAAGCTTCAATGCAATGGTATATGAGGTTTGACAGTTTTATGTATGAGCATGGCTATATGAGATGTGAATCTAACATTGTGTTTATTTCAAGAAGATTGAAAATGGAAGCTATATTATTTTGTTACTTGTATGTAGATGATATGATCAATGAAGGATCTAGTATGCAAGACATTGTTGAACTAAAAGAAAAGTTAGCTCATACATTTGCAATGAAGGATATAGGAGCTACAAAGAAAATCCTTGGCATGCAAATTCATAGAGACAGTAAGAACATGAAATTGTATTTGTCTCAAGAATATTATATCAATAAGGTGTTGCAAAGGTTTAAAATGCATAATTCAAAACCTGTAAGTACACCTATGGCTGAAAATTTAAATTAAGGAAATATCAGTGCCCTACATCACATGAGGAGGTTGAGTACTTGACATGGATTCCATAGGCTTCAATAATTGGAAGCCTTATGTATGCAATGGTTTGTACTAGACCAAATATTGCACAGGCAGTGAGAGTTGTGAGCAGATTTATGGCCAATCTAGGTAAAGAGCATTGGAAATCAATCCAATGGATACTCAGATATTTAAGAGGGACATCCAACATGCATTTATGCTATGGAGGGTCAGATACTTCTTTATGTGGCTATGTTGATTTAGATATGGCTGGAGATTTGGATGGTAGGAGAAGCACCACTGGATATGTATTCACAGTAGGTGGGATGACAGTTAGTTGGATTTTAAGATTGCAGAAGGTTGTGGCCTTGTCTACTACAAAGGTTGAATATGTTGCAGCTATAGAGGCTAGCAAAGAGATGATATGGATGAGCAGGTTCATGGAAGAGTTGGGAAAGGAGCAAGAGGATTGCATATTGTACAATGATAGTCAAAGTACAATTCATCTGGAAAAGAACTCAACATTTCATTCAAGAACAAAACACATTCAGTTGAGATATCACTTCATATGACAAGTGTTGGAGGATGGGAAACTAAAACTGGAGAAAATTCATACAAATGAGAACCCTACGGATATGTTAATGAAGCCATTGGAAAAGGAGAAGTTGGAGCTACACTCCACTTCTGTTGGTCTTCAAGTTTGAGACTTGAAGAGGAAGAAACATGCCAAGGAAAGGATCCAAGGATGGAGTTGTACGGTATAGTGCAACAATTTATCTCCAAGTGGGAGATTGTTGAGTTGTGGAGATAAATGGCTTCACAAATAACATGTTTTACAACTTGCAGGTTTACACATGGCAACGAAATCATTCGATCGACCGGCCACGTCGTCACTTGGGAGAAATCGGTATCGGTTGGGTAACCGACATCGGTTACTTGTGCATGAATTTTTTTATTTTAAACGTGGGATTAGATCCAACCTTTGATTAAAAGGAGATCTAAGGGTTGTAAATGTATTTCTATGTTGCCCTAATGTTTGTATATGCTTATAAGCTAGAAAACTAGGGTTAGAAGGTGAGATTGATCATAATTGAGAGAAGATTTTCTTGAGAGAAAAAAAGAGAAGCTTGTGAAGGAAAAGTACTATACATCCATGTGAGGTGTGGAAGATTGCAGATCTTCATTTTACATCCTCTGTAAAGCAAAGATTAATAGATTGTTTATTTCTTGGTGGATGTAGCCCACACTAGGTGAACCACATTATATCTTGTGTATTTTTCTTCTAGTTTATTTCCATATGTATTGCTTGTATGCTTAATTCTGATTATATATGTATACAACAAGAGTGTGCTAACCTCTAACTATGTCGTTCTATGAAGGATTACTAAGCAATAAGACTAGACATTAACAACACTTATTTTACTTTACATTCCTTTATCCCTTTTTGATACTCTTTTCATTTACTTTTCTGGAATGGCCACTTTACTTATGAACATGGGACAATGCAACACCCAAATTTTTATTTTCTATTATACCCTTCGATCATCCAGGAAAACTACCACTAGTTAGGGATAAGAATATCTAGGTGTTATTGTTCCCTTTGGGCACTTATGTCCTTTTATTTCCTTTTCTCAAATTTGAAATGCCACATCATTTGTTATCTTTTCTAAAACCTCTTTTATCACTTTGGGTCAACCTTTTTGGTTGTTAATGATGAAATTAAAATAAGGGAATCATATATATACATGAATTATTCATTATTATTAGGGGTTGGACAACTTTAGAGATATTACTTACTATCTACTACTTTGGCACATAGTAACATTCAAAGATTGCATTTGGGTTGTATTATTCACTGCATAGGAGGGATATTTCAATTCCATCTCACACATTCATCTTAGGGGAAAAGTAGTTATATCCCATTATCTTGGTATGACTGAAATAAGGGAAATATAACTTCAAGGGACACAATTAAATCACACACACACTAGAACTATGTAGAGTGTTAAATGTAGTGTAATTCTCATTGAAAATCACATTGAGGTGACCAGAGGTTAGTATGACTCATGCATATGTATTATTTATTCCATCTCATTTTTCTTGACCCTTGTGTAGGTAGCTAGTGTTTGTTTTGCATGTTCAAGTGTGACACATGAACTATATAATAAAGTGGATGTGACATAGAGTGAAAGGGAGAAGAAAATTCATACATAGCTCATATTTATCCTTCTCAACCTGTTTCCCAACCCAAAATCAGTTCAGATATGTAAATACAAGATAATTCACTCTCATTTCCCTATTATACACACTTGATTGTTTCTTGTATAATAGATCTTTATTATTAATGTTATATTCATTTGATCTCAATCCTCTAATTAAGATTTAAATTTCATAAAATAATATTCCCTAAATAAAATTGTTTTAGTGTGTTAAGGTGTGTAAGCACAAAAAATCTCGAGTAGAAGTTGAAAGAAAAACAAATAAATCAATATACCTTTCTTTCGAGCTTTCACACAAACCTCAAATAAGATTATGAAGCACTTAGACTTGTTGAATCTTGTATTAATAAGGATTGTGGATTCTTCGTGTTTTTCTCTAAATGTAGAATGAAAATTCTATGAGCTCGTAAACATGAGGATGAGGATGATAATATTGGCGAGAATTTGGTTGCAAATTGTACAAAGCTTCCAAGGATGAATTATAAAGGAATGGCCTTCTTTTTATAGTTGAGGGTGAGGCCATGAGAATTGGATCATGGTTTGAATGAGCTCTATAATCATAATTATAATTTCCTAAAATAGTCATTGGAATTGGTATGTGCGATTCTAACTTTGTAGGGGTAATGAATTTTTGAATTCCATTTAAGAAAGGTGCTTGTATGTGTAATTTCATTTCCCCACCTTTGTAGGATTCTAGAAATGGAGTGGAGTAGAGTGTGAGTAGACAAATAGAAATATTTCTATTTAAATAACTAATTTAATTAGTTATGAGGTGTGAGAGGATAATTAACCATTTAATTAAATAAATATTTAATTAAATTAGCTAAAGTGGCAAGAGTATAGTTTAGAATTAGTTAAATAAATCCCAAAGGTGTGATAGAATTAATATTATTAATTCTAAATTGTTATAAGTTAAATGATAGAATTAATTTAATTAATTTTAAAGGGATGTAATTAACTTAGTTAACTCCAAAGAGATGTAAATAGGCTATGATTAACCCATGGAGAGGCTAGAAATAGGCATGTATTTTTAGGGTGTCTACATTTGCCCCTCTTTAAAGTGTTATTACGAAGTAATAACATTTTAAAGATAGTAGACATATGCTTGATCGGGTGTTGGTAAGCGGATGATAAGGAAAGCAAGGTATATGTTTGGATCTTCCACGGTGAAGCATTTTAGATGCCTCGGTGAGTAGGATGGTAAGGAATGCCCCCTCAAGTAGATGGGTGACGTAACAAATCAAGGAAAAACCACTTGATATGTAAGGAATTTGAACAAGGATAGGAGGAATTGTTCTTGTAGCATGAGTGTCATTTAGAGAGTGAAATTTAGAGAAACCTTATTTTTTCGTTGCACAATATAGAGTTGTTACCATATTATGAAAGAATCGTGATGGGTAAATCATATGCACATAAACAAAAACACACACAACAAATAAAATATTTTTAAAATGAGGAAAACCAACACAATATACACCACAAAAGTATGCATGATGGCTATGAAGTAGCCAAGATCATAAAAAATACAAGTAATTTGTCCAAAACGAAAGTAATATCAATAATGCAACACAACATCCAAAAGAAGACAATTAACTATGCCTCTAATACATTCCATGGTGATGATTAAGAAGATGTGAATGCCCCCAAGAATTATACTTATGAAATGCATTGGGATAGGATCAGAATGAAGAGTGAAGTGATCTTAGATACTCCTAATGAAACTCTTGTTAGATCCGCATTGAAGATTGATTTGAAATTTGAAAAGGATCATTGCTCCCGAGTAATAAACTTATGAATTGTAGGAGAGGTAAAATGAGAGTCAAAATTTCCCCAAGTGAAGTTATGTCATGAAGGAAAAACAATTGATTTTTTTGCCCCAAGCAGGGATGTTAACATGCGAAAGGGAATATTGTGGCGTGATAGTCGTAAGATTGGAATGATTAGTAGGGTAGTAGTTAAAAGTTTGACTTTAACAATATTATCTTGAAGTATTGAAATAATTTCACACATTTTCTAATTGTAGGATTTCTTTGATGAGTTGAATGTTTGTTCGAATTTTTATAATTTTTGTGAAATTTTTAGAAAAAAATTGATGCAAAGAAGACAAGCGACACACCTATAAATAACACAACTACAAATAAATATAAATAGATCTAATGACACAACAAAAGGAAAACACACCATGACTTATTTAGTAAACCAGGATGAAAACATAACATGTACGAGTGACACAAAAACACAAAACAAGTATGTCAAAAAAACTCAATATGAACATGAATGAGCTACACCAAAGTTATATGTGAACTAAGATAATAATAAATTTGTTGTTATTGGTCTCAATAACAAAATACAACAAAATGATGAACTAACAAAAATGAAAGCATTGTCATAATGTTGAAAAATCCCAACAAGATATAACACAATTTACAATAAAAATGTCTAATGATACAACTAATGTGTTCCACATTGAAGAATTAGACAAAGATGGGTGATCGAGACAATAATCCAAGCAACAATTTTAGTGGGGCAACTTCTGGGAGTCATAAATTTTTCACCGTAGCTCCGATGGACTCCCTTTAAAATGCGTCGAAATCTTGGAACATGCAAAATATGGTGAAATAGTGAAAAAAATATTTATAAAATTTTTAACCCCAAAATCCGATTCTAAAGGCCTTAAAATGTAATTTTTGTAGTGTTGTTTAAAAATAGTAAATTCTAAAAAAGCAATTTCGTGAAATTTTCGCATATGTAATTCATAGAAGATGAACCACCTCATCTTCCTTGAGATTGGTGACCTTTCACCTTCTTCTAGATTCCTCTTCATATTTTTGAAAATAATATATAAGTAGATGTAACCCTCAAGTGGAAGACACACATCCCTTGGCGGAGATCACTATTGTAATCACAATATTTTGAGCAATATACATCTCTTTTTCGAGATAATTTTAAGCACTATACATCTCTTCTCAGAGATAGTTTTTCTGTTTACATCTGGAAAAATTGTTATTTTGTCCTTTAATTCCAAAACCCCTCACAATTTTTGGATCAATGGATGCCCTCAAGCGATAGCTTAGAACGTGAGAGGATTGGATCAAGGGTTGAAGAGAAAAGTGATGCTTAGATACTCCAAAAATACTCTTACGAGATCCTATTGAAGTTTGATATGTATTGGGTTTGATTCAAGTGTGTCCCTAATAAAAGTTATATTGTGAAGGGATAATTGAATTTTTTCCCCACACATAGATGTACACCATGGCTAGAAAAATTTACTATCGAAAGATGATTTGTAATGAATGGGAGGAGTCTTTGTCAAATGGTGAGATTGCTTAGTCATTTGTGTTACACAAATTGTCGAGATTTTTTCAAACATTTATGAATGTTTTACTTTTCAATCCATTTTGATTGTTTTTGGTTTTTTCCATTTTTATACTATTGTGGTGTTTTGGACATATTTCAGTTGTTTTTGTATGTTTGCGGAACATATTTGAATGTTTTTGTGTTTTGAAAACATATTTGAATGTTTTTTGTTTTTTAAAACATATTTGAATGTTTATGTATTTTGAATGTTTTTATTTTGAATGTTGTGATTTTTATGGTTTTTGCCAATTTTATATTGTTTTTGGTTTTTGAACATATTTGAATGTTTTTGGTGTTTTTGAAACATATTTGAATATTTTTGGTTTCTCTTGGTTTAAACATACGCCAATAAAAGAGAAAAAGGTATTCCCAAACCGTATCAAACATGACACAAGTGAAAAAGCCGAAAGGGATCAACAAACGAGACACAAGGGAAGTGGGAAAACAAAGGAAACAAAGCATGGGAAATGCAACCTAACTAGGAAAACATGCAACATAAGGCAGGTTGGAATGACACAAAGTAAGGATGAAACAAGGTGAAAAGGTGAATCAAATAATTGTGTTGGTATGCCCCAACACCATGGATACTTTAGAGTATTTAGAATTATAAATTTTTCACATGAAAACCATTCATGGGCTCTTTAAGTGTTTTTTCCATATTTTTCAGATAGTATGTATGCTCTTAATCCAAACTTAGCAAATCACAATATATGGTCCAAACTAATTAGGTTCAATTTTCCCCTGCTTATCATATTCTTTTGTAGTATATTTCGATTTTCCTTAAGCACAAGGTCACCAATCTTGAATTATCGCTAGGTTTGATCCTTTGATTTTAGCTACAACAAATCCTATTCTAAGATACTTGTAAATGGTCTAAGGCACATACTGCGTCTTTTGTTTATAAGTTTAAGCTTTATAAGGTGTGATTAGTGGTAATCCTCTTTATACACTAGGTGTTGCAATGACAAGTGGAGGGAAGGAAATTCAATTTCAATGGGTAACACAACTTCAAAACCGTATACTAGGGAAAATGGGGTAGCACTAGAAAAAGGATGTGCGAGAGGCCAATAGGGTGAGATATAGTTGTGTGAGTCGATTACGACCATGTTTATCAATTATCTTTTCCAACATATATTGTATGGTTTTATTAGAAGCTTCATACTAGCCATCATGCACTATAGGTAATAGGGGTTTCCCATTGTAGGAGGATATGGTACTTTTTGGATAGCGCTTTGACATTATTTTTTTGAATGAGGTACCATTGTCCAGCATGACAATGACAACGAGAATACCAAAAATGAAGATAATGTGGTTGAATATGAATTTAGTAATATTCATATAGGTAAGAGGCATGGCCTCTATCCACTTGTAAAATATTTTATGGAGGTAATTATGAAAGTGTGGCTATTAGAAGGTGTGGGTTTAATTTTTCAACCATGTCAATCCCCATCGGGAAAAAGAGGCAAGGTGAAGTGATAGGTTAAAGGTCTTGTGAGGGTACATGAATGAGATTACCATGTCATTGACATGGTTATTACTTCTTGAAAAAATTACATGCGTCAAACTCCATAATAGGCCAATAATAGCCTATGCGCAAGATCTTCTTAGCTAGAACTATATTGCTTGTATGTGCGCCATCAAAACCCCAATGTATTTCGACTAGTATATGATTTGATTCCTCCCGATTGAGACATCTTAATAGAGTCCCATCATAGCCTCTTCGATAAATGGTATAGATAAGGATAGTATAACACGAGGTACGTTATTCCAAGGATATTGTATTATCTAAGTTCATGTTGGTGAGATAATTTTTGTCTTGGATAAACATGTAGATTTCATGATACCAGGGGTTTTCAAGACCAAATATTTCACACACCATGGTGGACTCCAAAAAATTTTATGTGGGCACCAAAATATGTTCCACGAGAAACTCATTGTATGTTTGAATTTTATCAAACTTAATAAGGGATGTGATAGTCTCCATGACATCCACTACTTTATTCTACTTACAAGGAACTTGTTTAAATGTGATGAGTAGAAAATATCCTTTAAGGTTATCGACCATGCATTTTTGGGAACAAGTTTCACATCCTTAACTTGATATTCATCATTGACCTACTTAATGATGAGGATGGAATCTCTAAAGAATGTCACTCTTAGAGTGCCAAGATATAACAAATCCTAGACCTGATATGAGAGCTTCATATTTTTAAATGTTATTGGTGCATAAAAATAATGTGATAATATTTAGGTATAATATCGCCATCTGGTGTATGTAATACTATGCCGATCCTGATTCATGTATGTTACATGAGCCATCAAAGAATAAGGTACATGAGGGAAGTACATCAATGCATAAAAATTTTCATCGGGAACTCAAAATATAGTGGTTGAGAACCCGGTAGTGGTGTTATGGCTAGTTGATCTGCCAAAGCTTTCCCTTTTATGGCATTCGATTGTGAATTTTATGTTCAACTTTCCTAGGAGCATGATCCAGCTAAACATTCACCATATGAGGAAAGTTTTGAAAAGTATATATTTCAATTCATCTACTTTAGCAATGAGTTTTTTGGTGTTATTAAGAAAGTAATTTTGTAACTTTTGAAAATTAAAAATGACTTCTAAACACACATTTTCAACCTAGAAGTATTTGAACTCTCGGGATATAATGGTTTAGCTCAAGTAATAAACCACTTGCTCTTGTCCTTTGTCATTATGTTACACAAGCAATGCCCTAATGACATGTTATGTTATAGATGGATATAATAAAATTAGCTTACCTTAGATGGGTGGTATTAATAATGGTGGAGTTGATAGGTATTCTTCCAAATTGAGTGAAATAATTTTGGTATTCTAGTGTCCATTTGAACTGGACGTATTTCCTAAGAAGTTGGTTAAAATGGCGGAACTTTTTCTAGCTAAGAGATAAAGTGTCGAATAGGTTGAATATGTCCTTGTAATCCTCACAACCGATGAAGGTTTTGTAGTGGAGGCATGTCTATTATTTCTTTAAATTTTTCAGGGTCAACTTCAATCCCTCTTCGTGAGATGATGAATCAGAATTTTTTCTTGAAGTGACACCAAAGACACATTTATGTGGGTTAGAGTGAACCTTATACTCCCTCAATTTTTCAAAGATGTGCCGTAGAATGAATAGATGATCAACTCTAGTTTTATACTTGGTGAGGATGTCATCAACATAATATTCTATGATATCGTGAAGAAGTTCCTAAAAGATGATAGTCATGGCTCAATGGTATGTTTCCCCTATCGTTCTTAAGACCAAAAGAATGACCTTGTAATGAAGGTTCCCGGAGGGGTGTTGTAAAGGAATTTTTATGTTGGTCTTCTTCAACAATATGAATCTGGTAGTATCCTAAAAAACCATCCATTAAAGATAACATCTCATGGTACTTTGTAGAATCAATAATCATATCGATGTTGGGGAGAGGAAATTCATCCTTAGGATAAGATTTGTTGATGTCCCGTAAGTCTATGTAAATATGGATGTTAGGTGACTTATTTAAAACATGCACCATGTTTGATGTCCATTCAAAATAATCGATAGATCTTATGAATCGACTTCTTGAAACTTTTGAAGTTCTGCTTTAACTAAATAGAAGTAAGCACGAAAAATCTCGAGAAGAAGTTGAAAGAAAAACAAATAAATCAGTATACCTTTCTTCCAAGATTTCCCTTGCAAACCTCAAGTAATATTTTGAAGCAATTGGAATTATTGAATATTGTATTAAGAATGATTGTGGATCCTCTTGATTGTTCTCCAAATGTAGAATGAAAATGCTACAAGCTCATAAACATGAGGATGCGGATTGCAATATTGGAAGAAGTTGGTTGCAAATTGTAAAAAGCTTCCAAGGATGATTTAAAAAGGAATGGTATGTTTTTCATAGATGGGGTAGGCCATGAAAAGTGGAATCATGGTTTGAAAGGGATATATGATCATAATTATAAATTCTTGAAATAGCCATTAGAATTGGTATGTGTAGTTGCATGCTTTGCATTTGCAAATGAATTTTTAAATTTCATTTACGGAAGCTACTTGTACGTGCAATTTCATTTCCCCACCTTTGTAAGATTATAAAATTGGAGTGGAGTGGAGTGTGGTAGATAAATATAATTATTTCTATTTAAATAACTAAGTTAATTGGTTATGATGTGTGAGAGGATAATTAACCATTTAATTAAATAAATATGTAATTAAATTAGCTAAAGTGGTAGGAGTATAGTTTAGAATTAATTTAATTAATCCCAAAGGTGTGTGATATAATTAATGCAGCTTAATTCTAAAGGGTTATGAGTTAAATGATA
This sequence comes from Taxus wallichiana var. yunnanensis, assembly GCA_018340775.1. Classification (NCBI taxonomy): domain Eukaryota; kingdom Viridiplantae; phylum Streptophyta; class Pinopsida; order Cupressales; family Taxaceae; genus Taxus; species Taxus wallichiana. The sequence continues at coordinate 859,763,750 of CM031240.1, read as the reverse complement.
GAATTAATTTGATTAATTCTAAAGGGATGTAATTAAATTAGTTAACTCCGAAGAGATGTAAATAGGATATGATTAACCTATGAAAAGGCTAGAAATAGGCATCTATTTTTAGGGTGTCTATAAGATGTGGTTCTTATTTATTCATATGTGTAAGGGCGTTGCATGTTGTAGACTTATATTAATTAATATTACATGAATTTTATAAATCGGAGTATAGCTCCTATTGTTCAAAATTACACCCTATGTAATTTTGGACAACTTATCAAAAATGGAGTTAGCCATATTTTTACTCAAGAAAATCCATGATACATTGATTCCATCTTCCACATAATTCAAGAACCAAGTATTCGGCGGGTTCTTCTAACTCTGCGAGAACAAAAAAGAAAGAGCATCCAGGACTTAGGTAGAATTTGGTGAAGTTAGTGTTGCACAAAGTCTCTTGGACCTTTGCGATACTAATGAATTTATTCCCTCACGATTCGCAATCACATTAGAGAACCAAAAATTTGCATATACATGGAGCGAAGTAAGTGAGAAATCAATTAGTGTCTCGTGGCATAAAAACATAGTCTCACGCAGACTCGTAAGACATAGAGTTCTATGGAATTATCAACTCCATGAAACCAAATATAAAGTCTGCCAAAGTTTAAAGATGTAATGCATGAAGAATATTGGAGACCTACACGGTATGGAAAAATAAATTTGGAAGGATAAGGTCAAAAGACATAAAACAAAATCTTAGTGTTCTACAAGTTTTCACTATCTTAATGTTCTCAGTGGGTTTCCACTATCTTAGTGTTTCACGATTTTCCACTATCTTAGTGTTCCACATGTTGTCAATTCTATGAACAAAGGAATAGAGCCATGGGTAAGTACCACGTGGGGAAAAGAGAGAATGGATTCCATGGCATAAAATGAGAGTCTAAAGGAAAAGTGTATAAACACTCAAGTACCACCAAATAAAGGGAATTCTGCTCATCACTCATACAATCCGTAAGAGACCATCCGAGTAGAAGACTTTTGCGAAGGTCTCAAAGTCATGCCTCTTTACGAACACAGTACCAACCACCACAACCATTAAAATTCAATGAAGTAAGGCATCCTAACTTTGCATATTATGATGATGTGTGATAGAATCAAGGGGTTGAACTATGGTTGTTGACTTTCGTCTAAGGGAACACATGCTTGTACTTCAAGTAAAATCTATAAGAAATCACAACGCCTGTGCTTCTCCAACATATTTTTAGGAGATCAAATTCCATTATGGTGGTCCTTTTTTCTTTCTCCTTTTTCTCTTTCTCCCTTGCATGAGTTTTATAAATACAAATGCTTGTTCACATTGTAAGGTTTTTTCTCCCATTTTCTTCCTTAATAATTTTCAGGATCTTCTTTGTGAAGCTCTAAATTTCATGCTCTTGACCTCTATAAATACCGAATGGAAATTTTCTTTCTTTATCTTTGCATGTAAATTATAAAGGATCAATTAATACAAGTGTGGTTTATCTCTTTCCTTCAAATACTTTGTGTTTGATGTGAATTTATCTTCCCTCTTATGTATTTTTATTCTTTCACTTGTTTGCATTGAACTATGTGCCTCCTTATGATCCCGGTTTCACGAACTCATATCTATGTCACTTGGAATTGGAGGAGTTACACCTTATTTTGGTGTTTGTCACCACCCATTTTATCTTAGATTTTTATTTCATGTATCTCTCTTTTCCCTAGTTCCTTGGATTTGTTAGTGTAGTTTATCTATAGGAGTAGTTTTAACATTAGAGTAGGTTTTGTTCTATGGATTTTCTTGACCCGTAGAATAGAGGAGGATGGCCTTCTCTGGAGGTCTTTCTGAATCCACAAGTCCCACACTTGGAGATAGTCCCATGTTGCTTCAAGATTTTAAATCTTTTTGATTCGAAGGAAGGTACAATTTTGAGCTCCAATAGTTTTGGCATGCCCGAATGTGACAAGGTTAAATGAGATTTAGATCATTTCTATTGAGTTTTGGTGTGTAACTTAGAATTTTCAGCCTATAAAGGAATTCTTTCAACACATCTAGCGACTCCCAAACATTAAATCTCTAGGTTTCAATAATTTTAATCCTTGTTGTTTCATGAGAAGTTTATAAACAAGGTTGATCATATCCAAAGGTGATTAATTTGACTATGTAAATTTCCCCACAAAGAAGAAGAAGATAAATATCTCCACAGAGATCCGCATGACCTCTACATGACAGAATTGTTTCAATGCCACCTTTGGGTAGACCATATTCAATTCCTATTAGAGGTCTCGGACCCATCCCATTCATGGCACATCAAAGGAATTTTCCATTTGTAAGCTTCAACAGGTGGTAGATCGTTTCTCTTAGCCATACAACATGATATCCCAATATCATATGTGAAAATTATACCATACCCATGAGGAAGAGATTTAATACATTTCAAATATTTGTTCGGTGCATGTAGTTGTGAAAGATGATGTTGCATGTGTGGCTACTTGCATTATATCTTAAAGGAAAGGCCTTGTTGTGGTATAGAAGTCTATTGACTACTTTAATCCACACTTGGGATGATCTCGGGATCATTCTTTGTCATTAATTTGATGAGAAGGCATATAACATTTCACTTCTTGAGAAACTAATAAAAATAAAGGGATCTCCAAATGATCTCATGACAGACTTCAACTTCGAGGCTCCAAAAACATGAGACAAAATTCCAATTCTTATAAGATCAACCCCTTAAGGTGCATTTTTATACTTTCTTAGATATTTTAATTCTAATATATAGTAGTAATGATTCAATCTATGTATGTTATCTGTTATCTAATTTTGCATACTCTTCAAAATCAAACAATGAGGTCCTGTTGTGCTCTAGTCCCGACGGGCCCATTTCCGGTCATCGTGGGGATAAATTAATTAAAATCAATAAATTATGTTGAGGAGGTCTTACTATATCTCTATGATCCCTAGATTTTAAGGAAAATCTAGGAGGTTCAAATGTTTCAAGGTCAAGGATGATAATGCTCCAAAAAAGGGTCTTCGAGCTCAAATAGCTCATGAGCAGCTCGGTGAGCTGCTCGGTGAGTTGATATTGTGTAGAAGGTGGGAGTTGAGTTTTATTAGCTTGGTCAAGCTATCTTGATCACATGGGGTTATATCAAGGTTGAGTGTGGTTATATCGGGTTGAAAATTGAGCAATTAAGAAGCATGAGACTAGGGATAATTTTAGTGGTGAATATTCGTAATATGGTGAAAATTTCATTTTAGGGAAATTTGAAAAGGTGATTTTTTCGGAGTGGGTCGGTGTCCTGTTCACCTAAAATTTACAGTATATATATTTTTTTGGGTCAGCTTCGCCTACATTTGAAAACATCTCCTATAAAAACCTAGGTGATTCATCGGGTAGTATACTACGGTACTACCACTAGTACCTTACGAATACCATGAACTCACATACTCTAAGCACCAGTGACTAGAGATTACTGACGCGTGACAAAGGGGTTAGCTATTGACGCATGATAAGGAGGTTAGTTTTGCACGACGACACCGATGCATAGTTGACGCATGAAAAGGAGGTACTACAGACATGTGATAAGGGAATAAGTTGTTGATGCGTGACAAGAGGGTATTGTAGATGCACAATAAGGGTGTTTGTTTTTGACGTGCGATCGATGCATAGTTGATGCCATGCGATTCTGATAGATGCGTGACAAGAGGTAAGTTGTTGACGTGCGACAAGGAGGTATTATTGACGTGTGACAAGGAGGTATTGCAGATGCATGACCAGGAAGTATTGCAGACACGCGGCAGGGATATTGTCTTTGATGTGTAACTTGGTTCTTTTGCTGACGTAATACTCTATTTAGAAAAATGGAAGGTGTTAGTCCTCAGAATGTGAAAACCCAAAAAGTAACTAAGAAATCTTAGAAGTCCCTGTTCAAGTATTTTGGAAACTCTGTGATACATATATTACAACTACTAACAACCATATAGCTGCCACTAGAAAGAATCAGAATACTTGACTATGTGGAAGGTAATATTGAGGTGGACATGCATTCTACACAGTATCAAACAAATGACACCTATGATAATATGCCAGATCTTGAAGATATAATTGTTGAGATGCCAGATCCTGAAGATATTCTTCTTGTTAGGGTGTAACCAGGAGTGCATCGGATATCACACATACAAATACTCAGAAAAATGGAACACAGAAATCAAATTCAAATTCTGGTTCACGAAAGAGGAAATCCGGTGATTGTGATATTGCTCAAAATTCTACTCAAAAAAGTAAAACATTGAAAATGAACAAGAAAATGTGGACCATTGGGAGGACATACAAGTTTGATTGGGCTGCCAAATTTCCGTTTATCGAACCTGTACAATCATCTAATTTAGAAGAGATCCCATCTAAATGTACATGTACAATATGTATGTGGAAATTAGGAAAGTAGCAAAAAATGCAAATGAAGTTGGACACTATAGAAAAACATTGTGGAAAACAATATTTGATCAGTATGTAGCAGGCGGATGGCCAAAAATAAAAACACACAGGTGGAAAACTAAAAAGAATGCATGCATGTTAAATACGCAGTGGATTATGAAGCGGAGCACAAAAAAAAAAGACATCTCGTGGAAAAGGGAGGAATGATCACATCGCAAATTGGTAAGATGAATCAGACAAATCTACATGCTAAACTCATACAATTCTCTACTTTATTTCACATACTAAAGAAAGGAAGACCGATTTTGGATTTCCTTGATTTCAAATTCTTGTATCAATATAATGGAATGTCGAACGTACCTCAGTCTCATTGGTTTGAAAGTAGTGGATGGGAAATGGAAAAATGCCTTTCGATGATAGAGAAGGAATATTTGAAAGAGAATGTTAAAACTCAAAGTTTATCTCTCTTTCAATTGATGAAGTGAAATTGGGTGACAACACTTTGCATGGGTATATTCCACGTTTATACTTTAGAAAATCATATAAGGACACCTCATCTGCTGGGTGTTATGAAAATGGTTGAAAACTTTAATGTTGAAAACCTACATAAAATAGTTGTTTCTCATTTGAAAGATATTGTTGGAATGACTGATAATGAAATTACTATGAAGTTGGTATGCATCGGAGAAGATGGTGCATCTTTCATGTAGGGTCACGAAACATGGCTTTGTGTTAGATTACAAACAACAGTGGCCCCATATATGATACCAATTCACTGTATGGCTCACAGAATGAATTTAGCGTATAAAATGGTAAGCAACTACGAAAATGTTGCTAAATTAGAAGACCTTATAAGAGAACTTCATGCCTATATGGCAAGCATCCCAAAGTGATTTCTTGAGTTCCAAAAATTTGCAATTGGAATTATAGATGGCAAAAACTTCTGAAATATGTTGAGATGAGATGGATCTCTTTGTATGAACCTGCATGTAGAGTTCGTGAGGAGTATCCTTCGTTGGTTGGTTTCATGCACAAATATCGTCATGAAGTTGATATGGCGAGGAATTTTTGTTGCGTTTAACTGATTTAGAGACATTGCTCACATTGTTTGGTATTCTTCCAATGTTGCAGGAGATCAATACACTAATGAAGCATGCACAAGGAGATTAATCTATATTGTGGATTTTATACGGATGAGAAAAAAGGTATGTCAAAGTCTTGATATCTTGTACTATTCCCAAGATAGTTTTGATACACCTATTTTTGAGAATTGGAAAGCTTTATTAGATATTAAAAATCCTAGTAACTATTTGAGATTTAATATCCACGATCACCTCTACATCACTATTAATGGGAGGGACATACCACTGCACATTTTACAAAAACATCAAGATATTACAAGATCGGAACAGAAGATGTTCTGTGACACGTAATATTTTGAGTCTCATTATAGTTGAAACAAGAATAAAGCTTAAATTTTTTCAAAATCCTTATCATAAGAAATTAGAGAATGTTTCTCCAAAGATAAAATTCTTAAAGCAATGGGTGTGATGAATACTAATTTTTGAATACTTTTGAGGTGGTCGTGCATACTTTGTAAGAAAGAATTTCCATAAATCCATGGGTACAATAATGGAACATTTCACAAAGACTTCAGAGTTCAAGGGTATGGAAATCAAAGGTATACTGAATGTTGATTTATTAAAGTTTCAAACAACAAATTTTGCAACAACAATGAGGAACCAATATAAAAATTTAGACGAACCTTCTGAAAGTGGTGCTATTACAAGGCTATGGCAAGGAGTCCATCAAAGTTCTATCTTACAAGAAGACATCAGTGAATATTTCAGATTATATGAGTTATTCCAAACAATGATTTTGGGAGTCAGGAGGGACGAAAGGGTTTTCAGTGCTTTATCATTTATAAAATCAAAACTGAGAAACAAGTTGGATAAAAATCTGGAAAGTTGCATGAGGTGTTATGTATCTTGCTACTCCATGGAAACCTTTCCTTTCAACAGAGCAATTGTGCATTGGAATTCCCTTTGCAAAAGAAGAGGTGTGAATAATACAACTACAAATACAACTATTCCCAATGATGAGAGTGGAATTGGCATATCATCACACTCTACAGAAGAGAACATCAAGTTTGAAGAAGCTATTGATAATGGATTGTTTCAACTTTAAATATGTATCTCCTTGACCTTACTTTAGTGTTTATCACCTTACATTTTAACTGTGGTTATTAATTCAATTTCATATTAACTCTACTGATGCAAATATTGACTGAGGTTTTTTTATCAACTTTTCTTTCAGCTCTTGTTATCACTAAAGATGTTACAGGTATATATATTTACATTTATTTATATACAATTATTTCATCTTTTTTTTGAAAACATGGGTTGACATCCATCCGAGGAAGCTCACACTTCTCGGGACTGAAAATGTCAGGAAACTCACCAATCTATCTACTAATCCATTTCTCATGTTGAGTTTTCTTAAATCAAAGATCTAGCACACTACAAAGGATGATTTCACAGCCATCTAAAACACAAGAGGTAAGTTGGTAACTTAAACCCTATCATATGACATTTCTTGATATTTTACAATTATGTATAATTTATTTTTATATTTGCAAAATGCTTTGATATATTTTTTAAACTGTGGTATAAAATCTCACAATCTAATTTTACAAAGAGGATTTTTCGATATTATACAATTCATCATCCATGATCCATTATACAATTCATCATCCACGATCGTGCTTGAAGCTAAATCTACGTCCACATAAAATTCACCATCATCCATATAATGTCATCATCCACATCTAATGTCATCATATCATTATCATAATCCCGACACTCTAATCCTAACACATTCCATTTTTTAAAACAATTATCCATTATCATCATTCATCATCATCTATATCGATTCTAATGTCATCATATCATTACAAGTATAGAGAAGAATATTTTGAGAACGTTCAAATGTCTCTGTCATACTACATTCCAAATTTTCTTAAAACAATTATCCATTATCATCGATGATTCATCATCCATATTCCATGATTGTGCTTGAAGCTAAATCTACATCCACATATAATTCATGGTAATCCATATATATGAGACTATGATTCTATTCTAATGTCATAATCCACATCTAATGCAATCATCATTAAAAGTAGAGAAGAAACATAAACACCATCAAAAGCTATCACATTTCAAGTTTCAAATTTCAAATCCAAACAATAAATTTCAAATTCCATGACCATCACATTCAATGTTTCAAATTTTAAAATAAAGATTATAAAGTATTTCAAACTTGCAAATTTAAAGATTCTATTTTTCAAGTTTTAAGAATTCACCCTCAATTTTCTTTAACCCTTTCCTCAATGGCTTCCACTCTTGTACTCCTTTCCCTAATGACTACCCCTATTGTACCCCTTTCCCCAATGGCTTGAATAATCCGGAACTAATCAGATCTTCTGCAAAACTGTCTAGATTATTTACAATTTTTCTTCTTCCTTTTTGAATCTCCATGGGATAGCAAACTTGGATCTATAACTTCCTTTGTTTTGAATAAAATTTCAAGATCAAAGCCATGCTCTTTAATTATCCACTTCATGTATTGTTTTGTTTGTTAACCAAAACAATATTTGATTCAAGGTATTTCTTATCGTCCTTGGCGAGTGTTGCCTTTGATGTAACAAATGGTAAATTTTTGAATGGGAGACATGTAAACCGATGAATATCATCGGGTTGATCTTGAATTGAAACATTCAACCGTTGTCCATAGTAACATAAATGTTTTGTCCTCTATATTGTATGCGAGGAGATAAGGTAGTTCAAAATATCAATATCTGTTTCGAAATGGGGCATCCTAACGAGCCCACCAAACTCACATGCATCGATCAAATCCTTGTATTTGGAATTCATTTTTAAAATAGTCTGGATGTGAGGGCACAAAGGGTTCCTGTAGAGTATCTTGCCCATGGTTTGGGCATTTGGGTTGACTAGATTTTCCTCTTGAACTTTTTCTTGAGCTTGTGATGCACTTATAATTGCCATTATAGTTTTCCTTGTGCTTGATTGTAGCTGACTTTGGACTCCTGTATACAAGAAAATTTGAGAGCTGGAAAGTGTAAACGTGAAAATGACCAGCGGGAGGGTATTTATAGGGAAAAACTAGGGAATTGAAGGTTAAGACACATGACAATGAGACTTCTTGGCACACGTCAACAAGCTTCAACAAGTCTTTTTGTCGCATGACAACAAGCTTTGTTGACACATGACAACAAGTCTTATTGTCGTGCGACAAAAAGACCTATTGTCGCATGACAACAAGCCTTGTTTTCATGTGGTAGTAAGCCATATCGTCACGTGATAGAAAACCCTTTTGTCACGTGATAATAGGCCTATTGTCACATGGCAAAGCCCTATTTTCACGCGACAACAAGCCTGTTGTCACAAGACAACAAGCCTGTTATCGTGTGACAATAAGTCTTGTTGTCGTGTGAAAACAAGACTTATTGTCACGTGACAATAGGGCTTGTTGTCATGTGACAATAGGGCTTGATGTCACGTGACAATAGGGATTCTTGTCGTATGAAAAATATGTGATAGTGTCTATGAATATGCAGTTTCTTTCGCTCAAAAAAGGGTGGAAAAAATTTAGTTTTGAAAAAGGTAAATTCACCTTTCAGTGAAACTAGTTTCGGGATATTCACCAAGTATTTTCCACCTCCAATTTTCTAGAGGTCTCTTAAAATGAACCCTGCATGAGACAAAGTTTGAGTCATGCTATTATTCAGAGTTTATTTTAGAGATGGACTCTACTAAGACGATGAACTCATCTCTGGGTGCAAGTGAACCGATACATGGACAAGGGTGAGCTCATGGTGCATTGTTTGGACTATGTCAAGATAGAAGTAAAGTGTTCATGTGTCAAGTTTTGAGGTCGAGAGATGTAATCCAAGAGGTCAATCATTTAGCTAACTAAGGAATATAGGCTCACATCGAGCCATAATTGTAGCCATAGTTACATCATGGTTAAACTCGAATGTTTTCTAAGAAAGTACACATTAGAATGGAAGGTGTCGAATGCATGCATTGAGGATCGAGATCATATCTATGAGCTAATGGCCGAGGTGCTTGACCTAAAGGAAGACATTACAGAAATGTCTCGGTTTAAAGACAAGGCATTTAAATGTTAACTCGACATAGGCTAAACGAGTTTCTTGACAACAAACCGGTGCGGAATGGGGAGATCTCACTATGCCGAGTGAAGGATAATTTAGATCCAAATGGATGGCTCGGTCGATGGAAGGTGAGCCATGAGGATTAAACATTGGGCATTTCACTACAAAATACTTGAGGGGATCAAGTAAGTTTCCTTAGACCGGCTCGGTCAAAAATGTGTTGCGATGAGTTTGAGAAAGAAGAAAGATGGAAAATTCATGGGTGATGCATCATTTGTGAGTTCATAACTATGAACATCGAGTCGAGGCTCAACATGGCGAAACATGAAGATGGATCAGGTTAGGTCAATGAAATACAAACACCATCTAAAGGAGCTCACTCAAGTTAAAGGACTAACTCGACATGGAACATAAAACAACTCAAGAATGGGGTTTACAAAATGGGGAGTGTCAGCTCGTGGTTTTTGTGAGTCATCAAAGTGCAAATCTTGACGAGCTCTTGTAATGAAAAGATATATGTGCAAATGGTGTAATTCAAGCTCATTTTAGTGAGCTCATAGTTGAATATGTTGACAGAGCATAACATGTCACTATGAAAGAACCTCAGAATACCAAGTTGGGATTGTGATCTCGTCGAGTTGTAATAAGGAAATGTGAAGGTAAGGAGAAATCAAGCCGCATGGATGAGTTAAGATTCAAGGAATCTCTTAAATTTAATTAACTCTAGGTGATGCATTTGGTGAGGCTACGAGTCACATAATGGCATCACCGAGAGAAGAGCTTGGAAGTGGCAAAGAGCTCGGTTCTGTTGAGGGACCATGCCAACAAGTGTGGTGCAAAGTGGAAGAGCGTCAACCCAAGGGATTTTGAGGTCCTATAGCCATGGTGGAGATAATTCCATGAAAAACCATCGTAAGAATCTCCACGCTCAGGAAATTTTAAGTCTTTAGCCATGGTGGAGAATTGAGGTGATTTTACTAAGTCATTTTGAGAGCTCGAGTCTTCTGAGGGGCTCTACCAAGGTGTGGAAGATATGATGGGAAACCCAGAAGAAAGAATCGGTCAATATACAAAATGGTGACATGGGTGAGCTCATTTCATTTCAAAATGAGTGGAGTGACTAATCGGTCACCGAGTTACTAGCTTTAGGTGGATCTATTTTTAAAGGCGGGCTAACCACTCAGGGAGAACCAAGGAAACATTATAGGAGTCGGTTGAGCAAGATATTATGAGCCAATCGAGGGCACAAGGTGATCTTATGGTGACTCAAGTACTTGTTAGAGAAGGTGAATATTACTTTGCTAAAACCATGTTGAGTCATGGAGTCTTGGCGTCAATGCATCGGGGGATGATCTTGACATAGAGGTCAAGTGAAGATGGATTGTTGAAGAGAATCGAGCAAGAGAAATCAATTTTTATGCGATATCATGTGATCGACTTCAGTTTTAGTGAATTTATTGCAGTCATGATGGCTTAAGTGATTGATTGTGAGGATCTTGATCTTTGAAGATCGATCATCGTAGGGCGTGGCATAGTTGTGATGAAGGCGTGACTGTGAAAATGTAAGGAGATCGAAACACATGTTAATGGTGGAACAAAAAAACCTTGGCTTGCTCGAGAGCTCGTTGGTGCATAACAAGCTCAATGCTAGAAGGTACAGTCATCATGTTTAAAAATTCATGGTCAAGTTAGAGAAAAATCAGTAGGTTCAGAACCAAGCTATGCACACAAGCTCACAAGATCTATTAACAAAGGTGGCTCAAGGAACTAATCCAAGTGTTGAGTGACTCGGTGGTAAGAACTTTTTGTATAAACCATCAGTCAAACCCAAACGAGGTAAAAAATGTGTCAAGTTGAGTATCGGGGCTTAGGCATTTGATGAATGAAACAACAGGAGTAAAGCATGCTTTTCAAGTCACCAAGTTGTGGCTCAAAGCAAAGCCTCACTGATTGGTTTGATATCTCTCACAACTTGGTGACTCGAATCCATGAGCAAGTTTCTCAACATGGGAGATCGGTGGATGGTCTTAATAAATGAATGTATTAGGGAACTCGATCGTTCCAATTCGGATGTGAAGATGCATGGAATGGCTTAGCAATGGAGGATATCATTTAGGGTTTGGAGAACTAACTCGATAGCAAAACAATGAAATAAGCCGAGGTAGTTATGTAAGGGATCTATTTGTGTGTAAATCAAGCAAGTCGAATGCATTCAAGCTTCATGTAGAGTGGTATGAACAAATGGATATCAGTGAAGTGAATAGGAAGTTCTCACCAAAAGGGATTCGTGACTGAGTCAAAACTGAGTGACTCAATCGATGCAAGTAAAAATATCTCGTGCATCTAAGCGGCTCGCCGTAAAGTCGTAAGAAGGGTCCACTCTAAGTTGAGCTTGAGATGGTGGAACACAAATGGAACATGTAGGAGTTCCACCTCGAAGAGATGATTCGGTGTTTTGAGGTGAACTTGTGTTTAACTCGAAGAGAGCGAGGCGTTCATGGGAAGAGCTTGGAAGTGGAGCTCGATGGGTAAAAGATGAAGCTTTGTAGTGCATTCAAGCTCGGTGGAATACAAAAATGAGCTCATGGTGAAATGTGAATGGAGGAGCTCATCGAACAACTCGGTGTGTTGGCTCGGTGAGTCAACCACCAAGTTGGGCTATTTTTGACTTGTTCACATGAACCCTCCCTTTTTTCAATGCAAATCGAGTTTTTGGGGATCCTCTTAGTTTTAAAATTAATATTTTTAATATTAATTCTATTAAATTAATATTTTTTAATATTAATTCTTTAATATTTTTATTTAAATATTTTAATAATAATATTTATTATTATTATTAAAATATTCCTTTAATTAATTGAGAAGATTAAGTCAATGGGCCATTAATGACACATGATGGAAGCTTCTCAAGTGGTTTAACCAACTTTGTAATAAATGAACCATCATGTACCTTCATTTTAGGAAGGAATTTATGACTTTTCCTTTTCTCTCTCATAGAATTATTCTATAAATGTAAGTTGGAAGCTCATTCCAATAGGTTGGACAAGTTAGACATCTGAGACAGTGTATATTTTTTAATAATCCTTCATCTTTTGCAAGTTGTTCTTGTATGTTAAGGGAACTTTTAAACCTCCTTTCAAGGTTGTAATGGAAACAATTACCTCTTCTAAATGTATGATGCATTGTGCATGCTATTGAAGTAATGAAAGTGTGTGTTTTGTGACTACTCTTGGTCCTTTCATCCTTCTATACTTCTTTGTGCCTTTCTCATGCTTGCAGTACACTGTGTAAATTCAAGTTTTTATTGCAGGTTCTTAGAGTTCTATGCTTATCAAATGGTGGAAGTATTGCATGCAAGTTGAGTTTTGGTGCTTGTTCACCCTTCTCAATTTCATCCTTCTTCACTAGAAGACTGATATATCATTGTCTAATTGAATTTTAACAAAGGGAACGCATGCTTCTTAGTCTGTGGTCTTTTGTTTACCCTCTCTAAGTTGCAGTAGGTGAAGTTGTCTTGTGGTGAACAACACCCTCTTCAAATTAACCCTTCCCGAGTCTGGAAACACACTTTATTTAGTGCATCACCATCCCTAATATAGTTTCATTTCTTGCAAATATCTTTCCCTAAAGCCCATGAAAATGTTAACATAGGTCTAGATAATCATTTTACTACACTAGGAGTAGTATATCACTTAGTTAGGAAGAGGAAGCTGACCTTCTCTAGAGGTTCACCTCGAGCCCAAGTCCCATAGCTTGAGAGGTGATCCCATGTTACCCAATCACACCGAATGTCATGTTCACATTCTGGCCATTCGGAGGGTGTAATGATTTGGTGATAACAATTTTTGGCACACCCAGTGGGACAGTAGGTGAAAGCTCTACATTTCATAGGTATCCCATTGTAATATCTTAGCCACTGTGCTACCAAAAAAAAAAAATTACATTCTTTGTGGGACACAATAGTTATATCTTTCACAGGTGTGTGTATTGTGTTCACTTCATTTCATTAAGTTGTTGTGCTCTTAGTGAAATTTTAGCCTTAGGAGGTATACCCAAGCACAACTGGTGACTCCATTGGTCAAAGTAACCCACTCTCTATGTTGTAGAATTTATTTATTTTACCCATTTCCATCTAGTTTTCTTCCATATATTTCCATTCTTCTCTCATTCATGAAGCGGTGCAATCATGGCTTCATTTCCACAGTGGGATTCCCACTTGCAGCAATGACAACTCTTTCCATCTTTAGGATATTATAATCCACCTCTAGACCAGTTTCATGATGAATACTAGTTTGAGCATGCATGTCCACATGAGCAAGATGTAAATCAATTTGGTCACCCACCAAACTATGGGGCTGATGAAGAACAATGACATAGAAATTCTGGAGGCTATCTTACACCTAAAGAAAACCACTTTCGAAGAAGGTTTGAGAGTTGGAGTATAACATGGTGCAAATAAGGATGAATGAAATGAAAAGGCAACCCATATTGGCTTCAACATTCCATACCCATGGAATGTCCTATACCATGTGAGCTTAATCCTCAACAAAATCTTCAATTCATAATCAAGATGATGACTCAAGTTGGATAATGGATCAAGAAGAGAGAAGCTTATGAATGTAATGTTAGTCAATCATGTCAATGGGAGGTCCCTGCATTACTACCTATCAACCCTCTTCCCATGTTCCCATCCATGCAATTTTAACTTGAGCCTCATAATCCTAACCTTCTAGTTGCAACCCCTACGGTGGAATTCACTACTTCATCTTCTATTCCTCCATTCCATCATGAATCTTCCATGCCTCGTTCTTCTAAAGTTCCTTCTTTTCTACAAGGGCCATCAAGACAAGAATTTGAATCTCTTCCACTTCCTCAAATAGTGAGGGAATTAATTGAATCCCAACCTGTCCCTCCTCTTGTAGTCCCAAATCCATTTTGGGAGGAGTATCATCAAGAAATGAGAAAAAGGGAGGAGTATATGGTCGAGGAGACTAGCAAAGGAGAGCATGCAAAGAATCTGAAGGAATGGGCTACAAAAATTAACATCAAGAAAACTTCATTCCTAACTAAACCTTCTACAGAGGCTGGAGATCAAAAACAGATGGAACAAACTAGTTTTGTACCAGAAACAAATCCAGAGCTGAAGGATGAAGACCAACAATCTACCTGTTTAGAATGTAGTATCCATATTGGTTCCATATCTTTAGAGGAGTTTGAATTACCACAAGTGGTAAAACTAGTTGTAGAAGAGCAAAAGCCAACTTCAAATCTGCTAGAAGAATATCATGTGCAAGCCAAAGAAGAAAGACCCTCATGTGTTCTAGGTGATTCTAATGAGTGCGATGATCCTAATTGCCATACATGTCAAGAACTATCAGCTTACACTTCTGGAAGGTTGTAGCGTCTTTCCAAGGTCATCATTAGATGTTAAAATCAGCCACAAGGAGTTTCACGAGACCAAGGCAGATTCAGAGGTCATGGATGCAGATGAAACCATGCAAAGGATTTCTAATCATTTTCCCTCTCTACCTTCTCAAAAATATGATTTTTTAGATGAATTTGATCTTTCTAATTTCATGTTTGAAAATGAAGAATATCAAGGTGAAGGAGGTTCTAGTTTAGAGGATACTCAAATTGAAGAAGAACCTTTGACATAGTTGGAGAATGAAGAAGAGGATTATCTATCGATTTAGAAGAATGTTTTGATGGATGGAGCCTATGGAACTTGAAAATATTTTTATTCCATCACTTCTTTTCCAACACAAATTACCTAGTGTTATGTGGGGAAATGCTCAAGAAAAACTCATTGCTTATAATTTTTATTTTGAATCGGAAGTTGAGGAATTGAATCTTCCATATCCCTCATCACACGTAGACGAGGAACACACAAGAGAAGCTAGGGTTGACTCAAAAGAATTGAATGAAGATTATGCCATGGAGAGGTTTTTTTTTTTTTCGATTACGGAACTGTTTTGGTTAACAAGTATGTGATGGAGGAAAGTATTCTTGAATATTTTGCTTCCCCTAACAGTATTCAAAAGCTACAAATATAAGGGTTTGAATTTTCAAATTCCATATTGAATGAGGGAGATGTCACTGTGATACCATCCATCCAAGGTGAAAGATAAGTTGCTTATAAATGGAAAAAAGAGGTAATCAAATTAAATGAATAACCATCTTTTTCAAGGATTTCTTCAGCAAGAATTTCTTGTTAAAATTGAAGTTTAGAGAAGTAGGAATATTCAACAGGTTAGACCATGCCCCATAAGGTATTTGGCTTCATTAAATCCAGGAGAAGCCACAACTAGTCACATTCACTTCAGAATGCAAGGATGAATTTTATAACCCCAAGGATCATTTGCAATGTCTCTATGAAACAAATGCAAAAAAACTAAAAGAGGCATTCTTTCTCTTTCCAATTGATGCCTTGGTGAACCAAGTGGATAATTGGGATTGTTTCACTTTTCCACTCTCAGTCTCAACCATGTCTCATTATCAGATCGTCTGCATGGCTTCCCATTGTGAGGAAAGGAAGCTATTTTGCACAACCATTTGTAGGGTTTGTTTAACTCACATGTGCCTCTAGTTAGCATAGAGTAGACATAGGTTTGTTTTTAGTAGAATAAGTGCATTGCAAACCATACATGTTTCAATTGGGGCATGTATGGTTTTCATTTTTCGGTGTGTGTTGTGTGTTGTTGTTTCTCTTGTAAAATGTGTGGATGATGGAAGTTTTTCAAGGAAAGTTTCAGGTTTCAATAAGAGTTTCATGATATTCCTAATTCAAAGTCTGCTTCATTCAAATTTCTATAGTGTTCCATACATGCCAAGAATTTAACAGATTTAGTATACCTCATGCCCAAAATTCTAGGGAGGTCCAAGATCGGCAATGCTCATGGGGATTTCAGGATCCATCACAAAGGATCATATCATTTTTAGGATTCCAACATTAGAATCCATGCCCAATGGATGACTTAAGGCTATTGAAATCATGCTTAGTAGGAAATCATCCCCAAGAGGTCACCAAAAATGTTATCCAATTTTTCACACTTGGAAAAATCGAACAATGAGGTCATGTTGTGCTCTAGTCTGACAAGCCCATTTCCAGGTCATCATGGGGATAAATTAATTAAAATTGATAAATTATGTTGAGGAGGTCTTACTATATCTCTATGATCCCCAAATTTTGAGGAAAATCTAGGAGGTTCAAATGTTTCAAGGTCAAGGGTGAGAATGCTCCAAAAAAGGGTCTTTGAGCTCAAATAGCTCGGTGAGCTACTCGGTGAGTTGATATCGTGTAGAAGGTGGGAGCTGAGTTTTATTAGCTCGTTCGAGCTATCTTGATCACATGGGGTCATATCAAGGTTGAGTGTGGTTATATCGGGTTGAAAATCAAGCAATTAAGAAGCATGAGACAAAGGTTGAGTCATGCTATTATTTGGAGTTTATTTCAAGAGATGGACTTTGCTAAGACAATGAACTTAGCTTAGGGTGCAAGTGAGTTGATACATGGGACAAGGGCGAGCCCATGGTGTATTGTTTGGATTATGTCAAGATATAAGTAAAGTGTTTAGGTGCTCGACTTTAGAGGTCGAGAGATGTAATTCGGAGGTTGAGCATTAAGCTAACCGGGAAGATAGGGTCACATCGAGTAATCCATAGTAGCATCATGGTTAAATTTGAATGTTTTGCAAGAAAGTACACATTAGAATTAAAGGCATTGAACACATGATGGGGTTTTATCTATGAGCTCATGGCCGAGGTGCTCAAACCATGAGGAATACATTATAGGAAGTGTCTTAGTTTAAATGCTTGGCATTTAGATGTTAACTCGGTAGAGGCTAAATGAGTTTCTTGACAACGAACCAGTGTAGAATAGGGAGATCTCACTATGCCGAGTGAATGCTAATTTATACCCGAATGGATGGCTCGGTTGATGGAAGGTGAGCCATGAGGATTGAACATTGGGAATTTTGTTGTAAAAGACTTGATGGGCTCGAAACATAAGTTTCCTTAGGCTAGCTCGATCAAAAATGTGTCGCGGTGAGTTCAACAAAGAAGCAAGATGGGAAATTTGTGGGTTGATGCATCATTTGTGAGTTCATAACTCAGAACAACGAGTTAAGGCTCGACATGGTAGAAACATGAAAATGGCTTGGGTCAAGTCGATGAAATACAAACATCATCCAAAGGAGCTCGGTCAAGTTAAAGGACTAAATTGGCATGGAACATCGAACAAATCAAGGATGGGGTTTACAGAATGGGGAGTGTCAGCTCATGGCTCTGGTGAGTCATCGAAGGGAAAATATCGACGAGCTCTCATCATGAGAAGATATATGTGTGAATGGTGTAAGTCAAGCTCATTCTAGTGAGCTTGTAGTTGAATATGTTGATGAGAGTAGAGCATGTCACTATGAAAGCAACTCATTATACCAAGTTCAGATTGTGAGCTTGTCAAGCCGTAAGAAGGAAATGTGAAGGTAAGGAGAAATGAAGCCACATGGATGAGTTAAGATTCAAGGAAGCTCATTGTTTTAAGGAACTTGAGGTGATGCATTTGGTGGGGCTCGAGTCACATAATGACATCACCAAGAGATTGGAAGTGGCGAAGAGCTCGGGTCCATTGAGGGACCATGCCAACAAGCATGGTGCAAAGTGGAAGAGCATCAACTCGAGGGATTTCGAGGGGCCTGTGGCCATGGTGGAGATAATGCCATGACAAACCATCATAAGAATCTCCATGCTCAGGGAATTTGAAGTCTACAGCCATGGTGGAGAATTGAGGTGATTTTTCCAAGTCATTTTGAGAGCTCGGGTCTGCTGAGGGGCTCTGCCAAGGTGTGGATGATATGATAGGAAATCCTAGAAGAAAGAATCAGTCAATATACAACATGGCCGACATGGGTGAGCTCATTTTATTTTGAAATGAGTGGAGTGACTAATCAATCACCAAGTTACTAGCTATCAGGTGGATCTATTTTGGAGGTGGGCTAACCACTTAGGGAGAACCAAGGCAACATTATAGGATTTGGTTGAGATAGATGTTAGGATCCAACTCGGGGGTACAAGGTAAGCTCATGGAGACTCAGTACTCATCAGAGAAGGTGGAGATTACTTTGTTATAGCCACGTTGAGTCATGGAGTCTTGAGGTTAATGCATCGGGCAATGATCTTGACATAGAGGTCGAGTTGAAGATGGATCATCGAAGAGACTCGAGCACGAAATTGAGTTTCGTGCAGCTTGTGTGGATCGACTTTGGTCTTATTGAATTTCTTGTAGTCATGATGGATCGAGTGAATCGATTATGAGGATCTCGGTCTTTGAATATTGATCATCATAGGGTGTGTCATAGTTGTGATGAAGGCGTAATTTTAGGCTTAACTATGTAAATGTAATGAGATCGAAACACATGTTAATGGTGGCACAAAAAAATCCTGGCTCGGCCAAGAGAGCTCATTGGTGCACAACAAGCTCAATGCCATAAGGTGAAGTTATCATGTTTGAAAATTCACGATCAAAGTTCTTAAACAAATCAATAGGTTCAAAACCAAGCTATGCACACAATATCACAAGATATATTAACAAAATGTGGCTCAAGGAACCGATCCAAGTGTCGAGTGAATCGGTGGTAAGAACTCATTGTATAAGCCATCAACTGAACCCAAACGAGTTAACAATTGTCTCAAGGTGAATGTCAAGGGGCTTAGGTGTTTGAGGAATGAAATAATAGGAATAAAGCATGCTTTTCAAGTCACCAAGTTGTGGCTCAAAGCAAAGCCTCACCGATTGGTTTGATATCTCTCACAACTTGGTGACTTGAATCCATGAGAAAGTTGCTCAACATGGGAGCTCAATGGATGGTCACAATAAAAAAATGTATTAGGGAACTTGATCGTTCCAATTTAGATGTGAAGATGCATGGAATGGTTCGATAATGGAGGAACTCAGTCATGGTTTGGAGAACTAACTCGGTGGCCAAACAATGAAATAAGCCAAGGTAGCTGTGTAAGGGCTCTATTTGTGTGTAAATCTCATAATTTGAATGTGTTTACGCTACATGCAAAGTGGGACAGAAAATGGATATTAGTGAATTGAATAGGAAGTTCTCGCCGAGCAGATTCATGACCGAGTTGGGCCGAGCAAATTAGTTGATGCAAGTAAAAAGAGCTCATGCAATTTGAGCAACTCATTCTAAAGTTGTAAGAAGGGTCCACGCTAAGTCGAGCTTGAGATGGTGGAACACAAGTGGAGCATGTAGGAGCTCCATCTTGGAATATATGATTAAGTGTTTCGAGTGAACCCGTGTTTTACTTGAAGGGCACCGAGGTGATCGTTGGAAGAGCTTGTAAGTGGAGCTCGATGGGAAGAAGATAAAGGTTGTAGTGCGATCGAGCTCAATGGAATACATAAAGGAGATCGGTGGTGAAATGTGAATGGAGGATCTCATTGACCAACTCGGTGAGTTGGCTCGGCGAGCTAAGCACCGAGTTGGGCTATTTTCAACTTCTTCACATGGATCCCCCCTTTTTTCAATGCAAACTAGTTTTTTGGGGGATCCCACTCTTAATTTTAAAATTAATATTTTTTAATATTAATTTTATTAAATTAATATTTTTATTTAAATATTTTAATAATGATATTTATTATTATTATTAAAATATTTTATTTAAATATTCCTTTAATTAATTGAGAAGATTAAGTCAACGGGCCATTAATGACACATGATGGAAGCTTCTCAAGTGGTTTAACCAACTTTGTAATAAATGAACCATCATGTACCTTCAATTTAGGAAGGAATTTATGAATTTTCTTCTCTCTCACACAGAATTATTCTATAAATGTAAGTTGGAAGCTCATTCCAATAGGTTGGACAAGTTAGACATCTGAGACAAGTGCATATTTTTCAAGAATCCTCCTTCTTCGTAAGTTGTTCTTGTATGTTAAGGGAACTTTCAAGCCTCCTTTCAAGATTGTAATGGAAACCATTTCCTCTTTTGAATGTATGATGCATTGTACATGTTGTTGAAGTAATAAAAGTGTGTGTTTTGTGACTACTCTTGGTCCTTTCATCCTTCTATACTTCTTTTTCCTTTCTCATGGTTGCAGTACACTTGTGCAAATTCAAGTTTCTATTGCAGATTCTTGGAGTTTTGTGCTTATCAATTGGTGGATTATTGGATGTAAGTTGAGTTTTGGTGCTTTTCACGCTTCTCAAGTTCATCCTTATTCACTAAAAGACTGATATATCATTGTCTGATTGAAGCTTAACAAAGGGAACACATGCTTCTTAGTATGTGGTCTTACATTTACCCTCTCTAAGCTGCAGTAGGTGAAGTTTTATTGTGGTGAACAACACCATCTTCAAATTAACCCTTCTTGAGTCTGGTAACACCCTTTATTTGGTGCATCACTATCCCTAGTATAGTTTCATTTCTTGCAAATCTCTTTCCCTAAAGCCTATGAAAATATTAACATAGGTCTATATAACCATTTTATTTCACTAGGAGTAGTATAACACTTAGTTTAGGAAGAGGAAGCAGGCTTTCTTCGGAGGTTCACCTTGAGCCTAAGTCCCACAAAATGAGAGGTGATCCCATGTTTCCTAATCACATTGAACATCCTGTTCACATTTTGGCCATTCGTAGGTGTTGTCACCCTCAAAATTCCCCTCTTTTTAAAGTCAAGTTTTGAAAATTTTGAGTCGGTACCTTGGAGTAATGGATCGCGTCGAGCTTGGTATTGTTTGTAGTTTTCCATTCCATAGAAAAATTTGAAATTCGGTGTAAAGGTGGAGTTTTTTCCTTTCATTTTATTTTTCCACAGTCGGGAATGACGGGCGTATCTTCCTGTCAATTTTTTCCCTAGCATCCACGTGTAGTATGTGGACATATCTAATTGGATGCGGCATGGTCATGTTTCAAGTGGTCGTGGAAGCCTCCACACATCCAAATGGCGTAACTCCAAGGGCGAGCCCAAGGGACAATTTTCAAAACAAGCACATGCTTTCCACGTGTCCTAGGTCCAAAATGAAAAGAGAATAATCCTAAATTGGCTAAGTATGGAAGGTTCAGTGGATGGTGCCACGTGCCTCATCGGCGCAACTTCAAGGGTCGAAGCCAAGGGTAGTTCCCCAAACTTGCGCCAGCCCTCCACGTGTCCCAGATCCAAAAAGAGACAGAGCCAATCGTTTAATTTACTAAGTATGAGAGGGTCGATGGAAGCCTCCACGTGCCTCAACGACGCAATTTTAGAAGTGAAACCAAAGGGCCAATATCCAAATGAGCGCCAACTTGCCACATGGTTAGAGTCAAAGGAGAGACAAAGTTGGCCATTGAAAAGTCTAGGAGCCGATGAAAGGAGCCATGCATCGCTCGGTAGCCTTTCGGTGGCGAATCCAAAGCGAAAACTCAAATGAGTGCCATATCTCCACGTGTCTAGGGTCCAATAGAAGTCAAGTGGGCAGCAAGCCCAAATCGGCTAAGTATAAAAGAACCGACAGAGCTCTCCACGTGTCACTTTGGCGTAACTCCAAAGGCAAAATATGGGGGTAGATTCCAAATGTGTGTTCAGCCTCCACGTGTCCAGAGTCGGCATATGACCTCACCAAACAAAAGGGACTTAGTCAAAAACGCAAAAATATTGAAATGTCCCGCAAAGGACACGTGGCCATGTTTCAAGCATTAGTGGGGAGGTGGGCCCTTTTTGTGTATTGATGCCATTTAAAATTCAAAGCGGGAAGTGGGCCGTCGAAGTGATTTGGGAATTTTGGCTTTGTTTCCGTAAGGGTAAAAATTCAAATATTAAGCCCCGCATTAAAAGTCAAAGTGGGGAAGCAGGTCGGTAGAGAATTTGAGTTTTTGAGCCCACGTTGAAAAAAGTAAAATTATAAAAGTGACCCACGACTCTTCACCACTCAAGTAAATCCACGTGTTAAGCCCATATCAAAAGTGGGTGGGTAGGCCAAAATGTTCCAAAGTGCCATTTCTCCAAAAGGCACAAAATGTAAAAGGTGTCCTCAAGGCCCACTTCAGTTTTAATCTCTCCCACGTGGATGAATCAAATTCAAAGTTTGCAAAGGTAGATTGAATGGATGTGATTCATTGCGTCTCGTTTTGCCATCATACATGGAAATGACCGAGGCATTGGAGAAGCTCAGATGTCAATTTCTTGAATCATTTTTGTAACTGAATGTAACCGTTCTTGGGAGTTATTTAATGGCTTCTCCACGTCGTTGTTGGGGTTAGATCCGAGACTCGTAAAGGTAATAGATTCAAAGTAATTAATACAAAATTGTTTCCCTTTCTTCCTCTACTTTTATTCTTTCCTTATCTGAATTTGGGAATCATCCATATTTTATAATAGGAAATTTTGTGTTCTTGTTTATATGATTTCTAGAACTTTGTGTTTGTGGAATTATATTGGTTATGAAAGTGAATGATTCTACTCGCAAATCCTCAGTTCAATACATATAAGGTTATACTCTGCCACCTATATTTCCTGAAGGTATTTTTATGTTCTTCCTCTCTCATCTCCTTAATTCTTCCATTATTTCGTATTGATGATCTTTGGGCATTAAACATTTCAAAGTATCAGGAATCCACACTTTGAAATTTGTACATTTGTATATAAGTTTTTCTGCTTGCTCTCAATAAGGGAACCTCTCCCATTAAAGAGGAGGGAATTGTTTTCCCCATCGTGGTTTGTTAAAGTTCCATTTAAAACCCCAAAAATTTTGGTGACTCTCTTGGATATTTCATTTCAAATTGATCCCTTTCTAAAAGAACAACGTCAAGATCATTTTTGGTCTAGCGACTCTATGATATACACCGGGGATTGAAATTTTGTCATGTTCGTTCTCTTGATCTAGGAACCTTCCCAAGAAGGAAGGTAAAATGAAGAACACTTGGCCCAAATCACCAACGAGTGATAGTGACAGTGATTAGGATGATGATGGAAATCTCCCTGTTAAAATTTTTCAAGCTCCAGTCGTCCGAACATGCTCGGTTTTGTAGAGATTCTATAGGGCTATGTGTCTAAGATTGTTTTCACCAACATTGTAGGAACTTTTCAAACAAGCTGAAGAACACTCAATCAATGAATTTGAGACACCTTGTAACAAAGAGGATAAAATTCAAGTTCTATAAGCTTCTTATGATCAGGTATTTATTCCTCGATATTATCTCAATTCCACCAATGAATGTCTTCTTCTTTGCTCCACCTAATGCATGTCAATTTTATATTCCTTCAAATAATGAAGAAGAAAAATGACTTGAGGCTTTCTTTCAACATGAAATAGATTTTATAGAAGATGTGTCATGTACCAAGGTTGAATGTTCTAGTTTTAAAAAATATGATCCTACACTGGTGGAAGTGGATGTTCATCATAACAAAATGGAAAAGATTCCTCTCTCTCCTATGATTGAATAATTTCAATGCACTGAGATGAAGATCATTGTAGACCATCCCCTTGTTGTTTCAAGTTCTCTCAAAGATGAACAAGTTCCTGTACCCAAAGGAGAAGAAATTAATGAGATCACTAGTTCCCCTGTTATATCTATGGATGAGATGAGCACACATGATCCTTTTTGCAGTCCTTCAAACAAATAGAAAATGGAGATCCATGCCTGGAATATTTTCTTCACAACTATGACAGTCCTATCTCAGCTCACCCTTCGAATGAAAAAAAAGGAAGAGGATGATGTTATTGATCAATCTTTACTTAGTCTAACAACATTTCAATTCCTTGCTAATCATGAAGACAAATCAGCAATGCAACTTGTACCTAAGAGTCATGATCTTCTAGAATCAGGTGTTGATTTTGCAAAAACAACAGGTATGTTTTTCAGAAACATGGTCAAGATTACACCTAATGGTAAACCATCCAGTCCATTTTTCCAAATTCCTCTTGAAGATGGTTACAAGGAAGATTCAATGGAAGTGTGTGTTCCTCATGAGATGTGCCATGATGATAATTGTAATCACCATTCATATGCTAGTGTCATTTTGCCAAAAACAGGGAGTTGACACTATTGGGATTGGATTTTCTCATGGACCCAGTTGTCAAAGTTTGGTGATGTGTAAGAATCGGTAAGAAGGAAATCAGGGTCGTATAAGTCTTTGTATGTCATTATTCATCCACATAAGAGAGAGCCTCGAAGAAGATATTCAATTCTTCATAAGGACTTTGAATGTTTTTAGTATGAAATGTCACTATCTAGATGGTATTATTTCCCAATTTTTATTCTCAAGCCACATAGAATTCCCATGGCATTTTGGTATGCCCAACTGCTCGTCTTCAATTCACGGGTGCCTCATTTTAATTTTCTCAAAGGTACTTATTCCACAAAGGTACTTATTTTTCTCAGCTTATCTCTGGAGTTGTGTAATTTTCATGCAATCCTCCTTCTTTCCCCTATAAATATCCTCTTCTTTCTTTGTATATACTTTCCTTGTTTTGGTTTGTTTCCTTTCCTGTTCCTCGTTGTGTGTTGTGTTTTGTTTTTGTCTTTCCTTTTTGGTTTGTTTCCCTTCCATGTGTGTTGTCTTTTGTGTTGGTTTTCCTTTGACTCTATTTGCCCAATGGATAAGGCATTGGTATAATTTCCTAAAGTTTTTCTATGGTTCTTGATCTTGCCTCGTTCCTCTATCAAGTCATCCCCAAAAAGAGCCAATTGTTGTCACCCTCAAAATTCCCCTCTTTTTAAAGTCAAGTTTCAAAATTTTGAGTCGATACCTTGGAGTAATGGATCACGTTGAGCCTAGTATTATTTGCAATTTTCCATTCCATGGAGAATAATTTGAAATTTAGGTGTAAAGGTGGAGTTTTTCCCCTTCTTTTTATTTTTCCCATAGTCGGGAATGACGGCGTATCTTCACCATCATTTTTCCCAAACATCTACGGGTAGTACATGGACATCTCTGATTAGATGCGGTGTGGTCATGTTTCAAGTGGAAATGGAAGCCTCCACGCGTCCAAATGGTGCAACTCCAAGGGAAATGCCCAAGGGACGCTTCTCAAATAAGCACAAGCTTTCCACGTGTCCCGGGTCCAAAATGAAAACATAACAAGCATGAATTGGCTAAGTATTGAAGGTTTAGCAGACGGTGCCACATGCCTCATCGGCACAACTTCAAGGTTAAAAGCCAAGGGTGGTTCTCCAAACTTCCGCCACCCTCCACGTGTCCCGTGTCCAAAAAGAGACAGAGACGATCGTTTAATCTACTAAGTATGAGAGGGTCGGTGGAAGCCTCCACATGCCTCAACAACGTAATTTCAGAAGTGAAACCAAAGGTCTAATCTCCAAATGAGCACCAGCTTGCCACATGGTCAAAGTCAAAGGGGAGACAAATTTGGCCATTGAAAATTCTAAAACCAATGGAAGGAGCCACGCATCACCTTGCGCCCTTTCAAGAGGTGAATACAAAGTGGAAACTCAAATGAGCCAAATTCTCCATGTGTCTTGGGACCAACCGAAGTCAAGTGGGTAGGACCGAATCGGCTAAGTTTAAAAGAACCATTGGAGCTCTCCATGTGTCATCTTGGTGCAAATTCAAAGGAAAAATCTGGAGCGGATCCCAAATGTGCATTGAGCCTCCATGTGTCCAGGGATCAAGCATATGATCCCCTTACAAAAAAAGGAATTATTCAAAACTGTAAAAATATTGAACTGTCTCACAAAGGACATGTGGCCATGTTTCAAGCATTAATGGGGAGGCGGACCTTTTTGTGTTTTGATGCCATTGAAAAGTCAAAGTGGGGAAGCGGGCCGTTGGAGTGATTTGGGGATTTTGGCTTTGTTTCCATAAGGGTAAAAAATTCAAATATTAAGCCCACATCGAAAGTCAAAGTGGGGAAGCAGTCAATGAGCAATTTGAGTTTTTGAGCCCGCATTGAAAAGAAGTAAAATTATAAAAGTGACCTACAACTCTGTTGCCACTTAAGTAAAGTCACGTGTTAAACTCGTATCAAAATCGGGTGGGTGGGCCTAAATGTTTTAAAGTTCCATTTCTCCAAAAGTCACAAAATGCAAAAGGCATCCTCAAGCCCACTTCAGTTTTAATCTCTCCCACGTGGATGACTCAAATTCAAAGTTTGCAAAGGTAGATTGAACAATTGCGATTCAATGCGTCTGGTTTTTCTGTCATGCATGGAAATGACTGAGGCATTGGAGAAGCTCATACGTCAATTTCTTAAATCACTTTCATCATTTTTGTAATCAAATGTAACCATTCTTGGGAGCTATTTAATGGCTTCTCCATGCCATTGTTGGGTTTGGATCTTGAGACTCTGTAAAGGTAATAGATTCGAAGTAATCAATACATAAGTTTTCCCTTTCTTCCTCTACTTTTCTTCTTTCCTTGTCTAAATTTGGGAATCATCCATATTTTATGATAAGAAACTTTGTGTTCTTGTTTATATGGTTTCTGGAACTTCGTGTTTGTGAAATTATATTGGTTATGAAAGTGAATGATTCTACTACGCAACTCCCTGGTTCAATACGTATAAGGTTATACTCTGCCATCTATATTTCTTGAAGGTATTGTTATGTTCTTCCTCTCTCATCTCCTTAATTCTTCCATTCTTTTGTATTGATGATCTTTGGGCATAAAATGTTTCAAAGTATCAAGAATCCACACTTTGAAAGTTATACATTTGTATATAAGTTTTGTTGCTTGCTTTCAATAAGGGAACCTTTCCCATTAAAGAGGAGGGACTTGTCCCCTGACTATGGTTTGTTAAAGTTCCATTTAAAAACCCAACAAGGGTGCAAAGTGATTTGGCTATCACATTATCCAACTTAAAAATGCTTATGTTATAGCCATTAGGGTGAAAAATGTTAATCAAAGTAGGAAAACTAGCCCCTAGGTTATTTATGCCCTTTTTTCCTAAATCGCCACTTAATGCCAAACCCGTCATTGCTCCTACTCCTCAACCATCCACTTCATCTTCTACCCCCATATTGGGTTCCTCCATAAAACAATAAGAAATTGAAATCCCTAGTTTTTAGCTTAAAAATTAAAAAAAAAAATTGTTTCCCTTAAGAGATAACAAGCTCAAGCTCCAAAAAATTATCCTATCCTTCTTCAATGTTACCCACAAGTATTTCAATACCCAAGTCAAATATTTTTATAGAGTTACCCACCAAGAAGACCGCAAAATCCAAACCCACAACCTCTACCAACTCCTAGCTTAAGAAAAACTATTGTTTCAGTCTAGAATAATATGGCCCAAGGTTTTGAATGGTGTTATCCTTGTGATCAACCTCATAACCAATATGCATGTGAGGTTGGAATGAACTTTTTACAGGATAAATTTCTCATGGTGCAAACTCCATTTTACCCGTAAGAAAAAACTCATGCGGTTCCATCAAAAATTAGTGCAAAGGAGTTACAAGAGACCATCTTTGAACATAACTTCATTCTTCTTGGACTTGAGGGTTTCTATGTGGTTAATCAAGCCGCAGGAAATTTGAACAGTCTACAACTTCATGTGGTAGATAATACAAGGTCCAAAAAGAGACAGATGGATGTAAGATCTCCTCCTCCTCCTCCTTTTTCCCAACTCCACATGATAATCCCACCCAATATGCAGTCTTGGGTGGAAATTTATTTTCATCTAGCCCTTAACGGGTCACTCAACATCATAGAACAAACAAAATATGTGGAACACAAAATCTGCACAACATTATTAACTTGCAGGATATACAAATTCTACCAACTAAGGAACTTTTGTGGATTGAGAAGAAGAAAAAGAACATGTCTCTCCCTCATTGCAAAAATCCATGGGTATTTCCCTCAACATTTTGGAACAGATGAAAAGAAAAAAATTTAAATGTTATAATGTGGGATGCCTTATTTATCCCATCTCAAATGTATCTATTACAAAAAGAATTGAAGCAACTTCCACCTCTTTAACCCACCATGCACAAAGCAGATTCCATAGTCAACATATATCATCCAAAAGGGAAGCAAGTAAGTGAAATTTCCAAGCCTCCTCCCTTCTACGGTCCTCTCATAGTTATTGATCACCTTGTACATAACTACATGAAAAACTCTTGTTTTATAACCTCGGTGATGCCAAAGAAAATTTCAAGTGTCCTAGGAATTGAATATATTCTGGCCTCAAAAGGTTTCTTACATATTGTTGGATCAACACTTTGTAAGTATTAGGTGTAGGGTGAGTGCACCAAGTTGGGGGGCCAAAAAGCGGACAAGAATTCGAAAAAAGTAAAACGCGCTCACGTTTTAATTTTTTTGGCTTAGAATCACCAAAGCATAATGTGTACATGTTATGCTTATTATAAATTAAAAAAATAGGCCCGAGCCTCTATCATTTTACCTCCCTCAAACATGAGTTTCAGAGCTTAACCGTGCCCTCATGTTTTTCATTCAGCTAGATCTCAAGCTCAAAGGATCATTTCTGGATCACTGGGAAGATCTGAATCAACGATGGTGCCATGGAGAAGAGGTAAGCACAATTATTTTCTCAAAATTGCATTGAAATATGATAATTATAGATTAAAATTTGAATTGAATACATATTTTTTATTGTTACAGTTAGAGGTCGAGGGAATCAACCATAACCAAACTCTATTATTTCTGTCATCCCTCCCGACACTCCTATAGTTTCTCATCATCCTTCGTAGTCAAGAATATTTAGCAGCCCAAATAGTTGAAAACAAAATTTAAATTGAGGATTTAATCAAAACAATGAGGGATGCACAATCTACAAACCCCCACCGTGCCTCTCTTGCAAACACATTGAGGCATTACTTGTTCAAATTGATGCGAAACGAGGCAAATTGATTGTTGGACAACTTACAAAGAGGGTTGTAGGGTTTATTATTCCAACAAATTGTCATATGTGGATGTAAAGAAAAAAGAAATTTCAAAAGATATCATATGCACCTTATTCACAGACCCCCACACTAATTTTCCTATTCCGTTGACATGTAAACGATTTCCCATCCATTGGTGCAATAATAATTTGATTAAAAATAATTTTTGGGACCGATGGTGGATGGTGTTTGATTTTCCACCTTGTAATAACAACGAGGTGCCACTATACTTTCTAAGGAAACTCTATTGTGAGTTTATCCTCAACGAGATCCCAAATTATTTTGATTTCCGAGATTTCCAGGGCCGAGGAAAAGGATCTACACAGGATCGACTAGGTGCACAACATGCACCTATTCAGCAGGGTAGATTCCCCACATAGAAGCCCCCTCACCCTGAGATTTTCCCTCAAGCAGTGAAGGAGACAGTAGAGACATATACACTCCACGCGCTTCAGGGGTTATCTACGACCCTTGTTTGACATACAAGAGGAGATTTCTGAGCCATATGCTCATGGAGGTACACAGAGTATTCCCTTAGGGAGTAATAGCATGAGGCCAAATTTTTCTCGTCATGTGGTAGCATATGTTTGGGGCCCGAGGAGGACGATACTTTCATGCATACTTGATTTTGGTGCACTGGTGCTAGGGGTGAACACAATAATGTCACTATGTCGATGTCCTTTTGAGTGATATATTTGGATTACATTCATCGACGTCACCTTCGCAGTAAATTTTTATATTTTTAATGTGTGTTACAAAAAGAAATGAGTACCTAATTTACTTATATATGTTAAATTTTTGAAATAATTATATTTTTACATATACATGCATTGATATTACAAAGACGCGGGAGGTGCATCTTCATCCCGACCACAGTGGCAGGACCATGCATACACATACATTCACGAGAGGTAATTTAGAATTTTAATTATATAAAATTTTCACATACACGTGTGTGTGTGTGTGTGTGTGTGTGTGTGTGTGTGTGTGTGTGTGTGTGTGTGTGTGTATATATATATATATTAGTTTTGAAGTCAAATATATGTATGTTCTTGTATGTCCATCTAACTCATGTGATATACATGTTTGATAAAGATGTTGACTTCACTAGACACCCCACCATCTCTGCGACAAGTAGATAAAGGTGTTGCCGCTTGCGATTTCATCTGCAACAACTCACCGAGGTATTCAAACAACACGTAAATTTTGTTAAATTTCTCATGTAATTCATATTATGTTAAATTACATGTTAGTAATGTCTTTCATTGTAGAATTATTAAATTATGTTAATAATGGCATTCGTTGTGTATATGCAAGAGTTACTGCGACAACTAGTAGCCCTTTTCATTTGATTCACAGGCATGGTGGGGTAAAAACAATAGTTCTATATTGATAAAATTAGTTAAAATATTGTCATTATGTAGATACATGTACTTAGCTCTATTTTCACTAATTCTGATGTTAGATTTTCTGATCTTATGTGTATGTAGGGAACTTCAACCCCCTCCATTTTGACTTCGAGGGCACAAACTCCTCCATCTCGTCATCTTCGTACCCCGTTTGTACTGCAGGAGCTCCTGATGACTCATCTGAGCGTGAGATGCAAATTCGGCATGATCAAAAACTTGCGGTAAGTTTTTGTATTTATGTTAATACTTTCATTCTAGCATGGTCTTAAATACATGTTGAAAACATATATAAATTAAGTTTTGACAAAAAAACATTGTTTGCATTTACAGGCTCATTTACATGTGAGTATTCAGTGGAAGAGGACTCGAAGCATGGGCTTAGATGATCCAAATTCATCTCATGGATCTCCATCTTCATCTAAGGGAGGGCCTTCTTTGAGCAAGGCCAAGAGAGGGATAGATTTTGATGAGTAGGAAATATATATGTCTTACACATGACATTGTTTTTGTATGCCTATGTGCATGGCATTTTATGTACGCCTATATGGCATTTGAACTTGATTGTATATGACCTATTTGGGCATTTTTGTATTTATTATGCACATTAAAATACTTTTGGAACTTGATAATTTTGTATGAGACCTTACGTTTAGATTATTTTCACATGAATCTAATATGATGTGCACTTGACAATATGTAAGACATTATGGATTATTTTTTCATTTATTGGTGATGTACATGTACTAGAATTTTCAATGTATAATATGCATCAAACTTTGGAAATCAATATTTATATAATGTATATATATAAAGAATTACCTAATTTGAGTAATTATTCATTCAATTTATCAATGTGTATATGTGTATTTACCTTACTTGCTCATGGTCTCTTTATCTTGGTTCCTATCTTATCATGCACTTACTACATTCTTCTATGCTTCGTAGTCTTCTCCCCTATTAAAACACCTGAAAGTCGTCACAATTTGATGCCTTTCATCTCGTGTATTTTTTGAGAATGTCTCTCCATATACATTACTCCAATAATTGAGAATGTCTCCAGATGCAATGACATTTTGATTCGAGACACTACAATGATTCTTGATTGTCTAATCCTATCCAATTTGTGTTATTACCTTTAAATCTATAGGCATTTCAAGTTATATGGAAATCACATCACACCCTTCACTAGGCTTGATGACTACACCTATCCTTTTAAGGTGCTTTTGAAAGCATCCATGGGTTTATCATAACATAGATTATCAATGAATTGAAGGTCACTAAGCCGTAGGCCAGCTGACTCCCATCTAGAACTAAATAAGAAATATTTACTAGGTGATTGATAACTCCCGTGTGTTCTTAGACATACCCCTATCAAATTCATTCTTAATCCAATCTAGTCATTCAGGGCTCTTAAGCGACTACGCCCAGACGGGGTACCCCGAAAGCATGGGGAGCATAGGGAACCAAAACAAATGATCCACTAGAATTCACCAGGCCACCCCAACGTGTTGGCGCAGTTGGTTTGGTCCCCCGAGCTTCCGTTTGCAAACTACAACCTCTGGTAACCCTACACTTACTCAGACTACACTATTTCACGCGTTTGCAAACAATAGCACAACAAGAGAACTAGATGGAGATGGAGAAAACCATGAGAGGATTTCAAAGAGGTCCCCACCGTGGAGCTGTCGGATCTAACGAGACATCTCTAGGTGACACAGAGTCTGAGAAATCACCCGTCAAAGATATGGTGTGATTGGGCCTCAAGGCTCTTAAGGGACTACACCGGACGACGTAACCCAAAGCACGGGAGTGTAGGGAACAAAAACAAAGCCTCCAATAGCATTCACCAAGCCACACCGACGTGTTGGTGTAGTTGGTTCATCCCACGAGCTTCTTTGCAAACTACAGGCATTTGACAACCCTACACTGACTTAAAGCGCACTATTTCTCGAGTTTGCAAACAATAGCACAACGAGAGAACCAAATGGAGACAGAGAAATACGGGAGATGGTTTTGTAGAGGGCCCCGATTTGGAGCTATTGGATCTAATGAGACATCTCTAAGTGCCACAGAGTCTGAGAAATCACCCGTTGAATATATGGCATGTTTGGGCCTCAGGGCTCTTAAGGGACTATGCCCGGACAGGGTAGCCCGAAAGCACGGGGAGTGTAGGGAACCAAAAAAAATGATTTTGTAGTTTTCATAGGACATTTGGACGTGTTGGCTTAGGTGGTTCAGTCCCACACGCTACCGTTTGAAAACTACAACGTCTAACAGCCTTACACTGACTCAGACTGCACTATTTCACATGTTTGTAAACAATAGGACAGCGAGAGAACCAAATGGAGACAGAAAAAAAATGTGAGAGGCTTTTGTAGTGGGCCTTGACATGGAGCTCTTAGATTTGACAAGACATCTCTAGGTGCCACGGAGTCCGAGAAATCACCCGTTGAAGATATAAGGTGTGTTGGTCTCAGGGCTCTTTAGAGACTACGCCCAAACGAGGTAGCCCAAAAGCACGGGGAGTGTAGGGAAACAAAAAAATCCTCCAATAGAATTCAGCAGGCCATTTGGATGTGTTGTCCTAGATGGTTCGGTCCCACACGCTACCATTTGCAAACTACAACATCTAACAGCCTTACATTGACTTAGACTGCACTATTTCTCGTGTTTACAAACAATAGCACAACGAGAGAACCAGATGGAGACAAATAAAACCGTGAGAAATTTTTGTAGAGGGCCTTGATGTAGAGCTTTCATATTTGACGAGACATCTCTAGGTGTCACGGAGTCCGAGAAATCACCCGTCGAAGATATGGCGTGTTTGGGCCTCAAGGCTCTTAAGCGACTACGCCGGATGGGGTAGCCCGAGAAAGCACGGGGAGCATAGGGAACAAAAACAAAGCCTCCACTAGCATTCACCTGGCCACCTTGATGTGTTGGTGTAGTTGGTTCGGTCCCACGAGCTTTCGTTTGCAAACTACACCCTCTAGCAGCCCTACACTGACTCAAACTGCACTATTTCACGCGTTTGCAAACAATAGGACAATGAGAGAACCAGATGGAGACGGAAAAAATGTGAGAGGATTTCATAGTGCGCCAACATGGAGCTTTTGAATCTAACAAGACATATCTAGGTGCCATGGAGTCTGAGAAATAACTCATCGAAAATATGGCATGTTTGGGCCTCAGGTCTCTTAAGCGACTACGCCGGACAGAAATACCCCGAAAGCACGGGAGCGTAGGGAACAAAATGAATGGTCTTCTAGAATTCACCAGGCCATTTAGACATGTTTTCCTAGAGCGGTTTGGTCCCACAAGCTACCATTTGCAAACCACAACATCTAACATAACCTTACACTTGACTCGATCGCACTATTTCTCACGTTTGCAAACAATAGCACTACGAGAGAACCAGATGGAGACAGAGAAAACTATGAGAGGCTTTCATAGAGGGCCCCGATGTGGATTTGTTAGATATGATGAGACATATCTAGGTGCGACGGAGTCTGAGAAATCATCCGTCAAAGATATGTCGTGTTTGGGCCTCATGGCTCTTAGCGACTATGCCCAGATTTGGGTAGCCTGAAAGCACGGGGAGTGTAGGGAACCAAAACAAAGCCTCCACTAGTGTTCACTAGCCACCCCAATGTGTTGGTGTAGTTGGTTCAGTCCCACAAGCTTCCATTTGCAAACTACACCCTATGGCAGCCCTCTGTTCTACACTCGACTTAAACCGCATTATTTCACACGTTTGTAAACAATAGCGTAGCGAGAGAACCAGATGGAGACGAAAAAAACCATGAGAGAATTTTGTAGTGGGCCCCAACATGGAGCTTTAGGATCTGACAAGACATCTCTAAGTGCCATGGAGTCTGAGAAATCACTCGTCGAAGATATGACATGTTTGGGCCTCAAGGCTCTTAAGGGACTACGCCCGACGAGGTAGCCCAAAAGCACAGGGAGAGTAGGGAACCAAAACAAATGCTCCACTAGAATTCCCAGGCCATTTGGACATGTTGGCCTAGATGGTTTAGTCCCACATGCTACCATTTTCAAACTACAACATCTAGTAGCATTACACTGACTCAGACTGAACTATTTCTCATGTTTGCAAACAATAACACAATGAGAGAACCGGATGGAGACAGAGAAAACCCCATGAGGATTTTGTAGAGGCCCTTGACATGGAGCTTTTGGATCTAATGAGACATCTCTATGTGCCACAGAGTCTGAGAAATCACCCGTCGAAGATATGGCGTGATTGGGCCTCAGGGCTCTTAAGCGACTACGCCCGGACGGGGTACCCCGAAAGCACGGGGAGCGTAGGGAACCAAAACGAATGCTCCACTAGTATTCACCAGGCCACCTTGACGTGTTGGTTTAGTTGGTTTGGTCCCATGAGCTTATGTTTGCAAACTACAGCCTCTGGAAGCCCTACACTGACTTAGACTGCACTATTTCTCGTGTTTTGAAACAATAGGACAACGAGAGAACCATATGGAGACTGAAAAAATTGTGAGAGGCTTTCGTAGTGGGTCTGACGTGGAGCTTTCAGATTTGATGAAACATCTCTAGGTGCCATGGAGTCTAAGAAATCACCAAATCGAAGATATGGCGTGTTTGGGCTGTCATCACCAATCCGGCACTATGATAATTCTTCACACAGAACTCCTCGTGCTATGATTATTACTAATGCACGACCTTTAGTTTGGTGGATGTAATACTGGAAACAAAACAACAACCAAACATAAGAATACCATCGACTATGATAAGACGGAATGATGACAAATCTGAAATATCAAAGTAAATTATAATATTAACATGAAACTGTTACAATCTCACCCATGAGATACTTCAACAAGACTATGGGAGAAACTTTACAATTACACCTCTTGATGGCTTCTTCAACACACCTTTAACTGATGGCTTCCTTTGCACACTTCCTACAATATTTCTCACTACTTCTTTCTATGCTAAATGAGGGGGGTAGCCTCTCTATTTATAGAACTTCCAGGCTTATCCATCTTATCTCTAAGATAGGATAAGAAATCCACTCTGACGAATCATATTCCATACCTTAACTCTTATCTGTACATGTAGGCTTATCTGTTAAGATAAGATAAACCTTATCATTTTACATGGGTTCCACATTTTTAGACTTTTTACAAATAAAATACACAAAATATTTATGACCTCACTCCTTGTCTTTATTACCAATATAATATTTCTAATTCCTAATCATGTAGACCCTACTTCTCTAATTACCCAAACTTTGACATTTTAACATTACCGGACCACTTACGACAAATATTTACTTTTTACAACATTCCTATTGTACTTTGACTGTTACCGTACTCCACATTATTGGCGGCACCGTACTGACGGCACCGTTATCTTCTATCAGACGCTACTACTAATTACACTTAACATCTTATTCCTAATACATACATTAATGAAATAGAAATTATGGAGGAAAATTTTAGTGTCGACATCTTCCCCTTCCTAGCTTCTACTCCGTCCTCGGAGTAGACTATTCTCAGTGCTTGAAAATCTTCAAATTTTCGTGGTTAACCCATTTCGTAATGGGAGTGCCATCCAATTCCTCCAAAAGAGTACGTACCATTTTCATGCACACAACTTCTGCTATTTTGTAGGGCCCCATCCATTTTGGAAGAAATTTTCTCTCTTTCTTTTTTTTGTATCTGGAATCATATACTAGGACCAAGTCATTCACATGAAATGGAGACCATCGGATCTTTTGATCAAAGTATTCCTTCTGCTTCATTTTCTTCTTATGGCTTGTATCCTTTGCTATTTCTCTCATTTCCTCTAGCAAATGAAGATGTACCAACCTTTCTTTTACTGAATCACTTTCATCCATCCTTTCATTTTTCATAACTCTCACAGTGGGAATATCAAACTCAATAGGAAGAACTGGATCAATGCCATAGGCCAACTGAAATGGGGAGTATCCTGTTGTTGACTTTGATGTTGCCCTATATGCCCACAATGCTGCATGAATCCTTTTATCCCATTTATGTACCTGTAAGGCTGCATCTTTTGCTAGAATTTGACATAGCACAAAATTTGTTCGTTCCACCTATCCATTTGTGCTTGGCTTGTATGTTGTTGCCTTCCTGTGCTTAATAGAAAACTTATTGACTAGGGATTCTACCACCTCATTAATGAAGTGGCTTCCTTGATCTGTTACAATTTCTAATGGACAACCAAATCTGGTGACAATGCGTTCATATATGAACCTTGCCACTTCATCCATGGAAGTTGTTTTCAATGGCCTAGCTTCAACCCACTTGGTTAAATAATCTATGGCAACTACAATATACTTATTTTGACGTGATGTAGTTGGAAGTGGACCTACAATGTCTATTCCCCATTTTTCAAAGGGACCAAGGGAAGAATAGGACATAATGGAGCTGATGAAGTCTTACGGTTACCATGTGTTTGACAAATATCACATGTCTTACAATAATTATAACAATCTTTAAAAAGAGTGGGCGGTGATAACTTCGCATCCAAGATCCTTCTTGCTGTAAGTTGTCCAGAGAAGTGCCCTCCACATGTACCATTGTGGAATTCTTCTAGCAGCTCCTTTCCTTGATCACGTCCAACTGCCCTCTTGTACTGTCCATCAGGTCCTATTTGAAATAATGCTCCATGCGTAATAGAATATGGACAACCGGCTTGAGTAATCTTTCTCTTAGTCTTTGCATTGGCACCATCGGGAAACTTGAATTCATTCAAATAATTTCAAATATCTATGTATTCACTAGGGATTGTGTCAAGGAAAATAATCTTTGCATCGGGAAAATCATCATCATCACAAGATGATCCTAAACCATCATAGGCTCGAGAGAGTGCATCTGCGCATTGACATGCTTCTTTCTGGCCTATCTATAATATCAAATTCAAATTCTTGTAGCAAAATTATCCATCTTGTTATCCTCCCTGATGGGTTAGGCTTATTGACAATATATTTTAGAGCTTGATGATCTGTTACAACTATAAATTTCTGCCCTAGCAAGTAATTTCTAAACTTCTTTACAACAAAAATGATAGCTAGAGCCTCTTTTTCAAGATTCTAATGTAGTTTACCTCAAGCCTTTGCTCATTTGTCTGCTCCCAAAGTAAATTGGATGTTCATTCCCATTTTCATCCTTTTGGCTCAAAGTACTACCTAGTGCTGCATCTGAGGCATCAGTGTACACAATGAATGGCTTGCTCCAATCTGGATTCTTCAAAACAGGTGAAGACACCAGGGCTTCCTTCAGTTGTCCAAAAGCTTCATGCGCCTTATTTCCTGGTTCATAAGCAACATCCTTCTTCAAGAACTGGGTTAGTGGCTATGCAATCTTTGAGAAATTCTTGATGAACCTTCTATAGTAACCCACATAGCCTAAAAATGATCTCAACTTACTTCTATTCATAGGAAATGGTAAATCTTTGATTTTTGAAACTTTATCAGGATCAGTACCAATACCATCTCTGGATACAACATGCCCTAACAAAACGCCTTTAGAACATCCAAAGACACACTTTGTAGGGTTTAGTGAGGCTTGTGCTTCATCTAACCTTTGAAATGCTGTCTCCATCTAGTGTAGGTGGTCCAACTTGCTCCCATAGATGCAAAAATCATCCAGAAATACTCTAATGAAGGTCCCAATGTAGGGTTCAAACACCCTATTCATCAAACACTGGAATGTTGCTGGAGCATTACACAATCCAAAAGGCATAACTCTATAAGCAAACGTTCCCCAAGGAGTGGTGAACGTGGTCTTCAGCTGATCTTTCTCTGCTATACGAACTTGGTTGTAGCCGCTATATCCATCAACAAAACTATAGCACTCCTGGCCAGCTACTTCGTCCAAGATCTGATCTGAAAATGGAAGAGGGTAATGATCCTTCTTTGTTGCCTTATTGAGCTTCCTATAATCAACACAAATGTGTAGCTTCCCATTCTTTTTTATTGAGATCACAATGGAAGAAACCCATTCCGAATTCTCCACAAAGAAATATGAATCCCGTATCAAGCAACTTATCTATTTCTTCTTTTACGCCTTGGAAAAATTAGGATTCATTCTATATGGCATTTGCTTTATGGGCTTAGCACCATCTACCAAATCAATACAATGTTCTACCCAACTTACTTGACGGAGTTCCTTGTAATCAAAAGTGAATAGGTGTATGTACCTTCGAAAGAGCCGGAGGTAGGATTCCTTCTCACTCTCCATCACAAAGATCACCAATCTTTATTTGTTGGAGATGATCATCAACTTCTTCTTCAAATAATTTTATGGGGTCATGGGTTGGTGTGGTGAATAATATCCATGATCAAACATCAACCTCACTTTCTTCATCTTCATGTCCACCTCACCGGTACTAGAGTAATCGAGGATGTCCAATCATCGGTTTCATCACTTGAATCCACGAGTTCTCGCTTTATGATGTCGAGGGATCATGTTTATCTTCACCCTCTCTCTACCACGTCCAAGTGTCATGAAACCTTCATTCCAGTAGTTTCTTGCATGAACTCTCCTTAGCCATGGTCTTCCCAGCAACATTGGGTATGCAACAGTACCATTTTTCATCACCTAAAAGTCTACCACACATACCACACCCATAACAGATATTGCCACATTTGAAACTACACCTTCTGGTTTAGTTTTTCCTTTATTTAATGACCTTAACATAAGTGTTGAAGGGCGATCAATTTTTAAACCCAACATATTCATTACAGACTCGGTCATTACATTAACTGCAGCACCTCCATCAACTAAGACATCATGAATTGAAATACCATTACATAATACCTCAGCTTGTGGAGCATAGGGATCTGCCTCTGCCTCCAAAACAGGGACCCAAACCTCCTTCCTTCTTCGAGCATTGAATCCACCTCGCAACTCCCGCCTCTTCTCAGAAGACATAGCCAAGAGTTGACCATATGTAATATTTGCGAGCCTTTTGGATAGATCTTCCAAGATGGAGTATGGTCCTTGCCCCTATGAAATCGAGAAAATCTGCACACCCAACTTTCTTCTCTATGTTTCTTACTAATTTATCCTTTCATCTTCTTAGGATTAGTTCCATCTTGATTATCTTTTTCTTTCTTTCTTTTTGTTACAAACACATCTACTTCATTATTTCTACTCTTATCTACTACATCAAAAGAATTCACAGGTGCTTTTCCTTTATCATTATCTCCTTACCGGATGTAGAAGCTCTATCTGGACAATTATACTTATAATGACCCTTTTTATAACAACCATAACAAACAACTTCAGAAATATTTCTTTTTGGACCTCTATCTCCTCCCTGAGAACTAAATTCCTTTCCTTGAAGAAGATTAATAGTTAACTGGCCCATCTTCCTAAGAAGATCTTCATACTCAGTAGATGTACTAGGAGAAATATTTGTGCTCACCGAGTGGTTGTGGATTCGACCAAAGGTGCTTGGTGTAGGCTCTACTTTAACAATAATTTCTTTGGGCTCCTCTTCCATGCTTTCTTCTTGCCTTCTTGCAATCTCCTTTGCTTGTTCAATAGTAGTTTGGGCGGTCATACTTCACTCGTTGTCGATCTCTCGCTTCATCCCAAGAATGAAGTGCTTACGGATGAGATTATCCATGCCATTCATCAACCCATCCGCTAGTCCTTCCTTCCGGATCTGGGCATCGAGCTTCCTCCTTAGCTCTAGAACATGAGCATGATAATCCCTTATCTTCTCCTTCTCTCCTTGGGATAGCTTTGTGATCTCGATCATGAGATCTGCATATTTCTATTGTTCACCAAATTCTTCAAGAAAACTTTCAGTTAATAAATCCCATGAATTTTTCACATTATCATCTAGTGTTTCAAACCACCTAAGTGTCTGAACCATCCAAAAAGGTAGGAAAAATTCAGTCCATTGTTCCCTTCTTATAAGGCCATTACAAATACAAGATCGTTTAAACTCTTGAATGAAAGAAGAAGCATCTTCATTAGATTGAGCTGAAAAAACAAGAATCTTTCCCATTTTCAAAAGTAACCACCGTGAAATACCAACCCACAAGTACAATCAACAAGACTTATGTGCACAAATAATTGGAATTACTATAGAAATGACCACGGTAAACTATGGTAAAACTTGACTTACTACTTGACTTCATCATGTAAAAATTGATTTTACTTGTGGTAAACACTATTCATGGTAAAAAGTGAAGTTCTTTGCGGTAAATACTATTCACGGTAAAAGTGACTTTACTTGTGATAAATACTATTCACAAAAAAATGACTTTGTCATGGTAACTACTATTTACGGTAAAAATGACTTTACCACGGTAACTACTATGCACGATAAAAACAAGGTTACCCTCTAATTGATTTTTAACTTAGTGGGAAATATCTCTCTAGAAAATACACCAACGAGGAATGGTCCCGCAACGGAACCAAAATGTCATCACCAATCCGCACTATGATAATTCTTCACCGGGAACTCCGTGCATATGATTATTTACTAATGCACACCTTTAGTTTGGTGGATGTAATCTGAAACAAAACAACAACCAAACACAAGAATACCATCGACTATGATAAGACGGAATGATGACAAATCTGAAATATCAAAGTAAATTCTAATATTAACATGAAATTGTATAATCTCACCCATGAGATACTTCAACAAGACTATGGGAGAAACTTTACAATTACACCTCTTGATGGCTTCTTCAACACACCTTTAACTGATGGCTTCCTTTGCACACTTCCTACAATATTTCTCACTACTTCTTTCTATGCTAAATGAGGGGGGTAGCCTCTCTATTTATAGAACTTCCAAGCTTATCCATCTTATCTCTAAGATAGGATAAGAAATCCACTCTGACGAATCATATTCCATACCTTAACTCTTATATGTACATGTAGGCTTATCTGTTAAGATAAGATAAACCTTATCATTTTACATGGGTTCCACATTTTTAGACTTTTTACAAATAAAATACACAAAATATTTATGACCTCACTCCTTGTCTTTATTACCAATATAATATTTCTAGTTCCTAATCATGTAGACCCTACTTCTCTAATTACCCAAACTTTGACATTTTAACATTACCGAACCACTTACGACAAATATTTACTTTTTTACAACATTCCTATTATACTTTGACTTACCGTACTCCACATTATTGGCGCCACCGTCATGACGACAAATGCCAAGTTATCTTCTATCGGGACGCTACTACTAATTACACTTAACAACATCTTATTCCTAATACATACATTAATGAAATAGAAATTATGGAGGAAAATTTTAGTGTCGATAAATGACTCGTGGGCTCTTAAGTGACTACGCTCAATTATCAATACTTCATTGCAGTTTTTCTTACCAAGATGTCTTTGAACTACCTAGTTTGATTTGTGAAGTTAAAGTAGCTGGGATTAATAAAAATAATCAATTTGGCATGTTTTCCTTAATATTATCCATGATTCTATTGAAAAAATCACATAGATCTTCCATTCCAGCTTAAGTTGTGATCCTTCCACGCTTCCCATTTTTCCTTTTCTTCCGCTCGTATCTTCTCTTTAAGTTCTTCCAGATGTTTTTGGGTAATTAAATAGGCTCTTAAGAGCCCTTAGGCCCAATCACACTATATCTTCAATGGGTGATTTATCAAACTCCGTGGCACCTAGAGACGTCTCATCATATTTGATGTGACTCCACGTCGGGCCCTCTACGAAACCCTCTCACGACTTTCTCTATCTCCATCTGGTTCTCTCGATGTACTATTGTTTGCAAACACACAAAATAGTGCAATTGAGTCAAACAGTAGGGCTCTTAGAGGCTGCAGTTTGCAAACAAAAGCTTTTGGGACCAAACCAACTACGCCAACATGTCGGGGTGGCTCAGGTGAACGCTAGTGGAGCATTCGTTTGGCTCCCTATGCTCCCCGTGCTTTCGGGCTACCTCGTTTGGGTGCGCATCCCTTAAGAGCCCTGGGGCCCAATCACACCATTCTTCGACGGGTGAATTTCTCGACTTTGTGGAACCTAGAGATGTCTTGTCGATTTGAGAGCTCTATGTTGAATCCCTCTATGAAATCCTCTCGTGTTTTTTTCCATCTCCATCTGGTTTTCTCGCTGTCCTATTGTTTGCAAACGCGTAAAATAGTGCAGTTTGAGTCAGTGTAGGGCTGCCAGAGGGTGTAGTTTGTAAATGGAAGCTTATGGGACCAAACCAACTACGCCAACATGTCCAGTGTCTAGGTGAATGCTACTTAGAGGATTTTTTTGGTTCCCTACGCTCCCCATACTTTCGGGCTACCTCGTTCGGGTGTAGTCGCTTAAGAGCCCTAGGGCCCAATCACGCCATATCTTTGACATGTGATTTCTCAGACTCCATGGCACCTAGAGACATCTCGTCAGATCCGAGAGCTCCATATTGAATCCCTCTATGAAATATTCTCGCAGTTTTCTCTGTCTCCATCTGGTTCTCTCGTTGTGCTATTGTTTGCAAACACATGAAATAGTGCAGTCTGAGTCAATATAGGGTAATCTAGAGGTTGTAGTTTGCAAATGAAAGTTCATGGGATTGAACCAACTATGAAAACATGTTGGGGTGGCCTAGTGAATGCTAGTGCAACATTTGTTTTGGCTCTCTACTCTCCCCTTGCTTTTTGGCTACCTCGTTTGGGCGTAGTCGCTTAAGAGCCCCAAGGCCCAATCATTCCATATCTTCGACAGGTGATTTCTCAAACTCCGTGGCATTTTGAGACGTGTCGTTAGATCTCGATAGATCCATGGTGGGGATATATTTGAAATCCTATCATGGTTTTCTCCATCTCCATCCGGTTCTCTCTCGCTGTGTTATTGTTTGTAAACGCGTGAAATAGTGCAAATCAGTCGGTGTAGAGGCTGCCAGAGAATGTAGTTTGCACATGGAAGCTTGTGTGATTGAACCAACTACGCAAACATGTCAAGGTGGCCTAGTGAATGCTAGTGGAGCATTATTTTTGGTTCCCTATGCACCTCATGCTTTCAGGGTACCCCATTCGGGCATAGTCACTTAAGAGCCTTGAGGCCCAATCATGCCATATCTTCGCCGAGTGATTTCTCGAGACTCGTGGCACCTATAGATGTCTCGTTAGATTTGAAAGTTCCACATTAGGGACCTCTAAAAAATAAACTCACGGTTTTATACGTCTCCATCTAGTTCTCTCGTTGTCTTTATTGTTTACAAAAGTGAGAAATAGTGCGATGAGTCGGTGTAAAGGTCACTAGATGTTGTAGTTTGCAAACAAGAGCGTGTTAGACCGAACCGTCTAGGCCAACATGTCCAAATGGCCTAGTGAACACTAGTAGAGAATTTTTTTGGTTCCCTATGCTCCCCGTGCTTTCAGGCTACCCCATCTAGGCATAGTCCCTTAAGAGCCCTGAGGCCCAAACACACCATATCTTTGACGGGTGATTTCTCAGACTCCGTGGCACCTAGAGATG
Source organism: Taxus wallichiana var. yunnanensis (assembly GCA_018340775.1). Classification (NCBI taxonomy): domain Eukaryota; kingdom Viridiplantae; phylum Streptophyta; class Pinopsida; order Cupressales; family Taxaceae; genus Taxus; species Taxus wallichiana. The sequence continues at coordinate 859,719,376 of CM031240.1, read as the reverse complement.
TCTCATCGATCCGATGACTCCACATAGGGTCCCTCTACAAAAATATATCATGATTTTCTCCGTCTCCATCCGGTTCTCTCGTTGTGCTATTGTTTGCAATAAAAGAAATAGTGCGATGCTGAGTCGAGTGTAAGGTCACTAGATGTTGTAGTTTGCAAATGGTAGCATGTGGGATTGAACCGTCTGGGCCAACACATCCAAATGGCCTTGTGAACACTAGTAGAAGATTAATTTTGGTTCCCTATGCTCCCCGTGCTTTCAGGCTACCCCATCTAGCGTAGTCCCTTAAGAGCCCTGATGCCCAAACATGCCATATCTTCGACGGGTGATTTCTCATACTCTATGGAACCTAGATACATCTTATTAGATATGAAAAATCCACATTGGGGCCCACTACGAAATCCTCTCGTGGTTTTTTCCGTCTCCATCCGGTTCTCTCGTCGTGTTATTGTTTTTGCAAACGCGTGAAATAGTGCAGTTTGAGTCAGTGTAGGGCTACCAAAGGTGTGTAGTTTATGCGAAAGCTCGTGGGACCGAAAAAACTATGCCAACATGTCAAGGTGGCTATGTGAATGTTAATGGAGGCTTCATTTTGGTTCCAGTACACCGGAAAAGTGACATGCAAGCTTGGGAATCTACAAGTGACTCTTCCGCATACCCGACCTCCCGAGGTCGTCTTTGGAGACAAATGGTGGGGATGGAATATGCGTGGGATGCGAGACAAACTAGTTAGGCAGTCTAATGTCTTCGACACGCACTAATGGAATTTGTGAATATAAGGTGAAGAAAGCCCTTCTAACTTGGATCGGTGTGATAGATCGATCGCGAGGATGACTACTCAAAGGCTCCAATCAATATCGAGCTCGGCGTGATTCGATCTATGGGTTGTGGAATACGTGGAAAATGACACGGATAGTTTCGTGTACGTCCCCGAGATAAGGTCATATGGTGGATGGTGGAAACGATCGACTCTACGGACGATTCTCCTGGCCTAGTCCAGAATTCTCTAGCTTCGTTAGCTGCTATATCTAGTAAGGACAATTTGTTCGACGATGATGGGTGGAAGTGGAGTGGATTGGAATACTAGTGTGAGTAGGCCGTGTTTATATCTCGATTGATTTATGGATGCATTAGGTCATGGGGACTTGTGGGTCACAACCGTAGACTCTTGTTTGTTGCGGTGTCTGTTATGGTCATACACGAAATCAAGTCTTGATCCCTAGTATCTAGTAATCATACGCTTTCTCGGCTTCTATGTTTAGAATCAACAGCGGTTGTGTGATCTTCTCGGAATACCTCACGGCATTCTTGCAACCCGGATTCTTAGGCGATGTCTATGCAGCGTGAGGGTGTCTCCTGCGTCTCGTTTGTGGAACTAAAGGGTCACACCTAAATGCTTGTTCTCTTTCAAACCCTTCTACAGTCATGTAGATGTTTTTCTAGGGTAGTGATCGTAGTTTGGCTGATTTGACCAAAGCGTATGTGCTTGGTTGTCTTCTATGTTTAATCCTCTTAACTGAGATCTGATCTGTCTGGAAGTCTGCTGTTGTTTGGAAGACTTGGATTCTAAGATTCTGGTCAATATCAGTTATTGCTGTTATGAGATTGGGTTGAGGCATGATTGGCTCGAAAATGTATTCTCTAGGCTCCCTAGGTCCCGTAATTGTCATACAAACGCAATAATGAAAACAAACTGTAATAAAGTGAACTCTAAGTATATGAAATGTATTTATAGCATATATGACTTCTTTTTGTATTTTTTGATGATTTATATGAATTTAAGAAAGCAGCTATTTAAAATATTTAGAATTGACAACTAAACTAATAATTTAAAACAAACAAAATAGCCGAGTGTAGCTATTTGTCTGTGCAATTTGTATATCTATTCTAAACAATGAAATAACTAATCTATTTGCAAGATTCTCAATCCTACCTCAGAAGTGAGGAGTGAATCATAGTTTCTCAGAAACTATCAATCCCCACAGCTTCCCTGGCAATATCGAGAATAGAATTTACTGAAATAAAGTGATTAACTACTCTATTTGATATGATTCTAACTAGAACTTTGAAAGCTAGAACCTGGATTCCACAGAACAGTGGCGAATCCGATGGTGTGTGTGTGATCTTGTCCCCTCAGTATGATCTCTTCGTTCTTTGTGCTCACGTAGATCCAGAAAAGCATGTAATGCTTGCATCAACAGGAGTAGGTGTTGGAACAAGGGACAACCTTTAGAATATAGACCCGAATAGAACGTGAATAGGAGAGGGATAAAGCGCAAGAGTACGAGCTTGGCTTATGCGAGTTCCTAGCGGGATCTATTGCGAATCATGCAACATAATGCGTCCAGAACCTGAAACTATCCTATTTGAGGAGCAAAACCTGCAACTTTAATGGCTTCCTAAGCTATTCTACTCCTAATGGATTAGATAGAACAGCAACACTGTTTGCACAAGCTGGATATGTGGCTTACCAACAGCTGGACAATGCTAACTAAGCATGCAAAGAATTAAAACTATGGCTTCTAAACAAAATAAAAGACTAAGCTATGAAAAAGAGAGTATGAAAGTGAAATCAGGGGCAGACCTGTAATGACAACACTTGCACAAGATGGATATGTGGCTTACCAACTGCAAAACAATGCTAACTAGGCATATAATGAACTAAACTAAGAACTCTAAGCAAAATGAAAGCTAAAACTATTGCAAAGAGAGATTCGAGGTAAAATTCAGCAGACCATTTGTTTGAGCACAAGCCATGCGTTTATAGGAATTCAATCACCCAAAGATCAAAACCAAACTCGAACTCCTAACAATAAAAAAGGAAAAACACTATTCCAGGGACCAAAACATAAATGCAAGCCTAAGTCGGTAAGGAAAGCTGGTGAAACGTTGATATTTCATGCGAGTCGCGTCAAAATAACGCTTTGGAAAATGCGTAAAGGACCGCCACCCCCTCGTCGGCGGTGGTTCTGAGACCGCCACCTGCTCAGTGGCGGCGGTTAGCAGGACCGCCACCCTGTTCGGGCGGCGGTTCTGAGACCGCCGCCTGGTCGGGCGCGGTTTCAACTTAAGGAGAAAAGGGGCAAGAAAAGAGGGGAAAAGGGGAAAACAAAGCACGCGGGGGCTAAGCGGGGTATGCGGGATGTTAACGCATATTCGAGAGCTTTTCGGATCTCGAACACCTTGCGCAAAGAGACTCGTATCATCATTGGGGGAACTTATTACGCTGTTTCACAAGATACAGATGCCTTACAATTTTGGGTACGTACATATTGCCCCCTCGGAGAAGCATTTTAGCCATGAAGAGGCATAAAATGGTGGGTCCGAGTATGGCAGTCCCGAAATGGGAAGTTAGAAGTTATACCTTACACATCTCGTGTTGAAATTACGCCATCCAAAATTCCCGCTATCTGCAAAACGAAAGGAGAACTCAAGTGTAGATAGATACAATAATTTGGAAAATAAACGCTAAAATAATAGGGAATGAGAACGTACCATTCGTGCGGGGATAGGAACTTACCTCCATCAGCTCCAAACCTGTGAAAAGTCATTTTAAAATAAAACAGAGTGCTATATATATGAAAGTGGGCCCATTTTCCTATTCATTTGTGGGAGTTGATTTGATTTTTTTGAGCTCTTGGACCCACGGCGACAATTTCTTGCGTGAGTATAGTCAAAACGTCCGCAGCGAGATCGTGATCATGCCTCCACATGCGGAACACCGCCCTGCTAGATCACAGGTTGGTTTTCTTCAATTTTTGTTTTTCCCCCCTTTAATTTGAAATGCTAAATTTGTTGTAATGGGGGGGTCATTTTTGAAAATGCTAGTGTTAAAAGGTTCATCTAGGGGGGGCGCCTACTGGGTAGGCTCCATTTTTAGGTCAAATGGTCATTTTTTGCTTGTTTTAGGCTTTTTAAGATTAAAAACCCGCATGGGTTTTCAGACCACGACCGCCGCCCTGTTCACGGCGGCAGTTACACAACCATTGCCTTTAAGGCGACGGTTACAAAACCGCCTCCCTGCTCAGGGCGGCGATTCTAAACAGAATGCAAAAAGAACTTATATTTGAGATTGTGTTTGCATTTTTTTGCACTTCTACGCGTTTTTATGACCTTCTCGGTATTGTTCGAGATTTAACTTGCTCTGCTTTTGTGTGTTTTGGGTGTATGCGGGTAGAGAGGAGTACATCGAGATGGAGCAGAGAGAGAGAGAGTGTGATTGGCTCTCAGGAGTACTGGATGCCCTCTCGCAGGACGAGGAGGACACACTTCAGAGAGCTGGTATACTGTATATCGCGTGTGCCTCATGTTGCACCATCTAGTCACATCCTTTGTGACTTATTCTCTTATTGGGATGCAGATCGGAACACCTTCCGACTGCCAGGGGTCCGTGGTGAGTGGACCATCACACTCGAGGATGTCTACCGTATTTTGGGGGTCCCGATCATCGGGAGGAGACTTACATTAGAGACAATGAGGCTCATGGGCACAGACAGCACAGTGGGCATCATATATGGAAGATGCAGTTATCTCCACGGGGTCAAAGAAGGGAGTGAGAGTTCGATCCATTCCTTCTTTGCCTATCCCCGTACTTCGACAGGCCGTCATGGGGATCCTTGCCTCGAGACTGATCGGGGACAAGGGAGGGGATACATTGTTATACTGCTGGGCCCCCATCATTGCACAGATAGAGGGGCACGGCCGGATATATGCCTGGGGTGCAGATATTCTGGGGACCACCTACCATGATCTATATAGGGTGGTCCGTTTATAGGGACAGTCATTGAGCCACCCAACTCTAGTCATGAGTTGGGTGTATGAGCATTTTATCCCTTATGGCAGGGGTGTGGAGGTGGCAGATCTTAGGGCTGTGAGGGCAGCCAGATGGACGGACATGTCGGTGCTCAGAGCACCTCATCAGCCAGTTGCCTCCCTTACTACTGCAGACATGGAGGTGACACCGTACCGGCTTATGGCCGGCATATGGGGCGAGGAGACTCTTACCCTGATCTCCTGCTCCACCACAGGGTAGCTTATTGATCGAGTGGGACGAGTGGAGGTACATCCTTTCAGCCGGGTTCCTCAGCAGTTTGGTCTTCCATACATGGGTATGCTTCCCCCAGTGGCACCAGTTTACAGATCAGTTCGCGAGGCCAAAGGGGGGCCTAGAGGCCGAGGTTGGATGCAGTGATTACTCCCTGCATTCTGTTGTAGCCAGGAGGATAGTTCGCGCTAGAGGGAGAGCCGGTGCGCCTCGGGCACCTTTGCTTCAGATTGCTGCGGGTCCTGCTCATAGCAGCGATGACCCCATAGATATTGACTCCGAGTCCGAGGAGTTTTCGAGAGGAGGGGACAGAGAGGAGACCGAGGATAGCGCGATCCTGAGTGGCATGACACTCAGGATATTATGTAGGCAGAGAGGGCTGAGCAGAGCGCAGAGAAGGACACTCTAGTTTCAGAGGAGCCACTCTCTCAGGGCCATGGCAGAGAGGATGAGTCAGTTGTAGGGCGACATGTTGCTCCTGCCACGGGCAGCCCTCGGTCGCATCCGCGGCGAGTGCCGGCCCCACTGACCATCTTGGATGCCTGGGGATCCGAGTAAGTTACCCTTTCTCCCTTTTAATGTTTATTTGTATGCTCTCCTTAGTTGCTATTGTTGTATCTTTTAGCCTCTTGCTTGGTTTTTGATTCGTTTTTCTCCTTTGTTTGCAGAGACTGTTGACGAGTGGCGGGATTTGATCCACAGGGTATGTACCGATTCCCTGATGATCCCCATGGATAGGACTCGTGCGGAGCTATCCGTAGATGCCGGGGAGCCCTCAGCAGCTGGTAGGCATACCGATGTCTTCGCTCCCATTTGGCACGTGGCCAGGATGGTGTTGACCCCGCGCACGAGTTAGCGAGGCTGAGGCAGACAGCTGACCGCCTTATGAGGAGCCATTCTCGTGGTGAGATCATGCGGCTGCCCCTCGGGACCCTGAGCCCTCCGTACATTTAGAGCACCGGCGTAGCCGAGTCCTAGGTGAGGGCGTGCACCTTTGGAGGGGTCGCGTAGGGGTTGAGAGGCCATTTGGCCCTTGTGTATTTTGTACTATTGTGTATCAAGGGCTCTTTGAGCATTTTGACCATGCCTAGTGCATGATGGCATTGTATATAAACATTGATTATTTATATATATGCATTCGTCTTTGGATCAAAATCTTGTCACTCATGTTTTCCCTTTCTATTTTCAGCTTCTTTGTGTATACTACGATGTATGTTTATATGCTTTCTAGAATATATGCAATGGTGAACAAATGATGTAAATGCTTGTTTTCTTTTGAATATTTCATGGTGCTGATACATGATAATGTAGATATATTGTGATTTTGGATCTTAGCTTCGTGAGCAATTTGGATACCTCATGTTTGTTTTGGCAAAGTGATGAAAATAACCAAAGATGATGAACAAATTAGCTTGCCCCACTCCTAACTCCACACAACTAGTAAGATGTGAGGGTTCATCACCAAGAGCCAAGAAGGGCACAAGTTATGAAATGTGGTGAAATGACAGTGATGAAAGACAGACAAAGCTTTGGCGGAACCAAATTGGAAGCTACAAGCCAACTCCACTCGAGTGACTTCATAGTTTTGGATGTAACTTGCTTTGCGGTTTATCCAGACTTAGACCCGTAGATGGCCACATAGTAGACAAAATCTGGGTTTTTAGGATTTTAACTCTTTTGGGATTTTGAACATCTGTTTCATTTGTTTTTGACTCAAAGTTTGAAAGTTTGAATTGTTTGCGTATGACCATTTGTACTTATTTGTCAAGAAGACCCCTTATACTTTGCCCCATGCTACTAGTAAGAAGCGTGGGTTTATCACCGTGGGAAAGGTATAGGCGAGTAAGGGAATTTCCATCCTTTCCCAACCCTACGTCACTAGTAAGAGACGAAGCTCATCACCGAAGGTTGGTGGGGGCAAGGAAATGTGTAAAATTAAAATTTTCTGTTTAATCACTTGTTGACTTGTTTTCTTGAGTAAAATGTCAGTATGTGCTTATTCCCAAAGAGATATGCATATGGGATAGATGTGACACCATGAAGCTTCTAGAACAAACCATAGGCAAGACACCTATCCTAAGAAGAAATCAAAGCGAGAATAAACTTGCAGATCTTGGTATGGTTACCGTTAAGACTTTGTCATGTTTATCTTTATTTGATAAAAGATTTTGAGATATTTGATGATATATGAAGATGGAGAGGTATGATTAAAGAGTCCTATGCCAACAACATCATGAGTTTGTAATGACTTGCTTTGAGAATAGATTCCTTGATCACAATTTGTGTAAGAAACGAGTGGACAACATGATCCTAATTTATATGAAAATGCAATGTAGATAGTTATACAAGTAGCGTTAGCTGCTTATGCGTAGAAATGCTTGAGGTGCAGGGAATTGACTGTTTCGCCAAATTCCTCACCTTCTAGTGTACATAATAGGTATGCACCATTTCCATAGTCCTTCATGACTCGGTATGGGCCCAACCATTTGGGCCGGAATTTCCTTCCTTTGCCGGTCTTCTTGTCGATCCGGCTGTCCAGCCTTAGGACTAGATCACCTTCGTATATGTCACGTTCATAGACCTTCTTGTTGTACTGCCGGCACATCCGGTCAGCATAGACTCTATGTCGCTGTTCGGCGTCTAACCTAGTTTCATCTAGGCTTTCTAGTTGGGAAAGACGTGCTTCTCTATAAGCGTCCTCATCCAGAATCCCTTGTAGTGAAATGCGGAGACTGGGTATTTCAACCTCAAGTGGGAGAACTGCTTCTGCCCCAAATACCAGCGAGAAAGGAGTTGCTCCCGTTGGTGTTCTTATTGAGGTTTGGTGGGCCCATAAGGCCGGATATAACTTCAAATGCCAATCTCGTTTGTTTTCTTTTACCGTTTTAAGGAGAATGGCTTTCAGTGTCTTGTTTGTTGCTTCAGCGTACCCGTTGGCTTGGGGATAATACAAGGAAGCCGTATGATGGCTTATCTTAAATTTATTGCATAGCTCATGAACCTCTTCATTCTTAAAAGAAGTTCCATTATCGAGAGATAATGATTTGCGGGATACCGTACCTGCAAATGATTTGGTTCAAAATGAACTTGGCGATTACAGAACCAGGTACAGTGGTAAGAGGCATAGCCTCTACCCATTTGGTGAAATATTCAGTGGCCGTGATTATAAAATTATGGCCGTCTGTGGATGAGGGAGAGAATTTCCCTATTAAGTCTAGACCCCATGTAGAAAAGGGCCATGGAGTAGCGATTGGTTGTAGAGCTTGTGCTGGCATGTGGATCTCATGGGAGAATTCTTGGCACTTATGACACCTGCGTGCAAACTCTATCGCGTCACGTTCTAGAGTGGGCCAGAAATAGCCCATTCGATGTATTTTTCGAGCGGTGGCATGGCCACCGAAGTGGCCTCCACATATTCCGCTGTGAGATTCATGGAGAATCTTCTTGGATTCTTCCGTGTCGACGCATCTTAGGAGCATTCCATCAAATGTTTTCGATAGAGCACTGCTCTATAATGACGTATTTAGCTACGATTATGCGTAACCGCCTTCTTTGTTGCGGTGTAACTCCTTCTGGGTATGTATGGTCCATGATATAATTAATGATATCAGTGTACCAAAGACACTCAGAGATAGAGGGTCGGGCTTCGATGTAGTATACGCACTCATCTGGAAAGTCTAAATCTACTAAATCGCCTCCATCTAATGGGTTGTCAGCTAACCAATCTGTGATGATTTTTCCTTTAACCGACTTCTGATTTACAAATGTTAATTCGAATTCTCCCATTAAGGTTATAAAACGTCCAGCCTTTTTAGATAAGGACCCTTGTGTGAGAAAAGTCCGTAAATGGTCCGTTTTTACCACGACCCTTGTTTCTTGATTTAGCATATAGTGTCTTAAGTGTTTGGTTGCAAAGACTATGGCGAGACATTCTCGTTCTGCTTGTGTATAGCATGTTTCATAGTCGAGCAGTGTTCGGCTAATGAAATAAATCGCGCATTCTCTTTTGTCATCGTCTTCTTGGGCCAACATACAAGCTAACGAGACATTGGTAGCTTGTGAGTATAAAATCAACAGGTGGTCTAGCTTAGGTGGCATTAGTGTAGGTGGTGACAGCAAGAAACGCTTAACTGCGTTAAAAGCTTCATTGTAGTCTTCGGTCCAATCAATGCTATAGTCTTTCTTGAGTAAATTGTTGATTGGATGAATAGCGAAGCTTAAGTCCGGGATGAATCTTCGTATTGCACCTAGATTTCCGAGAAATGACCTGATTCCAGATTCATCCGAAGGTGGAACCATTTCGAGGATGGCCCGAATTTTGGTTGGGTCAACATCTATCCCTCGTGACGATATGATATAACCTAGGAGCTTCCCTCCTGTTACACCAAAGACGCATTTCTCTGGGTTTAGTGTGACTCCGTATTCTATTAGGCGTGAAAGAATGACGCGGAGTACTTCGGGATGGTCACAACGCTTCTTGGCCTTAGCCAACAAGTCATCTACGTAGATTCCATGATTTTATGAATTAGATCATGAAATATATATGTCATAGCCCGCTGGTACGTAGCACCAGCGTTTTTGAGACCGAATGGCATAACAACATAGCAATAGGTTCCCCAAGGAGTTATAAACATAGTTTTAGCTTGATCTTGCTCAGATATTCTGATTTGATTGTATCCCGAGAATCCATCCATGAGAGACAAAAGTTCAAAACCAGTTGTTGCATCAACAATAACATCTATGGATGGTAATGGGAAGTCATCCTTAGGACATGCTTTGTTGATATCTCGAAAATCTATGCAGATGCGTATCTTTCCATTCTTCTTGAGAACAGGAACGATGTTAGATACCCATTGGGAGTAGTTGACTGGCTTGATGAATCCTACCTGGAGGAGTTTTATTACCTCCTCCTTTACCATGAGAGCTACCTTGGGCTTCATGGGTCTTGATTTTTGTTTAATTGGCTTTACATCAGATTTAGTGACGAGATTGTGTACCGCAATGTGGGGTGCAACTCCTGTCATCTCTTTATAATTAAATGCAAATGCCTTCTGATGTTCTTTGAGGATTCGAGTGTGTATTTCTACTTCCTCTGGTGTTAACGAAGATCCTAGTTTTACAATTCTTGGTTCATCTTCTGTTCCGATGTTGACATCGATCGTTTCTTCGATCAAAGAGGCGTTACCCTCTTCGAACTCAGGCGGTGCTGGGGGTAAATCCAGATCATCCCCATTTTCTACTGCGTATATGCTAGGTTCTATTTGTGAGGGAAGATCTGTTACGAGATTTCCGAAGTGGGAAGACGAATGTGGAATTAAGGATAAATCTAGCATATGATAGGAGAGATGTAATGCTGCATAGGTGTTTAAGTAATCCAAAGTAGCCACATCACTATCAATACGGTCTAGGACGGTAGATTCACTTCCGCTTGAAAGAGGATTTGTCATTATTTTTATCAATGGTTCATCACGAATGGACACCGTGAACTGGGTATCTTCTAACTCATTGCTTGGAGTAAAACGTGATGCTGAAGTTGCTATTGAATCGGCGAGAAGATTTTTCTCTCGCGGGATTGCTTCAATGGATATGAAGTTAAACGCCTTGCTTAAATCTAACACGGCTTCTTTGTAAAGCTGCAAGTGTTCAGCTTTAGTTTCATATACCTCAGAGACTTGGTTTGCCACTAATTGTGAGTCTCCTAAGACTCTGATGTTGTTAACACCAATTCTTTTGGCTAAGGTGAGACCAAGGAGGAGGGCTTTGTACTATGCGCCTTTATTTGTGCATTCAAGTTTAGTTTGAAGGTAAATGGCATGACTTTCCCCTTGGGTGAAGTAAGAATTATACCTGCCCCCGCTCCATAATGGCACCTAGCCCCATCAAAATGGAGAGTCCAATACTTAGCTGGGAATATAGATGTTGGGGTATTTGCTGTGTTTGCACACTCTACTTCCACCATGCAGAGATCCTCTGCTGGAAGAGAACCAACCCCTAGGGAATATCCTATGCCTACTGAATCAAATGGTAAGAACATTGGTAAATCTTGTTCTATTAACTCAATGATTTTTGCAGTAGTCCCTAATGATACCGTTTCTTTAGCTTTATCGTTAGGGGTTGGGGTTGTTTTGGCTATGCTGATAGTTTCAAGATCCGTTGTAGGTATCAACTTCTCCTCTGGTTTTGGGTCAGTGGGTTTGTTAAGTTGGTTTGTTGGAAGTTCAAATTCTGAATGTACACCTGGTCTTTTCTTTAAATCAGCTAGGTGCAAATCGAAAGGTTTTGGATCGCCTTTGGCTACAAATACCTTTCCTAGATGCAAAAATCTTACTTCTTGAAATAACGTAGAAGGGATTGCCTTCATTCGGTGTATCCATGGTCGGCCGAGGATCATATTATAATTGGTTTCCCGATCTATAATATAAAACTCAGTCAGGATTGTTTTGGGTCCTAAGGTGACCGGTATTATTATGGTTCCTATCGAAGTGGCTTTAAGGCTATCATAGCCTCTTAATGTATTTTGAGTGGTGGAACAGTTTGTTTCCCCATATCCTAGTTTTTGGAGGAAAGAGAAGGGGACTATGTTAACTTCGGCCCCATCGTCAACCATTTCCCATTTCACATAGTTATTATAAACCCATACTTGTAAGTGTAAGGTTGGATCACCTCGCGTGCGATCTCAGCATCTGTAGGCATTTTACTTATTTCGAATATGAATTCGACATCCTTGTCCAGCTGCCCCGGAGGGTGGATATCAAAATCTACGTGATTTACTTGTGTTTCAGGAGGTGGAGTGATGTTAATTAGATGACCTAGACCTAATGCTTCTAAAAGAGCAGCTCTGTGAGGGGGAGAGTTCTTTAGTAAGTCCAAAAATGAAATGTGTGAGAAGGTCTTTGTTAGGTCACTAATTAAATCATAGGCACCCATGGGTTTTTCTACTATTTGTTGACTCTTATCTATTTCTGGAAGATGACTTGGGCTTGGTTGAGAGAAATACTCTCGTGTTCTTGTTATAGCTTCGATAGGTAGTTCAGCGTCTAATTCTACCAAACTGACTATCTTGGGTCTCGGTTGACTTCCTAACTGTGGCGCAACTGATGGATTTAGTGAAGTCGAGGCTTCATGATCATTGTTTCCTGTCATTGCACTCTTGTTTGTTCCAGTTGGATTCAGCTTGTTGCTATCATGATTTGGGAGCGGATCATTAAAGATCTTGAGAGGAGCATTCTGAGGGAAACTGCCCCTACAAGCGTATTTGGTGGTGATGATACGGGATCTGCCAAAAACAAATCTGTGAAGAACTGTCTTTGTTCTTCTGGTAAACGTTGCATGAATTTATTGTAGTCACGACACGTTCTAGTATCATGACCCCGAATTTTGTGGAAACCACAATAAGAATTGGGATTGTAATTCCTGTTTTGTTGGTTTGGTGTATATTGTGGCCTAAAATTCTGATCAAATCAAACTTGCCTATTAGGATTAAAATTTTGCATTTGTTGTTTCTGGCTTTGGTTTTGATAACCAAATGAGTTTTGACTTGGCCCTTGTATGGGATTTCACCGTTGTTGTTGTTGTTGTTGTTGTGGATGGTTAAAATCCACTGTATTGATTGTCGGGGTAAAGTTGTTGTTTCGTTGGTTGTTTGTTTGTGATGGAGTATTGACAACATTTACCTTCTTGGGCTGGTCGGTTACTCCATCCGTTGTTACACCCCAATTTTTGTTAAGGATTTTAGGTCCTTGGTTGACATTTGTGGTAGCGGGATAATTTGTAGTGTTCTGGCTGGAGATGATTAACCTCCCGTTTGCTCCATATGTCTTACGACCACTATCTATCGCTGCTTGGTCTATTCAAAGAGCGCTCTCAAGTACTTCATCGTAAGTTCTTAATGGGAACTTTTGGACTTCTTCTTTCACCTCTCTGCTGAGAGAATGAAGGAATAAATCGCATAGTTCCATTTGATCCATGTTTGGAGCACTTGCTGAAGAATAAAGAACTGTGCGCCACCTTTGGATGAAATGGGCGACAGATTCGTTATGTTCTTGTTTGATGTGTAAGAACTCCCTGATTCCTGTCCTTAATAGTTTGTTCATGTCGAAGGCCTTGATGAACTCAGACACAAGTTGTTTAAATGAATGTATGGAAGCCTCAGGTATTCTATAATACCAATCAAGAGCAATGCCTTCCAAGTTTTTGGGGAATATTTTAGCAACAACCCCATCCCAAGGGAGTAATTCTCGTATGGCTGTAGCGTAAGCCTTGATATGTGCGTTTGGATCTCCCTCACCTTTGTACTTGGGTAAATCGGGAAGGGGTCTTGGAAGCATGACGCTTCGTATGGCGAAGTCTAAGGGCTCCTTCAGATATTCTGAATAAGTCCCTATCGCATAGTTTTCGACCATTGATGGTGGTTGCTGAGGGAGTGGTGGTGGGATGGGTTGTTGATACGGTGCAACGTATGCATTGGTAGGGGCATAGGGAAGTCCCTGTGTTTGAGCAAACATGCTTAGGGAGAGAGAACATATCTCCTTGTGGTGATTTGGAGTACATGTTTAAGTATGACGGGGTATTGTCTAGGAATGGATTGTTTGATACTAGACCGGGAGGAATAGTGTTAGAGATGATGGGCCTTGTTGGCATTTGTTGTGGATAGTGAGGCAGGCATGCCTAACGTGCCTACTCCTATGAGGAGATCTACTTGGCCAGGGTGGTATGGAGGATTGGAACTTCCTGCTTGTATGAACGGAGAATTTTGACTTGCTTGAGCAAGTTCTAACCCTCTCACTTTTTCTACTAACGTTGAAATGACTTCATTTGGTGAAGTCATGGTGGTTTCGCATGTGTGGCATTTGTTGTATACCATGGTGCTATATAGGCATGTGATATCCTGTCATGAACTGATCGCTATCTTGCCAAGTTTCTTCGAGAGCATTTCCCATATGTAGTGGGATAGAGGTTTTTTCTTGAAAAGAGATTTCGGGTTGTATTTGTAAACCTCCTATGGGTGGGTACATACCCCAAGAATGTTGTTCACTCCTAGGATAATGTATTGACTATCCATCATCTAAGACTAAGTATGGGTCAGATTGCCTACTAATTTTTGGTCTAAGTAGTATCTGAGGAGACGAACCAGATTCTCTGGTAAACGTCATATTGTTCGAACCTAAAGGCGTTGTTTGCTGCGTTTGAGGGGGTTGATCTAACTCCCCCGTTTGAAAAGATGAATTATATCTGATTCTTGGGTTTTGTGTTGACAACTGATTAGTTGAATAGTTGCCACCCCATACTGAGAGCGAGGGTGATGATTGCCTATTCTGTTGGGCGTAGTATGCCTCGAGACCCAAGAGGGGTCTGCCATATTCATCGAATCCCGACATATTCGGGGTATATGAATACCCGCAGAATAATGGGAAGGAACGAAGGTGATTTGTGAAAGAACACGTGATACTATGACTCTGAACGAGAAAGTAGGAAGTTTACGTCAGCTTCACTAATTTTGTTTGTTTCACGTCGGGTTCACCAATTTTGTATGTCAGAAAAGCGACAAGCGAGCATGGGAATCTACAAGTGACTCTTCCACGTACCCGACCTCCCGAGGTCGTGCCGAGATAGCTGGTGGGGATGGAATATGCGTGGGATGCAGACAAACTAGTTAGGAAGTCTAATGTCTTCGACACGCACTAATGGAATTTGTGAATCTAAGGCAAAGAAAGCCCTTCTAACTTGGACTGGTGTGATAGATCGATCGGCAAGGATGACTGCTCGAAGGCTCCAATCAATATCGAGCTCTGGCGTGATTCGATCTATGGGTTGTGGAATACGTGGAAAATGACCCGGATAGTTTCGTTTTTTTCTCCCGGATAGGGTCATATGGTGGATGGTAAATATAGTCAACTCTATGGATGATTCTCTGGCCTAGTCCAGAATTCTCTAGCTTTGTTAGCTGTTATATCTAGTAAGGACAATTGTTCGATGATAATAGGTGGAAGTGGAGTGGACTGAAATACTAGTGTGCGTAGGCCAGTGTCTATATCTAATTCTCTTATGGATTCGTTGGGTTGTGGGATTTGTGGGTCACAACCGTAGGTTCGTGGTTGTTGTGGACCAGCTATGGTCATACGTGAAATCAAGTCTTGATCCCTAGTATCCAATAATCATATGCTTTCTCAGCTTCTATGTTTAGAATCAACAGTTGTGCGATCTTCTCAGAATACCTCACAGGCGTTCTTGCAACCTGGATTCTTAGGCCGGTATCTATATCTGTGAGGGTGTCTCCTGCGTCTGGTTGTGGAACTAAAGGGTCACACCCAAATGTTTGTTCTCTTTCAAACCCTTCTACAGTCATGTGGATGTTTTTCTAGGGTAATCTGTAGTTTGGCTGATTTGACCAAAACGTATGTGCTTGGTCGTCTTCTATGTTTAATCCTCTTAACTGAGATCTGACCTGTTGGAAGTCTGTTGTTGTTTGGAAGACTTGGATTCTAAGATTACGTCAATATCGATTATTGCTTTGTTATGAGATTGGGTTGAGGCACGATTGGCTCGAAAATGTATTCTCTGGGCTCCCTAGGTCCCGTAATAGTCATACGAAAGCAATAATATAGACAAACTGCAATAAAGTGAACTCTAAGTATATGAAACGTATTTATAGCATATATGACTTCTTTTTGTATTTTTTTGATGATTTATAAGAATTTAAGAAAGCAACTATTTAAAATATTTAGAATTGACAACTAAACTAATAATTTAAAACAAACAAAATAGCCGAGTGTAGCTATTTGTCTGTGCAATTTGTATATCTATTCTAAACAATGAAATAACTAATCTATTTGCAAGATTCTCGATCCTACCTCAGAAGTGAGGAGTGAATCATAGTTTCTCAGAAACTATCAATCCCCACAGCTTCCCTGGAAATATCGAGAATAGAATTTACTGAAATAAAGCGATTAACTACTCTATTTGATATGATTCTAACTAGAACTTTGAAAGCTAGAACACGGATTCCAGCGAGCATAGTGGCGAATCCGATGGTGTGTGTGATCTTGTCCCCTCAGTATGATCTCTTCGTTCTTTGTGCTCACGTAGATCCAGAAAAGCGTGTAATGCTTGCATCAACAGGAGTAGGTGTTGGAACAAGGGACAACCTTTAGAATATAGACTGAATAGAACGCGAATAGGAGAGGGATAGCGCAAGAGTACAGAGCTTGGCTTATGCAATTCCTAGCGGGATCTATTGCGAATCATGCAACATAATGCGTCCAGGAACACGAAACTATCCTGTTTGAGGAGCAAAACCTGCTTAATGGCTTCCTAAGCTATTCTACTCCAATGGATTAGATAAAAAACAAAACACTTTTTTAATATGTGGCTTACCAACTAGCTGGACAATGCTAACTAAGCATGGAATTAAAACTATGGCTTCTAAACAAAATAAAAGACTAAGCTATTGAAAAAGAGAGTATGAAAGTGAAATCGCTTACCGGACACAGGGACAATGATAGCACTTGCACAAGATGGATATGTGGCTTACTAACTACAAAACAATGCTAACTAGGCATATAATGAACTAAACTAAGAACTCTAAGCTAAATGAAAGCTAAAACTATTGCAAAAGAGAAGATTCAGAGGCAAAATTCAGGCCCATTTGTTTGAGCACAAGCCATTCATTTATAGGAATTCAATCACCCAAAGATCAAAACCAAACTGAACTCCTAAACAATAAACAAAGGAAAAACACTATTCCAGGGGACCAAAAACATAAATGCAAGCTTAAGTCGGCAAGGAAAGCTGGTGAAACGTTGATATTTCATGTGAGTCACGTCAAAAGAACGTTCTGGAAAATGCGTAAAGGACCGCCACCTGCTCAGGGCGGCGGTTCTGAGACAGACCGCCACCCTGCTGTTCGGGCGGCGGTTCTGAGACCGCCTTGACCCGAGGCGCGGTTTCGTTACTAAAGAGAAAAGGGCAAGAAAAGAGGGGAAAAGGGGAAAACAAAGCACGGGGCTAAGCGGGGTATGCGGGATGTTAACGCATATTCGGAGAGCTTTTCTGGATCCCGAACACCTTGCGAAGAGACCTGTATCATCATTGGGGCACTTATTACGCTGTTCTACAGTACAGTACCTTACAATTTTGGGTACGTACATATTGCCCCCTCGGAGAAGCGTTTTAGCCATGAAGAGGCATAAAACGGTGGGTCCGAGTATGGCAGTCCCGAAATGGGAAGTTAGAAGTTATACCTTACACGTCCGTGTGTTGAAATTACGCCATCCAAAATTCCCGCTATCTGCAAAATGAAAGGAGAACTCAAGTGCAGATAGATACAATAATTTGGAAAATAAACGCTAAAATAATAGGGAATGAGAATGTACCATTCGTGCGGGGATAGGAACTTACCTCCATCAGTGCTCCAAACCTGTGAAAAGTCATTTTAAAATGAAACAGTGATATATATATGAAAGTGGGCCCATTTTCCTATTCATTTGTGCGAGTTGATTTGATTGTTTTTGAGCTCTGGGACCCACGGCGACGGTTTCTTGCGTGAGTATAGTCAAAACGTCCGCAGTGAGATCGTGATCATGCCTCCACGTGCGGAACACCGCCTGCTTAGATCACAGGTTGGTTTTCTTCAATTTTGTGTTTTTCCCCCTTTAAATTTGAAATGCTAAATTTGTTGTAATGGGGGGTTATTTTTGAAAATGCTAGTGTTAAAAGGTCCATCTAGGGGGGGCGCCTACTGGGTAGGCTCCATTTTTAGGTTAAATGGTCATTTTTTGCTTGTTTTAGGCTTTTTAAGATTAAAAACCCGCGTGGGTTTTCGGACCACGACCGCCGCCTGGCCAGGGCGGCGGTTACGGTTGTTCGGGGCGGTTACCCTTTTAAGGCGGCGATTCTAAAACCGCCTCCTGCTCGGGCGGCGGTTTACACGAGAATGCAAAAAGAACTTATATTTGAGATTGTGTTTGTATTTTTTTGCACTTCTACGCGTTTTTATGACCTTCTCGGTATTGTTCAGATATTAACTTGCTCTGTTTTGTGTGTTTTTGGGTGTATGCAGGCGAGAGAGGAGTACATTAGATGGAGCGAGAGAGAGAGAGTGTGATTGGCTCTCAGGGGTACTGGATGCCCTCTCACAGGACGAGGAGGACACACTTCAGAGGGCTGGTATACTGCGTATATCGCGTGTGCCCCATGTTGCACCATCTAGTCACATCCTTTGTGACTTATTCTCTTACTTGGGGATGCAGATCGGAACACCTTCCGACTGCCAGGGGTCCGTGGTGAGTGGACCATCACACTCGAGGATGTCTACCGTATTTTGGGGTCCCGATCATCGGGAGGAGACTTACATTAGAGACAGCAGGCTCACGGGCACAGATTGCACAGTGGGCATCATATATGGGAGATGCAGTTATCTCCACGGGGTCGAAGAAGGGAGTGAGAGTTCGATCCATTCCTTCTTTGCCTATCCCCATACTTCGACAGGCCATCATGGGGATCCTTGCCTCGAGACTGATCGGGGACAAGGGAGGGGATACATTGTTATACTGCTGGGCCCCCATCATTGCACGAGATAGAGGGCATGGCCGGATATACGCACTGGGTGCGAGATATTCAGGGACCACCTACCATGATTTATAGGGTGGTCCGTTTACGAGGGACGATCATTGAGCCACCCAACTCTAGTCATGAGTTGGGTGTATGAGCATTTTATCCCTTATGGCGGGCGTGGAGGTGGCGAGATCTGGGGTGAGGAGGGCAGCCGAGATGGACGGATATGTCGGTGCTTAGAGCACCTCACCATCGGCCCGTTGCCTCCTTACTACTGCGAGATATGGAGCGACACCGTGCCGGCTTATGGCGGCATATATGGGAGAGGAGACTCTTACCTTGATCTCTTGCTCCACCACGGGGGCAGCTCATTGATCGAGTGGGGCGAGTGGAGGTGCATCCTTTTGGCGGGTTCCTCGGCGGTTTGGCCTTCCATATATGGGCATGCTTCCCCAGTGGCGCCGGTTTACGAGATCGGTTCGCGAGGCCGGAGGGGCACAGAGGCCGAGGTTGGACAGTGATTACTCACAGGCATTCCCATTGCAGCCCGGGAGGATAGTTCGGCTAGAGGAGAGCAGGTGCGCCTCGGGCACCTTTGCTTGGTTGCTGCGGGTCCTGCTCATAGTAGCGATGACCCCATAGATATTGACTCCGATCGAGGAGCTTTTCGACGGAGGGAGGTCGGAGGAGGAGGCGATGGGTGATCTGAGTGGCATGACACTCGGGATATTATGCGGCGAGAGAGGGCGAGCGAGCGCGAGAGAAGGACACTCTAGCTTCAGAGGAGCCACTCTCTCAGGGCCATGGTGGAGAGGATGAGTCAGTTGCAGGGCGACATGTTGCCCCTGCCACGGGAGCAGCCCCTCAGTCGGCAGCGGCATCCGCGGCAGGTGCCGGCCCCAGCGACCCATCTTGGATGCCTGGGGATCCGAGTAAGTTACCCTTCTCCCTTTTAATGTTTATTTAATTTAGGATTTGTTTTAATTGCTATCTCTCCTTGTGTTTTTATCTTGTATCTTTTAGCCTCTTGCTTGGTTTCTAATTCGTTTTTCTCCTTTGTTTGAGAGAGGCTTGTGAGTGGCGGGATCGATCCACGGGGTATGTGCTGGATTCTGATGATCCCCATGGATAGGACTCGTGCGGAGCTATCCGTAGATGTTGGGAGCCCTCGGCGGCCGGTAGTAGCATACCGATGTCTTCGCTCCCATTTGGCACGTGGCCGGGATGGTGTCGACCTGCGCGCACGAGTTAGCGGGCTATAGGGCAGGTGAGCGCCTTATGAGGAGCCATTCTCGTGGTGAGACCGCGGCTGCCCTCGGGACCCTGAGCCCTCCGTACATTCAGAGCGCCGGCGTGCCGAGTCCTAGGCGAGGGCGTGCACCTTCGGAGGGGTCGCGTAGGGGTTGAGAGGCCATTTGGCCCTTGTATTTTGTACTATAGATTCTTTTGTATATCACGGGCTCTTTGAGCGTTTTGACCATGCCTAGTGCATGATGGCATTGTATATAAACATTGATTATTTATATATATGCATTCGTTTTTGGATCAAAAGCTTGTCACTCATGTTTTCCCTTTCTATTTCCAGCTTCTTTGTGTATACTACGATGTATGTTTATATGCTTTCTAGAATATATGCAATGGTGAACAAATGATGTAAATGCTTGTTTTCTTTTGTGTATTTCATGATGCTGATACATGATAATGTAGATATATTGTGATTTTGAATCTTAGCTTCTGTGAGCAATTTGGATACCTCATGTTTGTTTTGGCAAAGTGATGAAAATAACTAATATGATGAACAGATTAACTTGCCCCACTCCTAACTCCACGCAACTAGTAAGATGCGAGGGCTCATCACCAAGAGCCAAGAAGGGCGCAAGTTATGAAATGTGGTGAAATGATAGTGATGAAAGACAGACAAAGCTTTGGCGGAACCAAATTGGAAGCTACAAGCCAACTCCACTCGAGTGACTTCATAGTTTTGGATGCAACTTGCTTTGCGGTTTATCCAGACTTAGACCCGTAGATGGCCACATAGTAGACAAAATCTGGGTTTTTAGGATTTTAACTCTTTTGGGATTTTGAACATCTGTTTCATTTGTTTTTGACTCAAAGTTTGAAAGTTTGAATTGTTTGCGTATGACCATTTGTACTTATTTGTCAAGAAGACCCCCTACACTTTGCCCCATGCTACTAGTAAGAAGCGTGGGTTTATCACCGTGGGCAAGGTATAGGCGAGTAAGGGCATTTCCATCCTTTCCCAACCCTACGTCACTAGTAAGAGATGCAAGCTCATCACCGAAGGTTGGTGGGGCAAGGAAATGTGTAAAATTAAAATTTTCTGTTTAATCACTTGTTGACTTGTTTTTTGAGTAAAATGTCAGTATGTGCTTATTCCCAAAGAGATATGCATATGGGATAGATGTGACACCATGAAGCTTCTAGAAGAGACCATAGGCAAGACACCTATCCTAAGAAGAAATCAAAGCGAGAATAAACTTGCAGATCTTGGTATGGTTACCGTTAAGACTTTGTCATGTCTATCTTTATTTGATAAAAGATTCTGAGATATTTGATGATATCGTGAAAATGGAGAGATATGATTAAAGAGTTTATGCCAACAACATCATGAGTTTGTAATGAATTGCTTTGAGAATAGATTCCTTGATCACAATTTATGTAAGAAACAGTGGACAAAATGATCTTAATCTATATGAAAATGCAATGTAGATAGTTATATAAGTAGCGTTAGCTGCTTATGCGTAGAAATGCTTGAGGTGCAGGGAATTGACTGTTTCACCAAACTCCTCACCTTCTAGCGTACATAAGAGGTATGCACCATTTCCATAGTCCTTCATGACTCGGTATGGGCCCAACCATTTGGGCCGGAATTTCCTTCCTTCGCCGGTCTTCTTGTCGATCCGGTTGTCCAGCCTTAGAACTAGATCACCTTCGTATATGTCGCGTTCATAGACCTTCTTGTTGTACTGCCGGCACATCCGGTCAGCATAGACTCTATGTCGCTGTTCGGCATCTAACCTAGTTTCATCTAGGCTTTCTAGTTGGGAAAGACGTGCTTCTCTGTAAGCGTCTTCATCCAGAATCCCTTGTAGTGAAATGCGGAGACTGGGTATTTCAACCTCAAGTGGGAGAACTGCTTCTGCCCCAAATACCAGCGAGAAAGGAGTTGCTCCGTTGGTGTTCTTATTGAGGTTCGGTGGGCCCATAAGGCCGGATATAACTTCAAATGCCAATCTCGTTTGTTTTCTTTTACCGTTTTAAGGAGAATGGCTTTCAGTGTCTTGTTTGTTGCTTCAGCCTGCCCATTGGCTTGGGGATAATACAAGGAAGCCGTATGATGGCTTATCTTAAATTTATTGCATAGCTCACGAACCTCTTCATTCTTAAAAGAAGTTCCATTATCAGAGATAATGATTTGCGGGATACCGTACCTGCAAATGATTTGGTTCAAAATGAACTTGGCGATTACAGAACCGAGTACAGTGGTAAGAGGCATAGCCTCTACCCATTTGGTGAAATATTCAGTGGCCGTGATTATAAAATTATGGCCGTCTGTGGATGAGGGAGAGAATTTCCCTATTAAGTCTAGGCCCCATGTAGAAAAGGGCCATGGAGTAGCGATTGGTTGCAGAACTTGTGCTGGCATGTGGATCTCATGGGAGAATTCTTGGCACTTATGACACCTGCGTGCAAACTCTATTGCGTCATGTTCTAGAGTGGGCCAGAAATAGCCCATTCGATGTATTTTTCGAGCGGTGGCATGGCCACCAAAGTGGCCTCCACATATTCCGCTGTGAGATTCATGGAGAATCTTCTTGGATTCTTCCATGTCGACACATCTTAGGAGCATTCCATCGAATGCCTTTCGATAGAGAACTTGCTCTATAATGACGTATTTAGCTACGATAATGCGTAACCATCTTCTTTGTTGTGGTGTAGCTCCTTCTGGATATGTATGGTCCATGATATAGTTAATGATATCAGCGTACCAAGGACACTCAGAGATAGCGGGTCGGGTTTCGATGTAGTATACGCACTCATCTGGAAAATCTAAATCTACTAGATCGCCTCCATCTAATGGGTTGTCAGCTAACCAATCCGCAATGATTTGTCCTTAACTGACTTCTGATTTACAAATGTTAATTCGAATTCTCCCATTAAGGTTATAAAACGTCCAACCTTTTTAGACAAGGACCCTTGTGTGAGGAAAGTTCGTAAGTGGTCCGTTTTTACCACGACCCTTGTTTCTTGATTTAGCATATAGTGTCTTAGGCGTTTGGTTGCAAAGACTATGGCGAGACATTCTCGTTCTGCTTGTGTATAGCGTGTTTCATAGTCGAGCAGTGTTCGGCTAATGAAATAAATCACGCGTTCTCTTTTGTCATCGTCTTCTTGGGCCAACATGCAAGCTAACGAGACATTGGTAGCTCGTGAGTATAAAATCAACGGGCGGTCTAGCTTAGGTGGCATTAGTGTAGGTGGTGACAACAAGAAACGCTTAACTGCGTTAAAAGCTTCATTGCAGTCTTCGGTCCAATCAATGCTATAGTCTTTCTTGAGTAAATTGTTGATTGGATGAATAGCGAAGCTTAAGTCTGGGATGAATCTTCGGATTGCACCTAGCTTTCCGAGAAATGACCTGATTCCAGATTCATCCGAAGGTGGAACCATTTCGAGGACAGCCCGAATTTTGGTTGGGTCAACATCTATCCCTCGTGACGATATGATATAACCTAGGAGCTTCCCTCTGTTACACCAAAGACGCATTTCTCTGGGTTTAGTGTGACTCCGTATTCTATTAGGCGTGAAAGAATGACGCGGAGTACTTCGGGATGGTCACAACGCTTCTTGGCCTTAGCCAACAAGTCATCTACGTAGGATTCCATGATTTTATGAATTAGATCGTGAAATATATATGTCATAGCCCGTTGGTACGTAGCACCAGCGTTTTTGAGACCGAATGGCATAACAACATAGCAATAGGTTCCCCAAGGAGTTATAAACGTAGTTTTAGCTTGATCTTGCTCAGATATTCTGATTTGATTGTATCCCGAGAATCCATCCATGAGAGACAAAAGTTCAAACCCAGCTGTTGCATCAACAATGACATCTATGGATGGTAATGGGAAGTCGTCCTTAGGACATGCTTTGTTGATGTCTCGGAAATCTATGCAAATGCGTATCTTTCCATTCTTCTTGAGAACAGGAACGATGTTAGATACCCATTGGGAGTAATCGACTGGCTTGATGAATCCTACTTGGAGGAGTTTTATTACCTCTTCCTTTACCATGAGGGCTACCTTGGGCTTCATGGGTCTTGATTTTTGTTTAACTGGCTTTGCATCTAGATTTAGTGACGAGGTTGTGCACCGCAATGTGGGGTGCGACTCCTGTCATCTCTTTATAATTAAATGCAAATGCCTTCTGATGTTCTTTGAGGATCCGAGTGTGTATTTCTACTTCCTCTGGTGTTAACGAAGATCCTAGTTTTAAAATTCTCGGTTCATCTTCCGTTCCGATGTTGACATCGATCGTTTCTTCGATCAAAGAGGCGTTACCCTCTTCGAACTCAGGCGGTGCTGGGGGTAAATCCAGATCATCCCCATTTTCTACTGCGTATATGCTAGGTTCTATTTGTGAGGGAAAACTCATCATGAGATTTCCGAAATAGGAAGACGAATGTGGAATTAAGGACAAATCTAGCATATGATAGGAGAGATGTAATGCCGCATAGGCGTTTAAGTATTCCAAAGTGGCCATATCATTATCAATATGGTCTGGGGTGGTAGATTCACTTCCGCTTGAAAGGGGATTTGTCATTATTTTTATCAATGGTTCGTCACGAATGGACACTGTGAAATGAGTATCTTCTAACTCATTGCTTGGAGTAAAACGTGATCTTGAAGTTCTTTATTGAATCGGCGAGAAGATTTTCTCTCGCGGGGATTGCTTGATAGGATATGAAGTTAAATGCCTTGCTTAAATCTAATACACGGCTTTTTTGTAAAGTTGCGAAGTGTTCGGCTTTAGTTTCATATACCTCGAGACTTGGTTTGCCACTAATTGTGAGTCTCCTAAGACTACGATGTTGTTAACACCAATTCTTTTGGCTAAGGTGAGACCAGGAGGAGGGCTTCGTACTATGCGCCATTATTTGTGCATTGAAATTTAGTTTGAAGGCAAATGGCATGACTTTCCCTTGGGTGAAGTAAAATTATACCTGCCCCGCTCCATAACGGCACCTAGCCCCATCAAATGGAGAGTCAATACTTAGTTGGGAATATAGATGTTGGGGTATTTGTTGTGTTTTGCACACTCTACTTCCACCATGCGAGAGATCCTCTGCTGGAAGAGAACCAACCCCTAGGGAATATCCTATGCCTCTTGAATCAAATGGTAAGAACATTGGTAAATCTTGTTCTATTAACTCAATGATTTTTGCAGTAGTCCCTAATGATACCGTTTCTTTAGCTTTATCGTTAGGGGTTGGGGTTGTTTTGGCTATGCTGATGGTTTCAAGATCCGTTGTAGGTACCAACTTCTCCTCTGGTTTTGGGTCAGTGGGTTTGTTAAGTTGGTTTGTTGGAAGTTCAAATTCCGAGTGTACACCTGGTCTTTTCTTTAAATCAGCTAGGTGTAAATCGAAAGGTTTTGGATCACCTTTGGCTACAAATACCTTTCCTAGATGCAAGAATCTTACTTCTTGAAATAACGTAGAAGGGATTGCCTTCATGCGGTGTATCCATGGTCGGCCGAGGATCATATTATAATTAGTTTCCCGATCTATAATATAAAACTCAGTCAGGATTGTTTTGGGTCCTAAGGTGACCGGTAGTATTATGGTTCCTATCGAAGTGGCTTTAAGGCTATCATAGCCTCTTAATGTATTTCGAGTGGTGGAACAGTTTGTTTCCCCATATCCTAGTTTTTGGAGGAAAGAGAAGGGGACTATGTTAACCGCGGCCCCATCGTCAACCATTTCCCATTTTACATAGTTATTATAAACCCATACTTGTAAGTGTAAGGTGGATCACCTCGGCGTGCGATCTCAGCATCTCGTAGGCATTTTACTTATTTCGAATATGAATTCGACATCCTTGTCGGCTGTGTCCGGAGGATGAACATCAAAATCTATGATTTACTTGTGTTTCAGGTGGTGGAGTGATATTAATTAGATGACCTAAACCTAATGCTTCTAAAAGAGCAGCTCTGTGAGCAGGAGAGTTCTTTAGTAAGTCCAAAAATGAAATGTGTGAGAAGGTTTTTGTTAGATCATTAATTAAATCATAGGCACCCATGGGTTTTTCTATTTTGTTGATCTTATCTATTTCGGAGATGACTTGGACTTGTTGAGAGAAATACTCTCGTGTTCTTGTTATAGCTTCGATAGGTAGTTCAGTCTAACTCTACCAAACTGACTATCTTGGGTCTCGGTTGACTTCCTAATTGTGGCGCAACTGATGGATTTAGTGAAGTCGAGGCTTCATGATCATTGTTTCCTGTCATTGCACTTTTGTTTGTTCCAGTTGGATTTATTGTTATTATCATGATTTGGGAGTGGATCGTTAAAGATCTTGAGAGGAGCATTTAGGGAAACGCCCTGCGAGCGTATTTGGTGGTGATGACACGGGATCTGCCAAAAACAAATCTGTGAAGAACTGTCTTTGTTCTTCTGGTAAACGTTGCATGAATTTATTGTAGTCACGACACGTTCTAGTATCATGACCCCGAATTTTGTGGAAACCACAATAAGAATTGGGATTGTAATTCCTGTTTTGTTGGTTTGGTGTATATTGTGGCCTAAAATTCTGATCAAATTGTTGCCTATTAGGATTAAAATTTTGCATTTGTTGTTTCTGGCTTTGGTTTTGATAACCAAATGAGTTTTGGCTTGGCCCTTGTATGGGATTTCACCGTTGTTGTTGTTGTTGTTGTGGATGGTTAAAATCCATTGTATTGATTATCGGGGTAAAGTTGTTGTTTCGTTGGTTGTTTGTTTGTGATGGAGTATTGACAACATTTACCTTCTTGGGCTGGTCGGTTACTCCATCCGTTGTTACACCCCGATTTTTGTTAAGGATTTTAGGTCCTTGGTTGACATTTGTGGTAGTGGGATAATTTGTAGTGTTCTGGCTGGAGATGATTAACCTCCCGTTTGCTCCATATGTCTTACGACCACTATCTATCATCTTGCTTGGTCTATTCAAGAGCGCTCTCAAGTACTTCATCGTAAGTTCTTAATGGGAACTTTTGACTTCTTCTTTCACCTCTCTGCTTTGAGAGAATGAAGGAATAAATCACATAGTTCCATTTGATCCATGTTTGGAGCACTTTCTGAAGAATAAAGAATCGTGCGCCACCTTTGGATGAAATGGGCGACAGTTTCGTTATGTTCTTGTTTGATGTGTAAGAACTCCTGATTCTGTCCTTAACAGTTTGTTCATGTCGAAGGCCTTGATGAACTTAGACACAAGTTGTTTAAATGAATGTATGGAAGCCTCGGGTATTCTATAATACCATCGAGCGATGCCTTCCAAGTTTTGGGAATATTTTAGCAACAACCCATCCCATGGGAGTAATTCTCGATATGGTGTAGCGTAAGCTTTGATATGTGCGTTTGGATCTCCCTCACCTTTGTACTTGGGTAAATCGGGAAGGGGTCTTGGAAGCATGACGCTTCGTATGGTGAAGTCTAAGGGCTCCTTCAGATATTCTGAATAAGTCCCTATCGCATAGTTTTCGACCATTGATGGTGGTTGCTGAGGGAGTGGTGGTGGGATGGGTTGTTGATACGGCACAGCGTATGCATTGGTAGGGGCATAGGGAAGTCCCTGTGTTTGAGCAAACATGCCGGGAGAGGAGAACATATCTCCTTGTGGTGATTTGGAGTACATGTTTAAGTATGACGGGGTATTATCCAAGAATGGATTGTTTGATACTAGACCGGGAGGAATAGTGTTAGAGATGATGGGCCTTGTTGGCATTTGTTGTGGATAGTGAGGCGGCATGCCTAACGTGCCTACTCCTGTGAGGAGATCTACTTGGCCAGGGTGGTATGGAGGATTGGAACTTCCTGCTTTGCATGAATTGAGAATTTTGACTTGCTTGAGCAAGTTCTAACCCTCTCACTTTTTCTACTAACGTTGAAATGACTTCATTTGGTGAAGTCATGGTGCTTTTCCTGAGTGGCATTTGTTGTATACCCTGGTGTTGTATAGGCATGTGATATCCTGTCATGAACTGATCGCTATCTTGCCAAGTTTCTCCGAGAGTATTTCCTATATGTAGTGGCATAGAGGTATTTTCTTGAAAAGAGACCTCGGGTTGTATTTGTAAACCTCCTATGGGTGGGTACATACCCCAAGAATGTTGTTCACTCCTAGGATAACGTATTGACTATTCATCATCTAAGACCAGGTATGGGTCTGATTGTCTACTAATTTGTGGTCTAAGTAGTATCTGAGGAGATGAACCAGATTCTCCGGTAAACGTCATATTGTTCGAGCCTAAAGGCTCTGTTTGTTGCGTTTGAGGAGGTTGATCTAACTCCCGTTTGAAAAGATGAATTATATCTAGATTCTTGGGTTTGTGTTGACAACTGATTAGTTGAATAGTTGTCACCCCATACTGAGAGCGAGGGTGATGATTGCCTATTCTGTTGGGCGTAGTATGCCTCGAGACCCAAGAGGGGTCTGCCATATTCATCGAATCCTGACATATTCGGGGGGTATATGAATACCCGCAGAATAATGGGAAGGAACGAAGGTGATTTGTGAAAGAACACGTGATACTATGACTCAAGCGAGAAAGTAGGAAGTTTTAAAGTCGTTTCACTAATTTTGTTTGTTTCACGTCGGGTTCACCAATTTTGTATGTTAGAAAAAGTGACAAGCGAGCGTGGGAATCTACAAGTGACTCTTCCAGCGTACCCGACCTCCCGAGGTCGTGCTGAGATAGCCGGTGGGGATGGAATATGCGTGGGATGCAGACAAACTAGTTAGGCGATCTAATGTCTTCGACACGCACTAATGGAATTTGTGAATCTAAGGCAAAGAAGGCCCTTCTAACTTGGGTGGTGTGATAGATCGATCGTGAGGATGACTGCTCGAAGGCTCCAATCAATATCGAGCTCGGCGTGATTTGATCTATGGGTTGTGGAATACGTGGAAAATGACCGGGATAGTTTCGTGTATTTCTCCGGATAAGGTCATATGGTGGATGGTGGAATATATCAACTCTATGGACGGTTCTTTGGCCTAGTCCAGAATTCTCTAGCTTTGTTAGTGTTATATCTAGTAAGGATAATTGTTCGATGATGATGGGTGGAAGTGGAGTAGACTGAAATACTAGTGTGCGTAGGCCAGTGTTTATGTCTAATTCTCTTATGGATTCGTTGGGCTGTGGGATTTGTGGGTCACAACCGTAGGTTCGTGTTTGTTGTGGACCAGTTATGGTCATTCACGGAATCAAGTCCTGATCCCTAGTATCCAATAATCATATGCTTTCTCAGCTTCTATGTTTAGAATCAACAGTTGTGCGATCTTCTCAGAATACCTCACAGGTGTTCTTGCAACCTGGATTCTTAGGCGTATCTATGTGCTCGTGAGGGTGTCTCCTGCGTCAGTTGTGGAACTAAAGGATCACACCCGAATGTTTGTTCTCTTTCAAACCCTTCTACGGTCATGTGGATGTTTTTCTAGGGTAATCTGTAGTTTGGCTGACTTGACCAAAATGTATGTGCCTGGTCGTCTTCTATGTTTAATCCTCTTAACTGAGATCTGACCTGTTGGAAGTCTGCTGTTGTTTGGAAGACCTGGATTCTAAGATTCTGGTCAATATCAGTTATTGCTGTTGTGAGATTGGGTTGAGGCACGATTGGCTCGAAAATGTATTCTCTGGGCTCCCTAGGTCCCGTAATAGTCATACGAAAACAATAATATAGACAAACTGCAATAAAGTGAACTCTAAGTATATGAAACGTATTTATAGCATATATGACTTCTTTTTGTATTTTCTGATGATTTATATGAATTTAAGAAAGCAGCTATTTAAAATATTTAGAATTGACAACTAAACTAATAATTTAAAACAAACAAAATAGCCGAGTGTAGCTATTTGTCTGTGCAATTTGTATATCTATTCTAAACAATGAAATAACTAATCTATTTGCAAGATTCTCGATCCTACCTCAAAAGTGAGGAGTGAATCATAGTTTCTCAGAAACTATCAATCCCCATAGCTTCCCTGGCAATATCGAGAATAGAATTTACTGAAATAAAGTGATTAACTACTCTATTTGATATGATTCTAACTAGAACTTTGAAAGCTAGAACACGGATTCCGCAGCGTGGCGAATCCGATGGTGTGTGTGTGTGTGATCTTGTCCCCTCAGTATGATCTCTTCGTTCTTTGTGCTCACGTAGATCCAGAAAAGCGTGTAATGCTTGCATCAACAGGAGTAGGTGTTGGAACAAGGGACAACCTTTAGAATATAGACTAAATAGAACATGAATAGGAGAGGGATAGCGCAAGAGTACAGAGCTTGGCTTATGCAATTCCTAGCGGGATCTATTGCGAATCATGCAACATAATGCATCCAGAACCTGAAACTATCCTGTTTGAGGAGCAAAACCTGCAACTTTAATGGCTTCCTAAGCTATTCTACTCCAATGGATTAGATAAAACAACAACACTGTTTGCACAAGCTGGATATGTGGCTTACCAACAGCTGGACAATGCTAACTAAGCATGCAAAGAATTAAAACTATGGCTTCTAAACAAAAAAGACTAAGCTATGAAAAGAGAGTATGAAAGTGAAATCGAGGGAACACGGACTGACAGCAATGACAGCACTTGCACAAGATGGATATGTGGCTTACCAACTGCAAAACAATGCTAACTAGGCATATAATGAACTAAACTAAGAACTCTAAGCAAAATGAAAGCTAAATCTATTGCAAAGAGAGATTCAGAGGCAAAATTCAGGCACCATTTGTTTGAGCACAAGCCATGCATTTATAGGAATTCAATCACCCAAAGATCAAAACCAAACTGAACTCCTAAACAATAAACAAAGGAAAAACACTATTCCAGGGGACCAAAAACATAAATGCAAGCCTAAGTCGGCAAGGAAAGCTGGTGAAACGTTGATATTTCACGCGAGTCGCGTCAAAAGAATGTTCTGGAAAATGCGTAAAGGACCGCCACCCTGCTCAGGGCGGCGGTTACAGGACCGCCGCCTTGTTTAGGGCGGCGGTTATAAGACCGCCACCCAATTAGGGGCGGCGGTTTCGTTACTAAAGAGAAAAGGGGCAAGAAAAGAGGGGAAAAGGGAAAACAAAGCACGCGGGGGCTAAGCGGGGTATGCGGGATGTTAATGCATATTCGGAGAGCTTTTCTGGATCCCGAACACCTTGCGAAGAGACCTGTATCATCATTGGGGAACTTATTACGTTGTTCCGCAGTACAGTACCTTACAATTTTGGGTACGTACAGCTTCCCTACACTCCCGTGCTTTCGTGCTTTACCCCGTTCGGTGTAGTCACTTAAGAGCCCCGAGGCCCAATCATGCCATATCTTCAACGGGTGATTTCTCGACTCGTGGCACCTAGATATGTCTTGTCGATCTAAAAACTCCATGTTGGGGCCCTCTACAAAACCCTCTCACGTATTTCTCTATCTCTATCCGGTTACAGCAGCATT
The DNA here is from genome assembly GCA_018340775.1 of Taxus wallichiana var. yunnanensis. Lineage (NCBI taxonomy): Eukaryota > Viridiplantae > Streptophyta > Pinopsida > Cupressales > Taxaceae > Taxus > Taxus wallichiana. The sequence continues at coordinate 859,688,058 of CM031240.1, read as the reverse complement.
TGTCTATTGTTAACAAATGCGTGAAATAGTGCGATCTGAGTCGGTGTAGGGTTGCTGAGGGCTATAGTTTGCAAAAAAAATCTCATGGGACCAAACCAACTACGCTAATGCATCGGGGTGGCAGGTTGAATTCTAGTGGAGGCTTCATTTTGGTTCCCTATGCTCCCCGTGCTTTCGGGCTACCCCGTCCGGGCATAGTCACTTAAGAGACTTGAGGCCCAAACACGCCATATCTTCGACGGTGATTTCTCGGACTCAGTGGCACCTAGAGATGTCTTATCAATCCAAAAGCTCCATATTGGGGCCCTCTACAAAATCCTTCATGGTTTTCTTTGTCTCCATCCGGTTCTCTCACCGTGCTATTGTTTCAAATGCGAGAAATAGTGCGATCAGTCGATGTAAGGTCAGTTAGATGTTTGTAGTTTGCAAATGGTAGCGTGTGGGACCAAACCATCTAGGATAACACATCCAAATGGCCTAGTGAATGCTACTAGATGATTTTTTTTGGTTCCCTATACTCCCTGTGCTTTCGGGCTACCTCGTCCGGGCGTAGTCTCTTAAGAGCCCTGAGACCAAAACACCTTATATCTTCGAAGGATGATTTCTCAGACTCCGTGGCACCTAGAGATGTCTCGTCATATTTGAGAGCTCCATGTCGGGGCCCAATATGAATTCTCTCATGGTTTTTCTCTGTCTCCATTCGATTATCTCAATTTCCTATTGTTTGTAAACGCACGAAATAGTGCGATCGAGTCGGTGTAGAAATTCAGTCGGGACGTTGTAGTTTGCAAATAGAAGCTCGTGGGACCAAACCATCTAGGCCAACACGTTCAAATGGCTGCAAAACGCTAGTGGAGGCTTCATTTTCTTTCCCTACACTCCCCATGCTATCGGGCTACCCTGTCGTCTGGGCATAGTCTCTTAAGAGCCCCGAGGCTCAATCACGCCCTATCTTTGACGGGTGATTTCTCGAACTCGTGGCACTTAGAGATGTTGCATCAAATTTGATGACAGACTCCACGTCGGGGCCCACTACAAAATCCTCTCATGGTTTTCTCCATCTTTATTCAAACTGATTCAATGTAAGGTTTTCCATTGCCAATCACCTAAATAATATAGGTGGTTCATACAATATAGGTGGTGAAATGAGAATTTTAATAAGATATTTTTACAATATAGGTGTTGAAATGAGAATTTTTGTTTGTTGTTCCTTTCTCATATTTAATTTTTCTTAGCTTCACTTGGCTTCGAGAATAATAAATTACTCTTGACAGGTGCCAACCACGTGAAGGTGGAAGCTTTTTTAGCACCACTAACCTACATAAACATGTTAGTAAGCAATTAAATAGAATTTTAAATCATACAAAATTTAAACAAAACCATTTAAGTAAATATTCATATTAAATTCATGAAGAACATGCCTTTGCAAATTCAATCCAATGAACTGCAAGGATCAACTCTATTCTTGACAGTAGAAAGAATTGCTTCATGATCTAATTCACGAACCTTCCATAGATTTTTGTTTGATGGCCAACCTCGATATTTGATCAATTTAATATTTTTACAAGGACCAAATGTGAATAGTGAAGTATCTTCTCGATGTACTTCATAGTCTTCAAACAACCAAATGTTTGATTTTTTGATAAGATCGTCGAAGCCAAGTTTCAGTGACTACCACTAATCCAGTGGGATACTCAAGGTCTTCACCATCAATGACCGCGGAAGTCAATTTTTTTTCCCCTCTACATAACGAGATAAGAAGTAGTCTATTCCCTCTTTATTAAATTCTGTCGCAATAACTGTAAAAATGTGCCCTATGTATCAAAAAGTAAAATTGTTCAGTCAATTTATAAATACATTAAGAGTTGACTATTTAATAATTTATAAATCTAAAACATGGCATGTACATATATGTATGTACCTTGTTGTACTAAATCAGAGACTTGGTCAAAGTCAGGTGATGTTGTCATTTGATCTGAAGACCCTACAAGTTGTAATGCTCGTGGAACTTGATGTGTGTTGAGTGGAATTAGAGGTCTACAAGTCCATTCATCCACCCACTATTGTGACTCACATTCATTCCATGAAAAATCAATGCATGATATACAAAAACATGTCATGCACCTAGTATAAATAGTCCAAGCATTTGCATCTGAACTACGGAATGAGTGCATATCACTTGATCCTGCAACTTTCATACAATCTTCAAAAAAATTAGATGTTGTTGCTCTATCAACCAAAAATATCTACGAACCGTTGATCTCTCTTGAGATTCATGGCCCATATTCTTGACACACCAATCAACAATGCTTTTTGCATCTGTAAATTTAGCACCATCCTTGAACTTTAACTCTTCTCTTGCAAGTGCTCTTTTCACACATGCTCCTACACCATCATGCTCTCCTTTTCCATGCCTTGCCTTAGTAAAACTCCAAATATGTTATACATTTGTTTCTTTGTGCATCTTGCTTAGCCAATAAAACATCTGTGCATTCTTGAATTGTGATGTGTAGTTTTCCGACCAAATGTAATGTTGATCGAAACTAATGTTCCTCTCATTCAAGTTCGCATAAAACACATGGAAACACCCTTGTACATATTCTGGTAGAATGTGTCCGATCATCACTATGTAGAAATGATACTCTCTTAGTATTTTTTGATCTTGCTCAGTGCTTTTAGGAGAGTGCATGAATGTTATATGCATGAAATTAGAAACTTGCACTTTGAGTTATAATATTGAGACGAACCTCCATTTTTGGTCGATGTGTAATTCTCCGCAAATTCAACTACTAAAACAATAGTACCAAGTGGGAATGTGTCCTTTCTTAACTTGAATTGTTCATCCAACCATCGAGCTCTATTTGTGTGCCTTGCATACTCATTAAAAATTTCCTCTCTGAATTTGACCATATATTTTGATACAGGTAATTGTTTTATAACAAGCTCACACCTCTTAGATTATTTTCCATCTTTTAATTGATATTCCACTAATTTATATTTGGTGAAATCAACTAATTATTTTCCTATTGAATATGTACTCTCCTTATGGATACAACTTTTTAGATTTGGCAAGCCACCGCATACATACACTACACGTTCCATCCAAACATGCTTTGTTATAAAAAAATTGTTTTGTTGCTTTTTCACAAAATATTGTCGAATAAATTCCCTTGAAGATTTTTGTGGGACATTTATTCCACACTCTTGCAACATGATGTCAATATGTAAAACATGACGTATTTGACAAAAAACATCATAATGCATTGAAAATTCAACATGATGCCTGCAACAAGTGGTACGTGAGTGATTGATTTTCACATAAAAGGGTTTGCTCATTTCAAAGAATCTTTGGCTAATGTTAATTTGTGGATTTTCATTTTTAAACTTAGAGAACAATTCTGTTTGAGTCATATCTAAGAAATGTTTTGCACATAATTCATGATTACGAGAACCTATTCTTCTTTTTACTGTATCTCTTCTATTCGGTGACACCCTTGTGTTCTCATTCAAAAAATTTACAATTAATTCTTTTAGAATATCAGATGTATTCTTGTCTTTTCGTGGAAGTCTACTAGAGAAATCCCAATAGTCATTGTTATTGACTAACTCAAGATGTTTACGTCTCTCTATTGCTTTCATTAGTGTTTTTCTGTTTAGCTTCAAAGCACTGCTTGTTTTTCTAATCAAGCATTTATTAACTGTTTTATCACTTACTATATAATTAGTTAGTGCACATCGTGTAGCATTACTATCTTTGGTGTGTCTTTTTCCACCTATAGTTTGGTATGCTTTATGTATGTTTTCAACAATTGACACATTTTGATCAACAACATTAGATGTTCTTAACCCCAGGGTCTTCATTATAGGTCTCATCTTAATTAATTTCATCAATGAAAGAAATAATTGACATCTTTGTGTGTCATTTAAATTCTCAAAATAATTATCCCAAATTCCACTAGCTTTTCTTCTTGCATTTCTTTCGGACATTTTGTTAAGCATTGGTTTTATAATGTTTTCATCAATTTCATTAAGTGAATTGGTTTTCTTCGTGAAATGGAAGGAGGTATTCTTAGAGGTGAAGATTCGTTTACAAGGTTACTTTCTTCATTAAGTGTTTTCATACAAATTTCGGGGTTAACATTTGGATTCTCAAGTAAGGGTTCAACAATTGGATTCATATCAATTTATTAATCCATACCAACATTATCATTCAATTCAATATCATTATTCATTGCAAAATCATTATTCTCTACATTTTCATTATGTATTTCATCCCAATTTTCTAATACATTAGCTACATTTGATATAGCATATGTACCTTGCCTGCTCAAATTTTTGCATTCTCTTCAATTTCTTTATTCTCTTCTCTTCCAATTTCTCTAGTGTCTTATTCTTGACTTTTCTCTTGTCCTTAGCTCGAATTTTATTTCCCATGATTAGAAAAAATCAACTAGTGGGGTAGGGGACAAAATGAAATACTAAAAAATCGTGCAAGAATGTAGAGAATATTGTAGACAAAACAAAATGTTTGCAAAATTCCCGTGAAAGAGATGAAAGGGATGTTGGGGGCCACAATATATAAAACAAAGAAAAACACATACGCGTTATGTAACGCATACACGTTACATAACGCGTACGCGTTTTTTTTTCTCTTTTCCCAAGCCATGCCTCAAGGCTTGGGATCTAGTTTGGATCCCCAAGCCTAAGGCATGGACCTGCACAAACACAACAAACAACGAGTTTTTATAAGAAAATGTAAAAATGACACTTCCTCTATGATAAATCAAAATAAAACAATCGATCCATTTTTAAAAAATTATACCATGACGTAGAGCAGAGTCTCTTCTTTCTAAAAATATAATTTTCCAAATTTTCTAACTAATATAAGGTTTCCATATTATTTATTTTCTAACTATGCCTTTTTATAGCTATTTTTTTAAGTGTAAATATGTCTATCTTTCATGGTGTATCTTTTTTTTGGGTGATCAAATTTTTTAAAAAATTATACTATCCCAAACTAGGCATAATTCTATACATATTAAAAAAATCTAATTTTCAATATTTTTTGAGGTAGTTAGGGGGCACGGTCGGAGCTCCATTATTTTTCAAAATATAAAATTTTTTACTAGAAAAATCATAAATAAAAAATTATTCGCTAAAAAAATCTAAAAAAATGGAACCCAAATTAGATGCTCCTAGCTATCTTTCTACCAAAGGGTTTTCAAAATTACTAAATGGTGCTCAAAAAACCATGGGGGCACAAAGTCACTCTATTATGTTTTTAACAAAAATAAGAGCATCTGTTGGTATTTTAGTTGTTCGACCCACTTAAACTTATCCGTTTTCAATAAAATTTAGTAGCTTAAAAACTAGACTCAAAATGCTATGCTTCGTATTTCTACAACATCTTCCAATTTTGAGTGTAACTATTTTGAAAAACTCATACAATTTGAATTTTTTTCTTCGAAAAATGCGTCCCACTTAAGGCCCCCTTTTGGCCCCCAAATTGGTGCACTCACCCTATAATCAAAGATCTGTAGTTAAATATTCATGCTTTCCCAAGCCTAACCATAATGCAATACATCTCTCGTGATAGACTTATCAGCTCTATTCACCCTCTGCCTCTCAAGATATTTCACAATTGAAGTGGGTGGATATCTTTCTTCAAATTGGTCTCATAAGCTACTAAGAAAAATATATGGAACTAAGTTCAAAATCAAAGTTGATCCCATCTCATCTTATCATGTTTAGGTTCACGATCCTAGTCCTATTAATGCAAATTGCATGGTCCAAGGAGAAACGAGCATTGATCTTGAATCCATCAAAAGCAATGCATTCATCAACTTAAATTATTGATATTATGCTAAATGAATGGGAAAAGGTGAATTAGGATTTTTACCCCTATGATACAACTATAAAAACTAGTTTGGGTACATATTTCATCCATGAAGATAATTTTACTATCCCCGTGCCACACAAGGAAGAAGACCATGATGTTTATGGGTTATGGAAGATGTATTTTGATGGTTCTAGAAGTAGGAATGGAGCAGGGGTGGGTGTATTTATTATCTACCCAATGGAAACAAAAATCATCTATGCTCATAGGCTACAATTTACATGATCAAACAATGTGGCAGAGTATGAGGCATTGGTTCATGGTTTTTCAATTGTGGGAAAGAGACAAATCAAATATGTAGATAATTGGGGACACCGAATTGGTCATCTTCCAAGTCAAAGTGAGGTGTGTGGAAAAAAGAATCTTTTGAGATCTTATAGGCACTGATTTTGGGACTTTTTAGAGATTTTTAAGATGTCAACCTTTAAGTGGTGTCGCGAAAACATAATAAAGAAACAAATCAATTGGAAAGCATTAGCTCTCAATTTTCTTCTGCAGAGGGCCCGTATAAGGAAAACAACATGTCGAATGGTTTTAAGGCCATCTATCTCAGAAAATGAGATCAATTAGAAAGTTTTAGATAATGATAAGAAAATTTTCTAATTCATTGAGAATGAGGCCGAGTTCTCTTTTGGCTTGCAATTTGGTTTACAAGATAGTTATTATGATTAGATCATTTAGTTTCTCACAAAAAAGCTACCTAAAGGATTAGTTTCCTTGAAGTAATTTTTAATTTCAATGATGAACTCAAGGGGAAAAATAAATTCATGTCTATGGCCTAGTAAGATTGCAATCCAATCACCATTACATAAGGTAAGTAACTACTACTGGCAAAGGTGTGTGATCAAGTTGAAGAAAAATCCTTCATTTCCTTATGTCATAAATATAATGATATATTTTCACGAGATATGAGGACCTTGAGGGTTTTCACCCTATCATTTCTTAGCATGCCATAGATCTTAATCCTAGTGCTAAGCTGCTCAGACAGAAACAAAGACTTTTTAATCCCAAGATTGAGCCTCTCATGAGGAAGGAGTTATCCAAACTTATTGAGTCAAAAAGCATATTTCCTATCAAATACCCTCTTGGGCGGTGAATCTGGTCCATGTTAGGAAGAAAAATGGAGAAATAAGGATATGTGTGGAATTCAGAGATTTAGAAAGGCCTCCTTGAAGGATCATTATCCTCTACCCTCCATAGAACAAATTCTTCAATCAATGGAAGGATCTAAAAGATTCTCCATGCTTGATCGCTACTCAGGCTTCAATAAGATAAATATCATAAAGGAGGATCAATATAATACCACATTCACAACCAAGTGGAGAACATATACATACCAGAAAATACCTTTTGGTTCATTAAATACAAACACCATTTTTAGATGGCAATAGATGGTGCTTTACGTGGGATCATCAATCAGTTCATCCTTATCTATTTAGACAATATCATAGTCTTCTAAAATTAGGACCAGAATCACATGGAGTATTTGGAAAAAAATTCAAGAGATGCATATAATTCAAAGTGTCCTTAAACCCCAAAAAGTGTCCTTTACGAGTTTCACAAGGTAAATTATTAGGTCACATTGTTTTAAAGGATGGAATTGCAATTAACCTAGAAAGAGTCTCTACCATTCTTTCTTGTCCAATGCCAACTCACAAAAAAACCCTTCATCCTTCCTAGGCAAGATCAATTTTGTTAAGAAGTTCATTCCTAACTTTGCAAGATTAGTTAAGATCATCACCTTAATGTTGAGGAAGGACATAACTTTCAAATGGACCACAAGAAGGAAGAAAAAGCTTTGCTAAGATCAAATTCATAATTTCCCAAGTGCCAACACTCATCAATCTATATTTGGCAAAGGAATTCATCCTTTATGCTTATGGTGTTGATCTTAATGTCTTCATGTTTCTCACTCCTGAATAATGACCAAGACTTCGAGCAGCCTATAGCCTTTTTCATCTAAACATTTAAATATTTCAAGCTCAAGTATAGTCATTTAGAAAATTAATTCTTTTCCATCTTGTGAGATCTCAAGAAATTCAATCTCATGCTAGCCACAAAATGCATAAAATTCTTAGTCTCATATCCTAGTGTAAGGTATTTCATCATGGAGGAAGAAATTAGTGAAAAGAGAGTCGGATGGGTAGCTAAAATGATGGATTTTGATGTGACTATCAAGGCCACAAAGTTGGTAAGAAACAAAACACTATGTAAAACATTTTCCTTAGATTCCTAAGATAATCAAGAAGCCTCTTTCTTCATGGAGGAAGAACAAGGATAAGCCACAAAAGATCAGGAGGACTTAGAGGGGTTTTAGAACAAATATCTTGTGGAGTATTACGATTCCATGGGAAAATGGAGATATGCACAACATAGAAGAGTTGCATAACGTTGAGTTTCCATGCAACACAAAGTTTCCACGAGACAAAGGAAGTCAACCTGACCATGAAAATTTGATCAATAAAATGGAAAAATTTATAGAAACTAGTGGCCACCCTATTGGTTTGAGAAAATAAAAGAGAAGGAACTTGAGGTTACATTCAATGTCTTATGTATTAATTAGTGGAATTATTTTCAAAATTAATCTGGATGGTGTCATGTTAAGGTGTATTAAAGGAGAAAAGGTAAAAAACAAATCTTGGCAAAATTCCATGATGGTTTTTTTGGTGAACATTTCTCAGCCAAGGCTACAACAATGAAAATTATCAAATTAGGATACTTTTGGCCCACCTTTTTTGCAGATGTGCATCAATGGACCATAAAATGTAAAGAACATTCCTTCTTCACTGGTAAGAAGAAGATGGTGGCCCTTCCCCTTCATCCTATTCGGTAGATGAACCCTTTTCTTAGCGGGGACTTTATTTCATAGGTATGATTAATCCTCCATCAAATTCCCGAGTCCAAATGGGTTTTGACAAAGAACCTACTAATTCACTAGGTGGACAAAGGTCACGCCACTCAAGGAGGTCGATGAATCAGTCATCTTGATTTTTGGAAGATATTTCAACAAGGTTTGGGGTTCCCAAACCATCATTTCAAATAATGTTAAAGAATTCTTAGGTCCCAATATCTTTGATTGGTCTCTTAGACATGGATTTTATTTGAATACTTCTCCAATTACTACCAACAAGGTAATGGTTTGGTGAAATTGACTAACAAGAACCTGATCAAAATCATGAAGAGGACTATGGAGGTAAATCAAAGGCAATGGCATACTAAGGTAAGAAGTTCTCTTTTTGTTGATAGAATTACCAAAAAAAGAACAATTGGTAACCCCCCATTTGTCCTTGTATATGGTAGATACGATAGGATCTTGTTTTCATTTGAATTATCTTCATTGGAGTTGGATCAATAGTTGGAATTAGGTGTAAATTAAAGAGAAATTAGAATGAGATAACTGATTAAACTTAAATAACTGAGACAATTTGTCATGTTTAAGTTAGAGAAGCATTGATTGTCAACCAAACAATGGTTTGACAAGAAAACTAAATTAAGTGACCTCCTTCAAAGCAGGCTCTCTAGTCTTCAAGTGGGGTACAGATAAAGTTAAACCAGGGCAACATTCCAAGTTTGATGCACTTTAGAGTGGGCCATATATCATCATTTTTTGCAAAGAATCCAACTCATTTGAGTTGTATAATCTTGATGGAGAAGTATTACAAATCCTAGTCAATGGGATTTATCTCAAACACTCTCATTAAGTTGTTCCATTACATCTTGTAAATATTTGTGTGTTTTGTGTTGTTGGAGGTCCCCTCCTTTTGTTGTGTGTTGATCACTGATTGAGTTCCTTTCCCTCAATCCTTGTGGAGATCATCTTGTTTTGAATAAGTGTTGTGCTCTCTTTGCATGTTTTTCTTGAAGTATGTATGATCTTCCTTTTATACATAAGTTTTGGAAGCTCCTTGTTGTCATGCATGGATCATCTCGTAGAGTATTTCATGGCAAACATCAGATAGTTGGAGCATATTTCAATGCATGTTCCTTTTAGCTCCATAAGGTTATCTTCAATATTTGTTAAGTTCATACGGATCTAGAAGACAAGCTTTAAAGGTTTGAGATTATTTTTCAAGATTATGCTTGACTCCATGCCCAATGGATGCTTCAAAGAAATTAGTCTCCATCATCTAACATGCATATTTCCCCTGGAGGTCACCAAAATGTTGTCTAAAACTACACCCCGTGTAATTTTGAACAACTCATCAAAATGGACTTAGCCATATTTTTAATCGGGAAAAGCCTTGGGACATTGATTTAGTCTTCCACGGAATACAGGAACTAAGTGTTCCACGGGTTCTCCTAACCCATGAAATAAATGAATGAGTAGTTCGGGAATTACACAATATTTGGAAAAGTTAGTGTTCCATGGAGTCTATTAGCCCTTCATGAAATTAAGGAATTTATTCCTTCATGGGTCGAAGTCAAGTTAGAACACCATAGAGTTGTATATCCACAGAGAAAAGGAAATGAGAAAGTAATTAACTTCTCGTGGCATAGAAACATAGTGTCACGTAAACTTGAAAGATGTAGAATTCCATGGAATTATCAACTCCACAGAACCAAATATAAATTATGCTAATGTTAGAAGCTGTAATGCATGAAGAATATGGGAGACCCACATAGTATGGAAAAATAAAGTTAGAATAGATAATTTTGGAAGCTATAAAAACAAAATCTTAGTGTTTAGCAATTTTTCACTATATTAGTGTTTCATGGATTTTCACTATCTTAGTATTATAAGGGTTGTCAATTCCATAGAATAAAGGAAGATCCGTGAGTAAGTACTGTGCGAGGAAAAGAGAGAAATGCCTCCACGGTATAAAAGGATTGTCTAAATGAAAAGTGTAGAAACATTCAAGAACCAAAAACAAAGGGAATTTCACTCGTCACTCAACAAATCCATGGGAGACCATCGAATATCATACTTCCATGGAAGGTATCAAAGTTGCACCTATTTATGAACCGAGGACCAAACACCCTAACCAAGTAAATTTTAATGAAGTATGGAATCCTCCTGTAGTATGCTAGCATGTGATAGAATCAAGGGTTCATTTTGTAGTTAATGAATTTTATCCGAGGGCGACCATGCCTATACTTCAAGTAAACCCTACAAGAAATCATGGTGTCCAACTTCTCCAACATGTTTTCAAGAGATTGGATTCCAATATGGCATCCTTTATTCTTTATCATTTTTTCTTTCTCCCTTCCACAATTTGTATAAATACAAGTGCTTATGTACTTTGCAAGGGTTCTTCTCCCATTTTGTTCCTTAGAAATTTTTAGGCTCTTCTTTGGGAAACTCAAAATTTTCATGCTCGAACCTTTGTAACTCATGAATGGATATTTTATTTCCTTGGCTTTGAATACAAACTATAAAGGATCAATTAATACAATTTTATTTTCTCTCATTCCTTTGAATACTTTTTGTTTGATGTGAATATCTATTCGCTCTTGTGTATTTTGTATTCTTTCACTTTCTTACATTGGAAATGTGTGCATCCTTATGATCTCATTTTTGTGAACTTGCATCTCGTATCACTTGGAATCAAAGGAGTTCCAGTTTTTTTGTGTTATTATCACCCCTTTTGGCTTAGGTTTTCATTTCTTACGTCTATTTTTCCATGGTTCCTTGGATGTGTTAATGTAGTTTAGCTATAGGAGTAGTTTTAGTATTATAGTAGGTTGTCTTATGTGGATTTTCTTGACCCGCGAACAAAGGAGGTTAACCTTCTCTCGGAGGTCTATCTCAAGCCAAAATTTCCACACTTGGAGACAATCCCATATTGCCTCAAAATTTTGAATCTTTCTTATTTAGAGAAAGGTGCAATTTTGAGCTCTAACAACTCCCAAGGAAATTTGCAATATATAACGATAGATACATTTTCTCAAAACACAAGAAGGGAAGTGTTTTTAGCATATTACGAGATAAATATGTGATATGGGAGTGTAAAGTAACTATGAAAATTTAAAATGACCTAAATATTCTTTGTCTCTAGAATTATAGCTACAAATCAGGATGGTGTAAAACTCTAAGGCCTATCTTAGAGAGTGGTATGGTCTTATCTTATTATAAATAGTTTTGAATAGGAGTGCACTTGAATGCTATAAATTTTGTGTGGTTGTGACACTCTGTGATGACCTTCATAATAAAAACCTAGGTTTCACACATTTATAAAACCCTATTTATAATGAAACCCATTTCAAAACCTAACCATGGTAGGAAACCCTTAAAAATAGTTTTATGTCCGGGGTTTAATTTCTCCTACGCTTCTTACATCAAAGACTACTATGAATAGGCCTAAAACCACACATAGTTCTCTACCTATAATGTAATATTTATATGGATGTAATTAATTTGGAAACTCAAACATTTAACAATGAGAAACAATGTCTTGGTATGATTAATATTGACTTGGATTCTCTTTAAAGGATTCTAGAATGAGAAGCTTAACCCTCGAATCTAGTTAGGATTGCTTCAGGACCTATGTGTAGTTCCTAGGTTGGGATATTAATTTTTAGTTATGTAGGAGAGCCTGGTGTTCTTTTGGAATAATTTGAACTTGAGAGAGCTATGTGATTTCCATGTTTTTTTAAATAAGTGAGTTATGCTTACTTTTATAGGATTTCATAGGTTTTATTTCACATAAAGGAAAACATATGGGATATCAACTAACCCATGAAAAGATATCAAATTGTAAAAGTGACCATTGGGTGGTAGGAAATAATATTTTTTGGCTTGGGACCAAACCGTGGGATGGTTTTTTCTCATCCAAATAGGTAACTTGAGGGATTTTAAAATATTATGGGTGAGATTCTTGGGGATATTGTATTATTGTGGACTGATGTGATTGGTTATGTGAATGAATGGGTAGTTTGAATAGATAAGAAAGTCATGGAAGTGAGATAAGGATAATTCACCTAGGCTTGGAGTGAGTAAATGAGTCATGTTTTAGGTGTAAATTCAATTGTAATTTCTAAATGATATATTGTAAAATTTAGGTGTCTACATCTCCCCCCTTTAAGTATGAAACAAAAATTATATGATTAAAGGAAAGGATACGTGAGTGTGTACACACACTTTATCTTCACTTGAATTTGATGATTTCGCTTGAGTGTTAGCATGTTATATGAAAAATCCAACAACATAGAGTACATTCCATTTCATAAAATAAATTTAAATGTAAGTTATCTTAAAAATAATAATTGTAACTTGAAGATTGAATTTGTAAGAAGTAAAGTAGAGAGGCAAAATCATTTTAAAAAATACACTGTTTAACTTTCCAAAAGCTCCTATTTGTTTTTTGCACTTGGAGATTTGGATTTGAATTGAGATTATAAAGAATTGGGGGTGAAAAGTCACAAATTTTTACTGAAGGAGATGTCAAAGTTGTAAATGAATTGAGTGTTACTTAACTAAAAAATGAAATGTGCTAAAGGAATTTGTCCTAAGAACCTTGAAAGAAGGAAGGTTGCAACATGATTTTCTAATCATCCTAATATATTCCAAAAAAGTGAGAAGAAGTATACCATTACATTTTATATCCACCTTGACATCTTCAAATCCCACAGACCATGCTTTTGTAGATAAATCTAGGCCCAAGTGTAAAATAACACAAATTCAAAAGGGAACGACTGGTCTCATACCCCTATTGTTTGATGTCTTATGAATCTCTAATGAAAATTGGTGAATCTAGAATAAGGAGAATAAGGGCCATTCCCCATATCCTATATTGAAAATTTTCCTTGAGGCATGTAGTGCCAAAAGAAATAAAGTATTCAAATCCCCCACATTCTATATCAAAATGCAATAAAACCCTTCTTTGAATTGTGTAATTGTTTCTTGAAACTATAATCGTATCATGACAATCTAAAATTTTGTATCTATAAGGAATTTTTCCCTAGCATGAAAACATCCATCTAAGACCATAATATATGGAAATTTTTTCCTTTGAACATTTTCGTACATGTGTATAATATATTCCTCTTTTGTATATGATTTTATTCATGAGTATATTTACCCTATATCATTTTTCTTGAATTATTAATTCTATTTATGTGCATATAGCTACATAATAAGCCCCATTTAATTCCCCCTCTTTTGAGGCAAGAGAGATGTGAGAATAGAACACTTAGATCAAAAGAAATGATGTGTATCCATGTCATATTTATCTCTAGTCAGCATTAGATCACATGGAATGTTGTTTTACGTGCCACATTTGAGATATTTTTCTTAAAAGAGTGTACATGGTAAAAACCATGACATAAAAAGATTAAAAAAAACAACGAGTGTATAATTAATTAAGTATAGTAGAAAATAAGTGTAGAGACAATCACAAATAAAACTAATCTAGTATATAAGGACACAAACATATTAAAAATATGCTCACAAGTAATCTAACATACAAGTGGACAACCATGTACAAACAAGTTATGAAACACAAAGGCAATCAAGAAGAAAAGTAAGCAAGTAAAAGGAAATCAAGCGAGACAAGTAAGAAATAATATAGGAAATAGAGCACACAAGTAATCTAACATATAAGTGATAAAACACAAAGACACAAGAACATATAGTTGATCCAACAAAAATTTACACAAGAAATGTCACATATGTTAGTCACATGAATAACCAAGAATTTAGAAACAAGGTACATAATAATTTCACATACACAAATAAGCATAAGAAAAGGTCATGAAATCCACAAACAAGGGACGCATAAGTGTCACAAAGAAAATCATGGAAAATTCCATAGGTCAAATAAAAGAAATCAAACATACAAACAATTAAGAAAGTGAATATAATAGAATGAAATTTCCTAAAGGAACATGGAGCAAGATAAGATAGCACTATAGAAGAAAAATATGTTATCCATATTAGTTTGAAAAATAACATAGATAAAATTTAAGTAGTTGAGCATAATGACAAAGTTAAAGTAAGTGTATTTAAACAAAAACATCTAAATAGTGTAGGAGATGACCCTAGATTAGCAAGGCCACTAAGATAGACTCAAGCCAACAACTATAAACATGTATAATCTTGTGTGTGTACTATATCAAGTTCAAGATACCTTGTGAATGTCGTTGTGTAAATAATATATAAAAATATGTTATCTATCAAACTATATGACAAACAACATATCTAAAGTGAAAAAAATAACAAATCAAGTAATATGTAGGTCCTAATTTTGGATTTTTGAAAATATTTGAATGTTTTTAAATTTATTTGATGGTTAAATATGCTTTTTATTTTTAAAATATCTATATAAATATAAATAATAAAGCAAGAACTACCCTATAACATTGTCAATAAGGTGATGGGTGCAACCCTACAAAAAAATGAGGTCCGGATCTCTAATATACCACGTGTGTAGTTGGATTATGATGGACCTTGGGAGATTAGGGTGAAAACAAATTCTTTGGAGCCATATGATGTGTACTAGGATACCTAGGAGGAGGTGTGTGAGGGATAGAACCAATAGAGGTAGCATGCTTATGTTTGATAGGAATAGGTGTGCAAACCAATAAGTTGTTAGTAAATGGATGTTAGGTAAACCTTGTTATTGGTACTTTTTAGTTGTATTTAGTGATTTTACCTTAGTTATTATTACCTTAGGTAAATAGGTCATTTACATGGGTAAGTAGTTGTTTAATATTTGTTATATGTTTTTGTTTTTTAAACCATATATGTTTTACTATACATTTACGTAGGTGTTTTTTAACCTATGAAACCACTTATTTGTTTGTATTCAATTATACAATGCATATAAACATTGCAGCTACATAGTATGTAATCTGATTAATTCCACATTAATACAATTATCAAGCATTCTCCCTATTTTCTCATTTACATTTGGTATCACATCAAGAGAGATAAGTCCTTGTTTGTGTAATATAAGTTGTACAAAATTTTGGAGGACTTGTAGAAGCTTGAGAAGAAGATAAGGATCCATTAAATCCCTCTACCAATTCTCAACCCCATAGCCAACCTCCCACACTCAATTCACTATAAATAGGGTCCCTATATCTATGTGCAAGAAATTTTATGCAAATTTTATGTTATTCTATGCATTGGGAAAGGAGGAGTCACCCAAGAACTTCCTCCTACATCGCAAGATAATCCAAAGGAATCTAGACATCGAGAAAACAAAAAAAAAAGATTTTTTTCCCTAATAGGGGTTTTACCTCTAACTTTAGAGGAAATTTTATTCATAACTAGATTTGGAAGGTTCTCTAAATTTAGAGGTATGTATATGTCATCTCCATTATGATAGTCTCTGTAAGATCAATAGTGGTGTATTGGGAAGGTAGAGCTCGCATCGAGCTACCAAGCCACATAACCGGTTTCAAGGAAGGGCCAAGTGAGTTTTCATGGTAATATGGTGGGTCGAGAACTTGAAGAGTTGAAACTCAGTTCATGCGAGTTGAATCTCTAAAAGGAGTGGGTGATATAAAGCTTCAAACCAAGTTAGGGATGAACCCTCTCCACACTACCCGTCGAGCTAATCAAACAACCTATCGACCCTCATAGCCGATCCAATCACTGTAACTCCTTTTTCCATGGGTTAAAATCAAGTAATGCCATGAGTTGGATCTATTCATTATGGCCATGTCTCTAACCTCCTGCATATCGGCGAGCCATTCCACATACGAGCTTGGACCCGTGAGAAGAATAGCAATGACAAGTCTAGAGCTACCATTCCAAACAATTGTTGTAAAATTTGAGTGTTATATCCTCCCACTCATCCCTATATTCAATATCAATCTTTTCAGGTTAAGATCCCCCTCTATGCATTTATAAACCTACAAAACAACACATGGAAGCCAAAAAAAAACCAAATAGCGTAAATACAAACAATAAAGTGACAAAACCATCAAACAAAAGTAACCCTAATCTAACTCACCACTAACTCACTAAGTTAAGCAAGCTAGTTGGGTGGAGTGCAAACTATGTTTTTTAATTTTGGAGAAAATTTTAGTGCGAACCATGAAATTTAGCTTTAGAGATCCCTCCAAAAGCTTAGTCATAACTAAATTCCCGCAGATTTAGTGACAAAACCCTATCTTTGGGCTAATTTTTCTCCTCCAAATTTCTCTACAAAGTGTTATTATGAAAAAAATTTAAAGGGGTTTTTCCTAAAAATATATTTTTGTGTTTTTGTAGGTTTAGTCATTTTTAGCTAGGTAGAGCTCCGGATGCCACAACAACCATGAAAATAAAAAAATTACTCGTTATTCCATTTTTCCACAACAGAGGTTGTATTCAATTTTTCAATGTAATGTAATCATTTATATTGTGTCAATGATTCATTTAGTTGGGATAATTCCAATAACCAAATATGGTTGATAATGCTCCCAATTTCTTTTTCTGACTCAAATCTACTCTATGGTGACAACTATATTTGCATGGAAGAAAAAAACTTGAACTCAACTCAAGTTTGAAGAAATATGGCCTGTTGTAAATGGTTCTGCAACCAAATCACCATATGATGCAACACAACAATGTCAATTTGATAGGGAAAGTCGGAAGGCCGAATTGATCATCTTATTTGCAGCATCTATAACATACAACCACACATTTCAAGATGCCAAAATGACAAAAGAAGTGTGGGATAAGTTTCGATCACACAGTGTATGAGGCCATGAACAAGAACATGATATTAAATTTGTAGATTCATTTACATACACTAAAATCCAATTCTAATGATAAATTTAAGCTTTCTTACATAGATTTGCAACATTGAGGGCTTCAATTCTAGCCCTGGGAGAGGATATATCATATACTAATTGTGTTCCCATTATTTTGAGAGCACTACCTCCTTGATACAAAATTTTTGTTAGAACTATCAACTTGTCACATCATACCATCATTTTTGAGAAGCTAGTGAAATTTTTACAGCAAGAAGAGTCATTTTACAACAAGGATGAAGAAGAAGAGAAGGCACTTTCTTCTCATTAGAAGAGGAAGAATAAATCTCATTCTTCCAATCAGTCTTAGAAGCATAATCAGCAAGGGGACAAACATAAGAAAAAGTGTCCTATTTACAACAGAGGAAATGATTTGAAATATTTTTGATATAACACGTACAAGAAAGGGTCATCTAGAAATTCCATACCTAACAATCAACAATCTAAATAGGGAAAATCTAGCTACAAGAAAGGGAAGAAGAAGGGGAACTAGAGGAAGAAACACCATCAACAAGGAAATGTTGATGAGTAAGAATACTACTAAGAGGATTAGGAATTCTTGTACACGGTCCATTCTAGTGAAGCAACCACGTCTTCTAATGCTATTTGGTACATTGATTTGGGAGGTGCTTGACACATGAATGGATGTAGAGACTAGTTCTTCACACTGAGAGATACACCCTCAAAAAATCATGTTTTGTTGGTTGATGAATCTTTCTACATCGTCCAAGGTATTGAGAATATTCATTTAATTTTTGGTTCAAAAAATTTTAGGTTATCAGATGTTTTGTATGTCCCTTGTTTGAAAAAGAAATTTCTATCAGCTAGTCAACTTTTAGATCACAAACTAAAGATTGATTTTGATTGTATAATTGGTAAGAAAGTTGGTTTGATTTGAGATAAATTTAGAAGATAAAAAATGATTACAAGAGCTTTAAATATGGGACAAAAGTTTCATCTTTATTTTTTCTAGAGAGATGATCACGAATTTGTGGCTAAAGACACCTCCTCTGCATAATTGTGGCATCAAAAACTTAGTCACATCAGTTTTGGATATCTTGACACACTTCATCGATAAAACATGGTGAGATATTTTCCATCTCTTAAGAAGGATACAAAAAAGTGTCCTAACTTCCTTGCATGAAAATAACACAAATCCTCATTCCATAAGAGTACATATCGAACTCCAAGTAAGCTTGATTTGGTGCACACCTATCTTTGTGGTCCGATGTAACCTAGTCATTTTGGATTTCAATATTTTTTTCTTTGTGTTGATGATTATTCACAAAAAATGTAGATATATTATCTACATACTAAAGATTAAGCTTTTGAGAACTTCAAGAAGTTCAAAGTGGCTATTGAGAATGAGACTAATTACCAAATCAGATTCTCTACTCGGATCAAGGGTAG
The DNA here is from genome assembly GCA_018340775.1 of Taxus wallichiana var. yunnanensis. Classification (NCBI taxonomy): domain Eukaryota; kingdom Viridiplantae; phylum Streptophyta; class Pinopsida; order Cupressales; family Taxaceae; genus Taxus; species Taxus wallichiana. The sequence goes on along the minus strand of CM031240.1, from coordinate 859,669,070 downwards.
GAATTCATCGTGAATGATTTCAAATCCTTTCTAGTGTAGACACAAGATCACACACTTGGGTACATTTCTAGGTCTTAAACACATACTAGCATTCATATGATTCCTAAGAAAGAAAACTAGTAAATGACTATCTTTAGCCTCTTTTATGTGTTTATGGTTATCTATTTGATCTTACACACCATACAACCCAATCAATATTTTACTTGTTTATCTTTTATGGCTTCGTACACCAATTCCCACCATGACAAGTAATTCCCAAGTGCTCACGTCCCTCCGGGATCCCCTTACCCTTTTATCTTACTCACTTCTTTTGGGTCTCTTTTATCTTTTGGGCATCTTTTATACTTATGGGTGAGCCTTCCAGGTTGTCAATTACGAAATTCAAACAAGGGAATTAGATAAATACACGCTTATGTGTTCAAAATAAAGGACCAAGCTATAAGCATTACTACTATCACCTAAGCTTGCATTAAAAAGGAACCTAAAGTACTCAAAGGCATCCATCTAGAATTCATTCAAGGGATAAGGGACTACATTTTCTACTTACACTAAATAGGAAGGGGAAGTTCATTCTATTTCATCCATACATGTTATACATTGCTACATTCTATATCTAGCCCGCTATCAAGTGCAACTTACACTAGGGCATCCTAGGGCACAATCCTTACACACACTCACAAGAACTACATGGATTTTGAGATGTAGTGCAATGTTTGGTCGTAAGTTCACTCTATTGGGTGACTTTTGGGGTCATTATAACTCCTCATATTTCATTTTAATTTGATGTATTTGTGAGCTTGTGTAGGTAGCTAGGGTTTTTTTGTAGGTTATAGGTACCCCTGGTGATCAAAGTGTGACTATCATGATCCACAAAGAGTAATATTGAAACCCTAACGACACACTAAAAATTAGATTCTAAGCATTTGCGTAGTCACCAATGCCCAAAAGTGGTCTCTAGTGCCCAAGATTACTTGCCCTAACCCAAGCACTTGTGTTTGGCTCTGTCTGTGAAGTTCATAATTAATACTAATCATTTATGACACCTTTCCCAAAGATGTTTATCAGTTTGACCAAATAAACCTCGAAATGGTTATGGAATGCGAGGGAATCATCGTTCATCTCTCATAAATTCTTCTCTAGAGAAGGTCATGAATGTGGGACGAGATATGGGGAAAGTAAAAGTATAGTCTCTACCATGATGGTTTTCCTAGAATGCGTTGGCATTATATGCCACATCATTTAAAGCAATCGGTTGTTGGATGATGCTAGGTGGGATGAGAGTGGTCTGGAAGATGAGTTTTCTAAGTCCTTAATCAATATTAGTCAATTATATAACAATGTTTGGTTACGGTTGGATCACAAAATATTTGTCTTGTTATCTTGGTCCCTGGATGGTCATGTGGGCATGAAACAAGAAATCTACAAAAATAAACAAAACATGCAAAGAAACCGAAAGGGGCTAAGGCTAAGTTTGGGTAACCTAAACCACTAAGGAAATGTAGGAGCTTGTGTTAATTCCAATCTAATTAAATCTAAGTTCCTATTTTAAACAATCAATGAAAGCAAAATCAAATTAAACAAAATTGATTACTCTCCTTTAATTTAATTAAATCCATGTGTAACTAATTGATTAAATAAATGAAACTAATTAAATAAAGAAATGTTAACAATCTAATCTATTTGTTTTTTTAATTTTCCGGAAGCTTTTTAAAATGAAAGGGAATACAACAAATAAACAAATCTAATTACTTTAATCTATGTTTTTGGAGTTTTTCTATTTTATAGAAACAAATAAACAAAAGCTACAAAGGAATGGGAATTTCTTCTAATTAAATTAAAACTACTTCTATGCTAAAACAAAATAAAACAAACAGTAAAATAGCTAGATGTGGTTATTTTTCTGATTGCAAATTAATTAATTCTACTCTAACTTAAATAGAGGATTTTTCTAATTTGTAATTGTGGATTCTACTTCCTCTATTGGCTTTACCTTAGAATCACGGGAAGAAGTAAAAGCTTCTCAGAAGCAATTTCTTCCCCTAAAACTTCCTTGATAAAACACTACAATTCTACAGTGTGAAGAAATTCAACAAGATGCACAGACACATAAGCTTCTTCAAACTCACTTCCCTTGCAGATCCATAGGGATATGCAGGAGGAAGCTACAAGAGAATATTTGCTCATATGCACTTCTAAATCTAACTAAATATTAAAGGAAATCTACAAGTAATATGAAGTGAAGAATTGAAAATATGTGTGCACAAGAACTTCCTCCAAATCTTTCCCAAAAAAATCCACAGGGATAAGATGAGAAAGAGTTTTCAACGAAAGCTACTTATAGGCAATAAAACTAACTTGTAAATTCTACCTTTCTTAAAACAAGCATTTGAATTTATTATGAATTGAAATCTAAACTAAAAATAGTGTTTCAAATGAATTTAATTACACCCCAACCTAGAAATGTAGAATTAAGAAAATATCCATTGTTGGTTGTGATTTTCTCTATCCCCTTAGCTTCTTTTCCAATAATGAATCCAATGTAGTCCAGGAGTTGTGCTGGTTGGTATGCAGAAGAAGTTGTAGAAGTGTTAGAGCAAGTTGGTTGCAGGTAGTCTAGTAGCAATGCAGGAAAGGAAGTAATAAGGAAAAGGCTCTGAGTTTTCTTGTGTGCTTCTTGACAAGATTTTAGCAAAGTAACGATGTAATTCCAATTCAAGAGACTCCAACCAATGCTTCGGGAAAATATTGTTTTTATAGAAAGTTGGTAGGGAAATGGTCTAGCACACTTGGCAACCAAGAAGTTCCAGATCACTCAAAGGAGGGGTGGTTAACTTACTAAAAATAGTAAGTACGTGAGAAAGTTCATACACATCCATTAAGCTCAAAGGTAGTTGATTTGGTCAAGAAACATACAAGAAGAAAACATCTTGGAAGCAAGCAACACGTATACAATACACATTGTTAAAGTCTCGGATTTAAGCGTATGAAATGACCGGTCTACGTAGAATGGTGGTTACGAAACCGCCACGAAATTTGTGTAACTATCACTCAAGGAAGACACGTGATTACATAATCGACACGAAGGTTACATAGCTTAAAGGTAAAATGTAAGGCTAGGAAACTAAGAAGAAAAGAAAACTAAGTCATATGGATAAGCGAAAAAAAGAAATATGACCTAGATTCATCATTTATTTTGGAAATGAAAGTTATCATCATTGAAGATTTTACCATTCCAAAAATTTAGCATCGTACAATTTTGGGTACGTATATATTTCCCCCTTAGAGAATCATTTTAGCCATGAAGAGGCATAAAATGTGAAGTCCCAGTATGGTGCTCCCAAATGGAAAAGTTAGAAATTATACCTTACACACCTGTGTATTGAAATTACACCAATCCAAGCTTCTCTTAACCTACAAGAGAAAAATGGGAATCAAGTGCAGATAAAATATGTAATCAAAAAAACCTTCTAAACTAAAGTGACAAGAGGACTTACCATGTCGGTGAGAGGATTGAGAAATACACCTATGCCAGTGCTTTTTAGCCCAGTAAAACACACACTCAAAACAATATTAGAAAACACTATATATATATATATCAAAATTTCTATTTATAGAAATCATTTGCACTTACCCACTTGGTGAAATTTAGAGCTTTGGGCTACCTGTGACCGTTTTGCACGAGAGTATAGTTAAAATGACTAGCATTCTAAGACGATGGCAGATCAACCAAAGGTAGGAGCAAAGGGGACACGATCAAGTTAGTAATCTACATTTGTTTATTTTTACCCTAAAATGTAGTATTTTGTAAAAAAAATATCCGTAGGGGGTAAATTTTGATAAATTTATAGTGAAAATGCCCACAAGGGGGGTGCCATGTAGAATTTGCAATTTGCTTTGTTTAATTTAGTGTATTTTTCTACTTTTTAAATTTTTTTAGCCTTTAGGTACGACACTTCGTATTTCACGAGTGGAAACAACTTTGCGCAGAGATTACACAACCACCACTCTACAAAGAGTAGTGGTTGTGTAACCACCACACAGCTTACACAATTTCTACTTAGGCAAGTGACGAATATGCAACCGCCACTTTGCTAAAATCGGTAGTTGTAAATCGTTAAGGAAGTTTCCCATTTTTACTAAGTATTGATTTTATTTTTAGTTTTTGGATGTATTTGTGATGTTTTTGTGAGCTTATTATGCATCTACATGATTCTAACTTGATCTTTTCTTGTTGTTTATGAATTCAGGGAAGTATATTAGATGGAGTAGGGCCCATGAGTGTGATTGGTTGCCTCAGATTTTGGAGAGGTTGAATCAGGAGGAGAGGGACTTACTACAAAGGGATGGTATATGGAGGATATCGTAGACATGATTGGTTGCACCTGCGAGTCATTTACTATGTGACTTATTGACCTGTTAGGATGTAGACTGAAACACTTTCCGGCTACCTAGGGTTAGAGGTGAGTGGAGTATCATCTTAGAGGATGTTTATCATATTTTGTGGGTTCCTATCACTAGTAGGAAGTTAGTATTGACAAGTACTATCTCGGTAGCTCAAGCCCGCAATTTGGCTACTTACTTGGGAGATGCACATGCACCTGATATTGGTTCCAAGTAGGGTATTAGACTACTTTCAATTAACTTTTCACATATCCCTACTCTACGTAAGACCATCATTAGTATCTTGGCCTCGCGTTTGGTTGGGGATAAGGGTGGGGAAAATATCCTTTATTGTTGGGCACCCATTATTTAGAGCATTGAGCTATATTGTAGGATGTACGCGTGGGTAATAGATATTCTGGGAACTACCTATCACGATTTATACAAGGTTGTTAGACTTAAGATCAAGTCCCTCAATCATCCTACACTTGTTATGAGTTGGGTATACGAGATGATGATCCCATATCATATGGAAATTGGGATAGTCGATCCTACAAAGGTGGTTAGAGAGACCAAGAGATTTGGCATGGCTCTAGTCATAGGTTCATATCATTTGGTTTCTACACTTACTATAACATATATGATTTTGTAGATGTATCAAGATATGGCGGCATATGGGGTGAGGAGGCTATCACTATGGCCTCATGTAGTTCTATAGTTCAATTGGTGGAATGAGATAATAGAGTTGAGAATCATCCAATTCTCGGGGGTACCTCAACAATTTGGGATAGCCTACACATATGCCCTCCCATCAATGCCAACATTATATAGAGGTATCCAGGATTCGAGAGATACCTCGAGGGGTAAGCTAGAGTGGAAAATGGTTATTCCTAGGATTATAATAGGCACACCGTGGGTTGTACTAGATCCAATTGCTAGGAAACAACTAGGCCAACGTCGATACATCGATTGAGGTAGGCCCAAGGTACATAGTGGAGAGGAGTAGGAAGAGGTTGAGACCAATTCAAGCTCAAGGAGGAGAGTGATCTAGAGTGGGAGGCCACTAGAGAGGCCTTGGCGGTTATCGAGCTGAAGCGAGAGGTAGAGGAGGAGACACTACATAGGGAGGAGGAGTTGACCGCAAGAGGTAGAGACAAGGAATCAGTCCATCCACAACCAATGGGCAAGGAGGAGGTTATAACAAAGGATATGCTTGTAGTAGCTCCCGCATCATTGGCACCATCCATAGATCTAAGTTGGATGTCTGGATATCTGAGTGAGTAGAACACTCTTTTCCCCACTTTTCTTTCTAAACTAGATTGTTAGCATACTATCTAGTATCTCTCTTCTCTTGTTTTTTATTTTCAAACGTCCTCTAACTCATCATTGTTTACTTGCACTTGCAGCCGCTATAGATGGATGCTGAGATCTTATTCATTGGATTCTCCTAGACATTTTACGATCCCCGTGAGGATGACGTGGGAGCAGATACTTGCAGATACAAGACACCCAATGATGGTTGGACGTCACACATATTTGTTCATGCTAGCATGGCATGCAGCCGAGGCCATGACTCAAATGTGGACCGACCTTGTCACGTATGAGATGGTTGAGAGGAGACATTAGTGAGAGAATTCTCGCAACTGATCCAATACTACTAGTAGATCACTAATCTCATGGGAATTCTCATAGATTGGCACATAGACGCTCTCATGCTACACCCAATTATTCTTATCATAGGATCCACAGTAGTATCCTTAGATCTGCACCTTCGCATGGATCTCACAGAGAGGGATAGGCCATGGGCCTTTATTGCTTTTGGACCATTTTTGGATATATATCATTTTTTTGTATTTTCAGCTCATAGATGAGCATTTTGACCACACTTTCTAGAGTGTGATGGCATTGTACATGAAAGCTTGACATTATTTTATATATACATAAACATCTTTTTGGTTTGGCATTATTTGTAAAAGTCGACTTGGTCATAGTTTTTCTCATATGTGTACTCTTAGATAGTTAGAATTTTTGATGATTTTTATGTGTTTATGGATGCATGTTATGGATGATTATGTAATGTGATAGACAAAATGATTTTTCATATGATTATGCATATGATAATAAGTTGTAATTTAGATACTTTAATTTTCAAGCAACATTTAACATTTATGTTTTATTGAAAATATGATTAATAAGACATGATAAGAAGATGAAATCACTCCATTCTTAACTCCACGCAACCAATAGGATGCGGGGGCTCATCACCAAGAGCCAATAAGGATGTGAGTTTTATGATTTTAAGAATGAAGTTGATGATAAGAAGATAATATTTTGACAAAGGTCCAATTAGAAACCTACAACTCAACCCTAAAGAAAGTCAACTAAATAGTTCAACGTGCATTTTTTTGCAAGTTTGACTAGACTTAGATCCGTAGATGGCCTTTTGATTGAAAAAATCTGGTTTTTAGGAATGAATCTCTTGTAACATACACATTTATCTCATTTTATTAGAAATTCTTAAGAAGCACTTTTATTTGTTTATTTATTTATAGCTTGTGATTTACTATTGGGACCCCTACATCTTGCCCCATGGTACTAGTAAGAAGCATGGGCTCATCACCGAGGAAAAACATAGGTGAGTAAGGGCACTTCCCTCCTTTCCCAATCTCATGCTACTAGTAAGAAGCATGCACTCATCACCGAAGATTGGTAGGGCCAAGAAGTGTAGTTTTATTTGTATATGGAAGTTTTTGTGTTTATTGTTTTGTTTATATTTTCTTTTCTTTTTTGATTGATTTTAGATTTTTCTTTAGGGAAGGAACACTTGCCCCTAATCTCAACCCCACGTAACTAGTAGGATGCAAGGGCTCACCACCAAATGTTGATATATGCGAAAAAAGGCTCTGGGTGAAATGTTTAGATTGCTTCTGTCATGAAGAGAGATTTTTAGGGAGAGATGTGACATCAAGAAGCTTCTAGAGAAAACTATGGGCAAAGACACTTGAACTAGGATAAACCATAAATAGAACTCGAGTGTACATGTCTTGGTAAGATCAATGTCAAAATTATGTCTTAAGAACTGAAAGAATAAAGAGATTTAATAATTTGGAGATAATAAGAGGCACACTTGAAGAGGTGTGATTGATTTTTTTGCCAATATTTAAAAGTTTCTTGAAATTAGGTTTTCCAATTTACATTTTTGCAAGACGAAAATTCAAATGATAAACAATATGGATGAAATAATTTACAATGTGAAGATGCAAATGAAATATTCATAGAATTAGGTAAGGTGAAGTGAATTAAGTGATTCGCTAAATTCTTCACCCTCTAGAGTACACAAACAGTATGCACCATTCTTATAGTCTTTCATTACTTGGTACGGTCCTAACCATTTTGGTCTAAATTTCCTTCCTTCGCTAACCTTTTTATCGATCTAGTTGTCAAGTCTCAATACCAGTCTCCTTTTTGCATTTAGACACTTTCTTATTATTCTAGCGACACATCATGTCAACATAGACCCGATGATGTTGTTTGGCTCTGAGACGCCTTTCATCTAGGCCTTCTAAAATATCCAATCACATTTCTTGATACGCATCTTTGTCAAGAATGCCTTGCAAAGATACACGAAGAGATGGTAGTTCCACCTCAAGCAGGTAAGACTGTTTCAACACTCAAGACTAAAGATAAATGCGTTGCCCCCATAGGTGTTCGTACTGATGTTCTATAACCCCAAAAGGCCAGAAATAGCCTCAAAAAGTGCCAATATATTTTATTCTCCTTAATTTTCTTAAGGAGAATGGACTTTAATGTCTTGTTTGTAGACTCACCTATCCATTGGCCTAAGGATAGTATAAAGAGGTTGTGTGATGGGATATCTTAAATTACACACACAACTCATGTACCTCTTCATTCTTAAAAGGTGTGCCATTATCTGAGATAATGACTTGTGGGACACCGTACCTATAAATGATTTAGTTTAAGATAAAATTGGAAATTATAGATCCAAGTATGGTAATTAGAGGCATGGCCTCAACCCACTTTGTAAAATACTTTGTGGTCATGATAATGAAGTTATGGCCATCCGACGATGAGGGAGAGAATTTACCTATCAAATCAAGACCCCAAGTAGAGAAGGGCCAAGGTGTCACTATTGGTTATAGAGCCTGAGTAGGAATGTGTATTGTGTGTAAAAATTATTGAAAATTTTGACATCTTTGCACATACTCTATAACATCATTTTCTAGAGTGGGTCAAAAATAGCCCATCCAGTGAATCTTATGAGTGGTTGAATGCCCTCCAAAGTGACCACCACAGACTCCATTATGGGCTTCAAAGAGAACTTTTTCTGCTTCTTTCTTGTCAACACATCTCAAAATCATGTCATCGAAGGCTCTGCGATAGAGCACTTCTTCTATAATTACGTACTTGACAATGCTATGACATGCACGCACCACTACCTCTATTGTGAATTGTATCCTTCAAGATATGTTCGATCTATTATGTGGTTTATGATGTCCATATACCACGAACAAGAGGTGATGGTGGGTATTTCCTCTATATAAAACACACATTCATTAGTGAAATCCAGATCGACTATCTATCCACAATCTATAGGGTTATCCACCAACCAATCTATGATAATTTTTCCCTTGACAAACTTTTGATTGACGAAGGTGAGCTCAAACTCACCCATTAAGGTGATGAATCTACTAGCCTTCTTGGACAAGGCTTCTTGAGTAATGAATGTCTGTAACTACTTTGATTTGACTATCACTCACATTTCTTGGTTAAGCATGTAATGCCTTAACCTCTTAGTTGCAAAGATGATGGCCAAATTCTCTCTCTCCACTTGAGTGTACCTCATTTCATAATCCAAGAGAGTGTGGATAATGAAGTAAATGGCCCGCTCGCGACCATCATCATCCTCTTGTGCCAACATGCACACTATCGAGACATCAATGGCTTGAGAATATAAGATAAGAGGATGATCAACCTTTGGTGGTATGAGTGTGGGTGGATACATGAGATAAGTGTTGAATGACTTGAACACTTCATGAGATTCAATTATCCACTCTTTGCTACACTCTTTCTTCAGTAAGTCATTGATAGGGTGAACAGTGTATGTTAATTCAAGGATAAACCTGTGAATTTCCCCAAGCTTACCTAGGAAAGATCTGATGCTTGACTCATCTGTGGGTGGGGACATTTCCAAAACTACTTGAATTTTTGCTAGATCTATGTCAATTCCTCAAGAAGAAATGATATATCCTAACAACATACCACCTATTACTTCAAACATTCATTTTTTTAGGATTTAACATTACACCTCATTCAATTAAGCCATAAAGGATGATACGAAGAACTTCATGATGATCACCACATTTTTAGCTTTCCCTAACAGATCATCAATATACATCTCTCGAATATTTTGAATAAGATCATGAAAAATGTATGTCTTTGCTCACTAGTAGTTGGACCCCGCATTCTTTAGACCGAAAGGAATGACAACGTAACAAAAGGTTCCCTAAAGAGTTGTGAAAGTAGTCTTCATTTGGTCCTTAGAAATTCTTATTTGGTTGTACCCATAAAAGTCGTCCATAAGAGATAACAACTCATACCCAATTGTTGCATCCATGATGATGTCAATTGAAGGCAAAGGGAAATCATCTTTGGGACAAGCTTTGTTAATATCCCTAAAGTCAATACAGATTCATATCTTCCCATTCTTTTTTAGAACCGGGATGATGTTTAACAACCACATAGAGTAATATACTAGTTTAATAAACCCTACTTGAAGGAGTTTCATAACCTCCTCCTTGACCATTAAAGCAACCTTTGGCTTCATGGGTCTCAATTTATGTTTCACGGGTTTCACATCGGGTTTTGTAACCAGGTTGTGAACTACCACATCAGGAGAGACACATGTCATCTCCTTATAGCTAAAAGTGAAGGCTTTAGAATGTTCTTTGAGCACTTTCATAAGTGATTCTACCTCTTCATGCGACAAATACAAGCCAAGTTTTAGGATTTTAGGTTCTTCTTTTGTCCCAATTTTGATGTCTATAGTTTCTTTAATTAAAGAGGCATTACCCTTTTATGTTAGGAAATAAGGGATAAAATATGTGGAACAATCCCTCACAGAATCGCAACAATAGAAACTAATATGCAAAAAATATTACAGATCTCAAATAAAAGTGCAGAATAAAATAACACAACACAAAGAGACATTATTTAACGTGGTTCACCCAATTTGGGCTACATCCACCAAGAATCACTTTCTCATATTTTATTACAAGCCACCACTCTCTCAATACAATACCCATATCTGTTTGGAGTTATGCTCAACAAACTCTACATAATTCACACCCAAATTCAAACACATCTGCAATGTTACATCATACCTACCATATGCACAAAACCACATAAGTAGACAACTACTTAAGCAATTTTACAAAATTGTGGGTATCAAAACCATTGGCCAAAACCATCCCATAAACCTATGGGTCAAAATACTTCCCATATGAGAAAATCATGTTTCCCGGTATATCGGGCACATTTTAAGGCCAAGAAAACTTTCTTGAGGGTTTTACCCCGAACCCCAACGAGAAAACTATGGAAAGTGTAAAGTAATATTAATGTATAGTATTCAACACTTTCTCACTGAAAACAACTCCACAAACACTTTAAACTCAAGTGGAGGTGGAGGTGGAGGTAGCTCCAACTCTTCTTCTTCGACTTCATAGATTTCAAAATATTTAGATGAAGAAGACCTCATCATCTAATCTCCAAAGTAAGAGGAAGTGTGAGGGATAAGTAAAAACCCCTTCTTTTGATGTGTGGGATGAAGATCAATGTAAGCATGGAGGTATCCTAATATTTCCTTGTCATTTCCGTAAAATCTAATGTGACAGGATCATTTTTAGTCTTAACATATGCCATAATTACATTTCTTAGCATCTTACGAACCAAATGTTTAGCTCGAGAATGAAATCGTGAATTCGGTTTCCTTTAAATCGTCACTTGGATATAAATGAGAGGAAGAAGTGTCCATTGAATCAGCAAGTTGATTTTGGTCTCTTGGAATGGATTCTATGGAAATAAAATGAAAACCCTTATAAAGCTCGATAATGACATACTTGTAGTGCTAAAGGTTCATTTCTCTAGTCTCATAGACTTCTGAGACTTGGTTTGTAATTAGTTGGGAGTCACCTAGGACTATCACATAGTGCACATCCATCCTCTTGGATATAATAAGGCCAATAAGTAGAGCTTCTTCGTACACTACAAGTTCAACTTGAATGAAAAATGCATGACTCTTTGTTAAGATATGGATCTAAATAGCTTCACTCGAGCATGCAATACAAAGTGAGTGGGTTACACAGTGACCGGCATCCTTCAGAAGTGACCGGCATCACTGGTCGAAGTAATTGGCATCGATTACATTTGTGGGATTATTTTATTTATAAGTCACAATATTTAATATAACTTTTGTTTTAAATCAAATATATTGGTTGTAATTGCATGGATATTGTGCCCTAAGTTTGTCTAGGCTTATATAAGCTAGAAAACTAGGGTTAGATAGGAGGAATAAGGAAAGAGAAGAATTGAGCTATCCTTGGTTGAAAGGTTGAAGAAGAAGCAAAAGTAGATTGCATGAAGACAAGATCTTTCATAGAGAGAAGATGAACAGAAGGAAAGTGCATGTACACTATTTGTGAGAAGATGGTATTATCTTCTACTATATTTCCTTTGTATTATTTAGTCTCATGTAATGGCTTGCATATTATGTAAATTACATATAGGGTTTCTTATTGTTAGATCCACAGTTATTGTGAGATCTTGTTATTGCTCATTCTTGTAGATCCACATGTTGTGAGATCTTGTATTACAAATCCATGAGATCATGATGTATTGTTGATCCATATGAATCTAGTATTGTAGAGGAAGTTTTCTTCATGTTTGCATAGGTTGATGTAGTGATGATGGAGAGACTTATTTCTTGGTGCATGGTTACGGTTGCACATTGGTAGACCCTTCTAGAGGTCTTGTTTGCAGATTCACAGTACAATGAGAGCTTGGTTGCACAGTGGTAGATGCAGGGTAGCTTCAGGTATGTGAGATCTGGTGGTGTTTCAAAGGCACATGGTTATAGTGCACTTAGGTAGATCCAGTTAGATATCTGGAGGAGACACAGGTGGTGGTATGGAGGCACGGTTTAGTGTACTCAGGTAGATCCAGTTGGAGATCTAGGAGGAAGAGATAATCTTGTAGAGATACATGTACTCTTGTGCAAAAGAGTTGGTTTGTAATATCTTGTTATATTATATATGAGATCTCTATCTTTGGTGGACGTATCCCACATTGGGTGAACCACGGTACATGTTGTGTTATGTGTGTGTACTTTTGTGTGATTTGGATTATTCTTGTTTATACTTCCACTGCTGTAGATTTTGTGGGGATTGTTAGATCCATATTTGCATGTTTTGAGTTTTATATTCAATGGTTGCAATTTTTCCACATAGACCCATCCCCAACAAGTGGTATCGAGAGTTGTTTGATAGAGCGATGGCTTTAGTTTTCAGAGCAAGGGTTTGCTTCATGGTTTTGTTAGTGGTTTACTAATAGGTGTATGAGAGCAGGGTTTTTTTCCGATGTGAAAATCACAAGAGATTGAATCTCAAGTGGGAGCTAGAAGAGTAAGGTTACTAGAAATTATAGTGACCATCATCGGTTAAGTAGAACCGGTGTCGCGGGTGACCGTGGTCGGTTACATGGTGATTGTGGTCGGTTCTTGGGAAGTCTGGTTTTAAACAAGAAAATCATAGATCTAAGAAATGGAGAGATGCATGGAATGTATCTTATTTGCTGAGGTGTCCCTAGTTCTTAGAGGCATAAGCATGGTAGTTAGATTGCAGATCTGGTTATTGAGGTATGGTTTTATCTTGGTTTTGCAGCATGTGGTTTAATTGCACATGCATGGTTTTGGATTACAGATCTAGATAGAGAAAAGGAGCATGTATGCATCCTTGGTGCAGTTAGATGCATGGGGCTTTGGTAGAGAGGTTGTAGCATGGAATGAAGATGGGGCTTCTGTCAGAGAGGAAATTTCTTCAGTTGAAGATGTGGGTTAGTATCTTGGTGCTTTGGTAAGGTGAGGTATTTCACCTTGATGTAATTTATTGCATGGTTTATTGTTCTAGTGGTTTTGTATGATTTGGATGCTTCTTGAAATGACTGGCTCAGCTCAACTATCAGCTTTGGTCGAAGTAGGCACTTGGTGTGGTGTTCTATGCCAAATTGTGTGGCATTGGGTTCATTCCAGTAGCATCAACATCGGTTTGAGAATCGAGGTCGATCATAGAGGAAACAATGTCATTCAAATTACTAACTATGTTCGGTTATGAGATGGTTGTGGTCGGTCTCTGTGGCAACTTATCTGTACATGGTTTTTGCAGCAGGTGAGGGCAGATGATTTTTTTCCTAGTTTTGAGGATCGAGTTTCTTGCACAGAGTGTACATGGCAGAGATGGTGTAGATCACTTCATGGTTTAGATCAGAAAGAGGACGGAGTTGGCTCAGTTAGTCCATTGAGACTTTGAGTTAGGTATCTCTATATGATTCATGTTTTATTTCTTTCATTTGGAGAAATTGATATTATGTTTGGATAGTGTGCATAAATTTACACCATGGTTTTTGGTGTTATTTGACTTTTATTTCCCGGTTGTGTGGAATCTTGAGGACAAGGGTTTCTAGTCTAAGGATGAGATCCTCAATGAAAATTCATGATTAGACACAGTTGTAGGTAATGAGAGATGTTGAGTACACACGGATGGAAAGAAAATGATTCACCTACTTCACAAGAAGTCCAAACTTCTATGATGTAGAAGTATTCTCAAAGAAGAAAGGGAATAAATTTTATAGTTCTTTCATCTAGTTTTATTTCTCACTGACATATTAGCTTTTGAGCTTGGTGTTAGAGGTAGTGTAGGGGATTTCATGTTTAATGGGAGCAAGCCATGGTTGTTGGCATTGTAGGATTGGATACATGATGCACATGTGGAGTGAGAGGAGATTGCTACTATTTAAAGTGACAGGAGGCACAAGTTGGTTTTGGAGGGCAGTCACGACTTTGCAGGTATTTTGAGTTTATTACTTTGTGATGTCACTTCTAGTTTATTTTTTGGTGCTTGGATATTCCTATGGGATTGCAATTGATGGTTTATTCAGTTGGGTTTTAGATGATAGAGAAAATTTTCGAGTTTGGAAGGCGTAGAAAAGAAAATATGGTCATTATGAGAGTGGTGTCGGTTAGGGGTAACCGTGGTTGGTCGTGTGTTGGCCATGGTTGGTTAAGTCATAGGTTTGAAAACAATGTTTATTTACTATTTTTAGATGGTGCCCATTTTTGCTTTCATCTTGGTTAGTTTGTGCAATATGTTAATGACATGTATGTTGGTATTTTCACTTGGTATTATTTTCATGGTTATTTGTTATTGACATTGATGAGCACATGATTCATATTCAGCTTTGGAGTTAGTCAGTGGCAGACTTGGAGCTTCTGGAGAGCCTAGTGATATGGATGGATGTACATGGTGAGTTTGTACATGTGGATAGATTTAGTTTTGTGAGTCTATGATGATGTAGATGTTTGAATTGCAAATGCATGCCTTGAGAATGAGTAGGGATGTTTGTATTTCCTCTTGATTACTATGTTACTCTATGGGAGATGTTATCTATAGATGTTGGACATGCTAGTTGTTTATGAAGGGTTGGATTTGTAGATTGTAGTGTTTGGATTCTTTGAGTTATGCAATTTTATGGATTGATCACCCACTGTTTTATGTAGAACTCATTTGGGTTGTCTTTACCCAGGATCTTGTTTTGCTTTTGTATATTCCCATTTGACTTGTCTTAATCAGTTGCATTTGTGGTTGCATGGATACATGGATGGAGAACATGGTTGGTTTTACATGTATGGCTACATATGCGATTGAGGCTCAATGTACTTCAATTTGATTAGGAGTTCTTGAAGGTGTGTTAGTCATAATGGCTTATTGTATGAGGATCTTAGTTGGCTTGATTATTGTTAGGCCTTAAATATTGGCTAAGTACCAAAGATCGCGTGAGTGTGCGGGAACAATAGGAAGAAGGGCGCGTAGGGATAAGTGCATAGGAAAAGGGTTTAAGAAGGGTTTAGGAGAAACAAAGGTGCATGCGTGAGACAATGGACATGGTCTAAGGACTTATCCATATTTAGCGTTTTGAGGCACTTGAGGAAAAATGTGACCCGACTAGGCATGCCGAGTGGATAAGATGCCGACTGAGACTTGGTGGTTAAGAAAAGAATATTTCAAGAATGGAATATTCCTAGGAAGGCATCATTACAAAAAGTGGAGATCTCATAGAAGAATAAGCATGCACCATTGGAGGACCACATTGACACTTGGGATCTGATCTGCTCCTGAAGAAAGGCATGACGACGGGTGTTAATCCTATAAGAAGAGATGCTCAAGTAGAAGAAAGAGGGAGAGACAAAAATATTTATAGATATTAAAGGCATGAAAAGAGACACCAAGACATATAACATGGGAAGATTGAAGCTCTGTAGAGAATACTAGGAGGCCCTAGGATTTGGGGTTCTCATTAGAGGACTGTAGGAATGTTATCATGTCTAAGGGATGGGTCTATAAAAACTTTTGTAATAAAGAAAGCATATCTAGGACCTCTCGATATATGGGTTAGATCCTATCTTGATATATTTGTTCGATATGATCCTTTTTAATGTAATGTGGTTACTGAGACTATCGTCGAGTATAAATATATGGCTATGTTCTCGAATATCTAGTTCGAAGTGCAAACCCTAGTGTTATTTCCTTATATTTTATGATAGATATGTTCTTTGTATTTCATGTCATGATGTTTCTCTTATTATTAAATGCTTGGGTATAAGGATATGATAGCTCATGTTGTGCTTTTACATGAATATTCACTTCTCTACAACTAATCCTCTAACAATGGCAAGATCTTCTCACAATTCTCACATAAAGGAGGGGCTCGGCACCCATGCATGCCTCGAGTGAGTGCCCAACACCTGCTTAGGTGGTAGGTCGGTGCACATGGGGTTAGAAGTTAATAGATGGTAAAAAGACTATAATTTCCTTATACTAACAATTGGTATGGTGTTATGATTAAGTGGGAGCTTGAGGCTTGGTGTCACATATTAGTTGTATCTTCATGTAGGTTTGGTGATTCATGGTTTATATTCTTAGTTTTAGAAGATGGTTTGATCTTCCTATTTTTTATTTTATGAGAGAATTGTTGAAGGAAAGAATAGATGGTATTCATGGTGTGTAGAGGATGGTGATGTACAGTACATGTATAAAGGTTCAGCAATTTATCTCCAAGTGAGAGATTGTTATGATGTGGAGCTAAATATCTTAAGTGGAGCATGCAATACAAAGTGACTGGGTTACACAGTGACCGGCATTAGTCGAGTAATTATCGGAATCAGTCGAGAAGTTACCGACATCGGTCAAGCAATGACCGGCATTGATAAGGCAATGACCGATATCATCAGTAGTAACCGACATCGGTTACCTATGTGGGAGTTTTTTATTTCTAAGTCACGTGGATTTAATATAGATTTTGTTTTAAAGTAAATCTATTAGATGTAATTGCATGACTATTGTGCCCTAAGTTTGTCTAGGCTTATATAAGCTAGAAAACTAGGGTTAGATAGGAGGAATAAGGAAAGATAAGAATTGAACTATCCTTGGTTGAAAGGATGAAGAAAAAGAAGAAGAAAAAGGAGATTGCATGAAGAAAAGAGATTTCATAGAGAGAAGTTGAAATTAAGGAAAGTGCATTTACACTGTTGGTGAGAAGATGGTATTATCTTCTACTATATTTCCTTTGTATTATTTAGTCTCATGTAATGGCTTGCATAGTATGCAAAGCACACATAGGTTTTCTTCTTGTTAGATCCACATGTTGTTGTGAGATCTTGTTATTGCTCATTCTTGTAGATCCACATGTTGTGAGATATTTTATTATAGATCTATGAGATCATGATGTATTGTTGATCCATAGGAATATAGTATTGTAGAGGAAGTTTTCTTCATGTTTTCACAGGTTGATGCAATGATGATGGAGAGACTTATTTCTCGGTGCACGATTACAGTTGCACATTGGTAGACCATTCTAGAGGTCTTGTTTGTAGATTCACAATACAGTGAGAGCTTGGTTGCATAGTGGAAGATGTAGGGTAGCTTCAGGTATGTGAGATCTGGTGGTTTTCGAGGCACAATTGTAGTGCACTCAAGTAGATCTGGAGGAGACATAGGTGGTGGTATAGAGGCACGGTTTAGTGTACTCAAGTAGATCCAGTTGGAGATCTGGGAGGAAGAGATACTCTTGTAGAGATACATGTACTCTTGTGTAGAAGAGTTGGTTTGTAATCTCTTGTTATATTATATATATGAGATCTCTATATTTGGTGGATGTAGCCCACATTGGGTGAACCACGGTACATGTTGTGTTATGTGTGTGTAATTTTTGTGATTTGGATTATTCTTGTTTATACTTCCATTGTTGTAGATTTTGTGGGGATTGTTAGATACGTATTTCAATCTTTTGAGTTTTATATCCAATGGTTCTAATGTTTCCACATATAACCCATCCCCAAACTCTTCCCTCTAGATAAGTAATAATCACCTTTTCCCCTACACAAAAAATAAAAATTTCACACCATCATGGTTAATGGTCCAAGAGTTATCAAGGAAGATAGATGCTTAATTGTTCTTTGGACTCTCTTCCTGAATTTTGAAACCTCAACCATACACACCTCTCCAAAACCATCTGTAGGGAGAGAGGCTATCCCAAGAGCATGGCCAATGCCCAAAGAATCGAAGGGGAGAATAATTGTCAAATCATTATCTAAGAGCTTCACAATCTCCGTTGTCATTTTTTAAAAATCAATTTCTACCACAACTTTATTTTTTTAACGTCCACATGTTTAATTGCTTTAGGTGCCTCTGGCTCTGTTGTTGAAACAAGGTTGGTCATGGGAATGGGCCCTCCTGAAGGGAGGAGTCTATTCAACTAGTTTTATGGGAGCTCGAACTCTGAGTGAACCCCAAGCTTCTTCTTAAGGTCGACTAGATGAATGTCAAAAGGCTTTGGATCACCCCGGGCCACAAAGACCTTCCCCAAATGAAAGAATCTTACTTCCTTGAACAACATATATGGAATGGCCTTCATCCTATGAATCCAAGGTCTTCCAAGAATCATATTATAGTTATTTTCCTTATCTATAATATAAAAATCGGTCAAAATAGTCTTGGGTCCAAGAGTGACCGAAAGAACTATGGTTTCGATGGAAGTAGCCTTAAGACTGTCATAACCTCTCAATGTGTTTTGGGTCGAAGAACAGATTCGTCTCTCCATAACCTAGTTTTCTCAAGAACGATAACGGAATAATGTTAATTGCATCTCCATCATCAATTATGCATTTATTAACATAATTATTTCCACACTTGCAGATACAAAGCAAGATCACCTCATTGTGCTAGCTCGGTGTTAGTGGGCATCTTAATCGATATAAAAACAAACCCAAAGTGTCTCTCTCATACTTGGCCTAGAGGATAGACATCAAAGTCTATATGGTTTATTTGGGCTTCTAGAGGAGGTGTCACATGAATTAAGTGACCAAGACCCAACGCTTCTAATAAATTATATCAATGCGCTAGTGAGTTTTTCAAAAATATAGAAAGGATATGTGAGAGAAGATCTTGGTTAGGTCTATAATTAAATCATAGGCCCCTACTAGATTAGAAACTACTCGTGCAACATCTTGCACTAAGGGGTCAACAGGAGATATTGTGACGAATAGTCACATGTACGAGTAGCGGCATGGATTTCTGGTTTGGTTTCTAACTCAACTAGGCCCATAATATTAGGTTAGTTTTTGTTGTCCAAAACATGAGCTACTTATGAATCGGTGGATGTAGATGCTTCATGATCATTGAACCTATGGGAGTCCCCTTTTTGGTGCCATGAGGGTTAATTTTCCCATTTTCAGGGCATGTTGGGAAAGGGTCTCTATAAATCCAAAGAGTAGCATTATGTGGAGCAACATGCCCCATGTGGTTATTTTTCCTAGGTATCGTGGGGTTAGCCAAGAACATATCAATGAAGAGCTATCTTTGGTCTTCTAGAAGACGTTGTTTGAACTTATTACAGTCCCTACAAGTTTGAGCATCATGTCCTATAACTCTATAAAACTATGATAAAATTTTGAATCGTAGTCTCAAGGTCTTTGGTTATGATTCTATTGTGGCCCATAGTTCATGTTATTGTTCTAATTTTTATTATTATAGGTATAGTTTGGAGGCCTTTGACCCGGGTTCTGATATTGGTTCGAGAATTGGTTCAGGTAAGGGCTTTTGCCTTAAGTTTGAACCTATTAGGGGAAAGGATGGTTGAAGTCATCCACGTTAATGGAAGGAGTAAGGGTATCATGAGTTATATGAGACCTTCTTTTTCTTCTTTCTAGTAGAGTTATATGAATGTATTTTAGTGTATGCATCTAGATCAATCTAGTACTATAGACATCACATGTGGAAACAAGATGCATATTAGAGGTTGCATGATGTTGATCTAACTTGGACACATGTTGTTGATCATTGGTGGAGAAGAGTGTTGACCAGTTATACCTTGGAATACACTATTTCTACGTATTCTTGTCCAGAGGTTGTTGAGTTTGAGTTCTTAAAGGATCCTAGAGGATCATTTTTATGTGTTATCCCTTTAGCCATAAAAATCTTGGTCATTACATTAAGTTTGGAAGCATTTCCTATGGCCAACTAAAATTCTTCTGAGCATTGGGTGAGGAAGCTAGGGTGGAGGAAGATGACAAACATTGTGGTTGAAAAGGAGAGAGAGGAGAGACGACTCAAGTATAGTGAAGCTCATGAAAGGGAGTTGGCTAGACAATATGAGGTTACAAGAGTGATGGATCTATGGAGGTAGATGTTGTGGGAAGGAATTGAGGTTCACACAAAGGATGTGGAACATGAGCAGTCTTTGCTACCACATCTTGGAAAATGTTGGAGAGAACCTCCTTCAACTTTTGATGAGAGTTCGTCGCTTGAAGAAAGGAGAGCCTTTGGCCTGCATCTAATTCTGCCTGGTGACCAACCCTTGGCACTTAGTTTTCTAAATCAAGAGATAATTATTGCTAACCCAATTGGTATTGGTGGGAGTGATCGATCTGCACCTAGGAGATATAATTTCTCATTTGGTACATCTATGGTTGCACAATCATTTCCTGTGTTTGGAGGAATATTATCTAGAACGACATTTGGGAAAAGTGTGAGTACACAAAGTTTGGGTATCATGTCTAGAAGTGGCATGGGACACACATTTGGTAGCGGTGCAATATCACAAACTATTGGTGCATAGTTCAAGTGGGACATTGGGAATGTTAGCCTCAAGTCCTTTAGCATCTATAGGAGGTAGATCTAGTGGTATAAGAGCTGGAGGACCTGGTGGACCTGGAAGATCTAGAGGATCTGGTGGGTCATGAGGGACAATACTTGGTGGATCTAGTGGATCTAGTGGTGGAGGTAACACCAAAGGAAATCAAGGTTCTGGATCAGGTGGGAAAGGGCCTCAACCACCTCAACAATTTTTTTTTGAAATGTCTTTGCATCTACCAAATTACAAAGGTGTTGAGGATGTTACAGAGCATATACACACAGGTGAACTCTTATAGCATGCGAAGGGGATCACTACCTTAGAGAGGAAGGCAAGTCAATTTGCAAAAACATTGTAAGGACGTGTGCATAGTTGGTACCGGTAGTATGACACCCATCAGAAAATGGTAGATTACACCACGCTATGGAATGCTTTCATGGCTAAATTTCATATTCCTGAGTTTGAACAAGAGCATCGGTGCACCAAGGAGATCCAACAAGGAATGATATATAGTGTGTGGGAATATGATGTGCGTTTTAAAACTCTCTTATAAAATCTATCCTATGATATTCACCCCTCTCAGCATGCTCAAGTGGTTTTTGGAGGATTGATAACACCATTTAGGAGAGCACTTTCACACAAGACTTTCACAGATCCACACGAGGCCTTGGAGGCTTCCCTATGCACTGAGGTTGTTGGAAGCATGGATACTGATGTTAGCCCCTTCCTTAAGGCTCAGATTGTTGTAATGGTGAAGTAGCTAGAGAATTTATTTGTGAACTTGGCGCATGAGACTCGTAGTGGTCTATGGTGCACACGGATTATGAGGTAGAGGGGCATACAAAGGACAATTGTCCTAGAGATTGGTACATGTCATGAAGGTAGACTATGAAATTTTCCACAAAGATCATGATACAAGTAGATGCCCACTGTTGCAGTGTGCGATCCATAAGAATGTGTCTTGCTATTGTAAAATTTGCACCTCTACTACTCACAACACTAAGGATTATAGATTGATTGACCAAATACATGATGTCATTGATATTGGTGTGTGATAGACCAACCTTGCAAATAATTCCAAGGATAATATTCATCACTATGAAGGGTGTGCGGATGGAGGGGCACGTGGAAGAGGTTTTAAGGAGGATTGTGTGGTCATGGTCACCACGGAGGAAGAATTGAGTTCCCGCGTGGAACCTGTTACAATTATGGGTCTACAAAACACTATAAGCATGAATGCCCTGATCTGTTACAATGCTCTTGGTGTGGAAAAAAACATAAGTATGAGGAGTGTCCAGAGATATTTGAACATATGAGCCAATAGCACTAGAAAGACAAAGGCACCGGAATGGTAAGCGTAAAGAAGACCAATTCATAATGGATGTCAAGGGTGGCACGCGAGTCAGAAGTAGAGCTTGTACTAGTTATGACGCAAGTTGTGGCTTCAGCGCATAAGGGATATGCCAAGGCAAAGACTGTTGATTATTAGAGAGGAGGTGGTACATGGGAAGTATCCAGATCCTACTCATCAAAAGGAGGTGTATCAAGAGACCATGGATGTAATTTGAATCCTAAAAGGAGAGATCTACTTCCTGAAGGAACAGTCAAGGAAATTAGAGTAGAGGAAGAGTTTGAGGCTCCACAGAAGGATATAGATGAGGTCGGGGAAGTATGTAAGATGTTAAGGTAAGATAATATCATTCTTTTGCTAAGGGAATGGTTACGGGAGAAGGTACCATGTGCCAGAGTAGAGTGAGAAAGGCCATGCTAACATTCCTCCCCACATCTAGACTACGATAAGGAGATTACCTTGAATCGGGTTGTGAATGGGTGGATTTTGAGAAATATTCTGATTGAAATGGGTGCGGAAGTCAATTTCCTCACTCTAGATGCATGACATCAAATGGGAAGGCCCTATTGCAGCCATCTTCAAATGTGTTGTATATGGCTAACAAGAAAAAGGCAATGCCCATTGGTGTCTTAAAGAATGTTGTTATCACTATCCAAGGGGAAATTTT
This sequence comes from Taxus wallichiana var. yunnanensis, assembly GCA_018340775.1. NCBI lineage: Eukaryota > Viridiplantae > Streptophyta > Pinopsida > Cupressales > Taxaceae > Taxus > Taxus wallichiana. Next base: position 859,646,196 of record CM031240.1, on the reverse strand, counting down.
TATTGGGGTTAAACCATATAACAGTGTTTCATAGATCTATAATCAAATAAAGCATACAAGCAATGAATGTGGAAATAACCAAGATAAAATAAACAAGAGAAAGATAACATCGGATTTAACGTGGTTCACCTAGTGTGGCTACGTCCACCAAGAACTCGAGCAATACTATTATTCAAAGTGTTTTACAAACAAAATACAATGAAGATCTGATGTCTTCCAACACCTCACAGGATGTTCAATGTTTTTCCCTCATCCAGCTACTCTTTCTTTCTCACCAAGAAAAATTACATGCAAACAATTGTTATTTTCGACTCTCATTCCCTCATATAATGCATACATGCATATATATATATATATATATATATATATATATATATATATATATATATATATTCTGGGAAACTAACTATGCTTTTACAATCAAGAAATCATATTTAAAGAAAAATATTTATTCTAATTCTCATCAAGAAAAACAAAGCACCGTCACACAGGTAACCACCATCGGTCACACCGCCAACCGTCTCCGATTCATCGCCTCGACCATCGCCGGTCTCTTCTTGACCTATTTTGGTTGATGACTTACCATCATCACCACTTCACGACCGACGTCGATTACTTCCCGACCGACGTTGGTTACTTCCTAACGATGTCGGTTACTTCCTAACCATCGCCGGTCACTGTCAAAACCAATAACATGTAAAAGCAAGTTTCTTGTGAAGCAATTAAGCTCCATACTCAACAAAGTTCACTAGGGATTTTGAAGTCTTGGCACTAGCCAAGGTGGACAACTTTCCCACATTACTTGGGTGCCCCTATTGTCATAATAATAATTCTAACCTACGGTTCAACAAGGGGTACATAAGCTTTGAGAACAAGGAAGAGCGGGTCATCATAACCTTAACCGATGGAAAATCAGCAACCTATATTGAGCCCTTGGGAGAAGAAGTTCTTAATAGGATCTATGTGTGCTCTATCGGGGACCCCGAGGTTATTCACCATACGAGAGAGTTATTTATTTTGAAGATGCTCACCATAAGTGATACAACTAGAGTGGCATGTGATAATTGGACACACTAAGAGGTTTGGTTATAAGGGTAACAAATGAACACTTAGTCAAGCACTTGGGAAGATAGAAGTTATCAAGTTATTCTAGGGATCCAACCCTGATGATTTCTTACGAGAAATGGAGGCTCAATGGAAAGATGAGGTCGAAAGAAGAGGGATGCTCAACTATAAATTTCTCGAGACCATAGCACATTAGTGGGAGACACATCAAGGTAGCCTTCTAGAATGGGGTGAGGTAAGAATCACGTTCTCTGTTAGGTTTTCCCAGAGTAATGCACCCATTGTCATACAAGACTACCATGGGAAGGAACCCGCCTCATTTCACATCCAAGCATGTGAGAAAGCATGGATGGAAGGTGTGGAGACCTTGACACCTTTTTTATGGCTGAATTAGTTGTAGTCCACCTTATAAGGTTGTGCGCGCACATGGTATATTCACTCAGAGATGTTCCATCAGATAGGAAATTGGTAGGATCTTACGGCTGACCTCCTTCAAGCCTTTGAACATTGAGGTACTTAACCATTAGTGGATAGGGTGTTATAGGTTGTTAAGCACCTTATGATGGGAGATAGTGCCATGGCGGAGGATAGAATCTTTGGATTTATTGGGTGAACTTGGTTTGGAACCATGCTTTGATGAGGAAGAGTCAGAAGAAGTGCAGCTTGAGCGTGCATGCATGGAGAAAGAGAAGGGAAATATGGTCTATGTGATAGATGACGAAGAGATGGAGAGTTTGGATGTTAACCATACTGAAGGTATGCACGAAGTTATTGATAGTGCTGATGAGAAAGCACACGCCTACCATGAACCCCTCAAAATAAAGAAGGTTAACATTGGTTCATAAATGGAACCTAAGGAGGCCACTATTGGAGACTATTGGTCAAAGAAGGATGTTTCGAAGATCATTGGTCTCCGCACGAGTTTCGAGAACTTATTTCTATGTGGATACCATGATCTTAAAGGTGTTCACAACTTGTTAGGAGAAATGAAAATCAAGTTAAAGGAGGGTGTGTGCCCGATTCAGAAGAGGCCTTATCGAATGAATCTGAATCTTCATTCAAATTCAAGGAGAAAATAGAAAAAATGATCACTTCAGGAATCATTGAAGTTATGGATGAATCGAATAGGTAATCCTTATCGTCACGTATTAAAAAGGATGGAAAGATAAGAATTTGTGTTGACTATAGGGACCGAATGCGATGTGTCATTGACCCTTTCCAACCCCTTCATCAAGAGATCCTGGAAGGAGTAGTGGGCGCGAGATCTACTCCTTCACGGATGGATTCTCAAGATATCATCAAATTAGAATTGTAAAGGAAGTCCAAGAGAAGAAAAATTTCACCATGGAATGGGGATTTTTTCCTATACATCATGCCTTTGACTGAAAAATGCACCGCTATGTTTTCACACATTGTTGTGCGTATTTCAAGACTTCATCCATAAGTTTCTCTACATGTACCTTGATGACTAGATGGTGTATGGACTAGTGAGATACCATTGTGATAATTTTCACTTGATGTTTGAAAGATGTCGGCGCCATGCACATATCCCTCAACATCAAGAATTGTGTCTTCGCTACTCCATTTGGAACCCTGTTAGGGCACATCATATGTAAGGAAATTTTTTTGGTGGATCCCGAAAAAGCTACATTTATTGTGGGATTGGGGGATCCTATCAATCGAGCATAGTGCATGGATTCCTTGGGCATACAAGGTACTACCGAAACTTTATCAAGGGGTATGCCAAAATCACTGCTCCATTAGAGAAGTTACTAAAGCACAAGATTACTTTTCACTCGGGAGCGGTGAAACAAATGACATTTTATACATTAAAGGATAAGCTCATCATTACGCCCATATTATGCTTTTCTTCTTGGGATAAACCTTTCCATGTGTATGTTGATGCCTCAAGGACAACCATTGGATCGTCTAGCAAGACAACCCGGTGAGGGATTGTTGATCACCCCCTTTGTTTTGCTAGCATAAATCTAACACCAGTATAACATAACTACACTACTACTAAGTGTGAAGCACTATCAATGATCTATGTGTTGCATAAGTTCAGTAGTATCTACTGGTAACACATTTCATATTCTACATAGACCACATGGCATTGAAGTACTTGGTGAACAAGCCCGTTTTGCAAGGGTGCATATGCCAGGTGGGTCTTTTTGTTTCAGGAGTTTGAGTTTACAATTGTTGTGAAACCAGAAAGAGTAACTTAGGGCCCGACCATTTATCAAGGTTTGACTTAGGGGAGGATGTATAGAGCATTGAGAATTCTATGTCAGATGCATAATTGTTTAGGTTACGGTGTGCGCCCTCTGAATTAGAATATATTGTTGTGTTTCTCATAACAGATGTGGCGCCAAAAAGGATGAATACTTTGGAAAGAAAATAGTTAGCCATACATGTCACACCCTACATGTTAATTAGTGGAGACTTATACAAACTAGGTCATGATGAGGTTCTGACACCGATGTGTGTTGGAGCATTAGTCCATTGCAATCATGGAAGAAGCACATGGTGGGATTACAGGAAGGAATGACACTGCGCCAAAGATTATACTCATAAGGATTTGATGAGAAATCATCTACCAAGATTGCATTGAGGTTTGAAAGGCTTGTGAAAATTTCCGTGATTTGAAAAGCCAGAAAAAGAGATGAGATGCCCTTGAGACCTATAGCCAGCGTAGAACCATTTGAAAAATGGGAAATTTATTTTGTAGGACCAATTTCACCTGTCACACGAAGGACTAGTTCATGCTATATCATTACTTGCATTGATTACTTAACAAGGTGGGTGGAGGCAACACCTACAAAGGATTGCACTACGGCAAAAAATGCTAGATTCTTATGGGAGAACATAATCAACAAGTATGGATGTCCTTTAAGCTTGACTAGTGATAGGGGTACACATTTTTTGAATGAAACAGTCAGATTCTGTTGGTAGAGTTCATGGTAGCCCATCATAAGACTACCCCATACCTCCCATAAGCTAATAGAACTGTTGAGGTGTTTAACAAAATTTTGAGTCACACGTTAACTAAAATTTTTGATGTGGGAAGACAAGATTAGGCTGACAAGGTATCAGTAATTCTATGGGCATACAGAAAACATACAAGAGATTGAACAAGGCCACACCATTTCAATTGGTGTTTGGCACAGAGGCTATCCTACCGGTTGAATTTATGCTACCATCACTACGTATTACATGCACAGGAGGGTTAGCTGATGAATAAGAAATTCAAGAGCGCATGGAGAAGTTAATGTAGCTAGACAAAATGCAATCACTTGCTAGATGGAGTTAGAAGACTGAAAATGCCTGAAAAAATCATGACATGATCGTCATATTAAAAACAAATAATTCGAGGTTGGGCAGATGGTCTTGCTTTATAACTCCAAATTTCTATGCCATCCTAGGAAACTGGAAGTACATTGGTTAGGGCCATATATCATCTCATACATCCTCGATTCATGTGCTTTCCAATTAGAAGCACTAGATGGAACGTGGTTACCAGGCCATTTCAATGGGAGTACATTGAAGCCCTACTATAAATAAGGCTTCGTGTAATTATAAATAAGGCAGTATTTCCATTTAACTTAGGATCTTCCCCTTAATTCATTTTGTTTCCTTGTGTTTCCCTTTCTTTTTGCTTGTTCCTTTCTTTTTATGTTGTTGTTTTACATGCCTTGTGCATCGATAACCACTTATTATTTTCAAAAGGTTGTGTATGTGCATATGACCATGCATATTTTTTTGTGTGGGGTGAATTAATGTAAAGTAAAATTGAAGGTGGTAGTAGAAGTTGTGTTTCGGTGGCCCGGATTAAAAGCACGTAGTGTAGAAGAGCGCGCATAGAAAAGGTGGACATAAGGAATTTTGGAGTCAATTGAACTTTACAAAGACCACGTACAAAGGAGGAGAAGTGTAGGAACAACATGAGGTAGGCGAGGGAAAAAATTAGGTTAAGGACATAAGAATTTCCTTCAAGTGTTGCAAGCGCATGCATGAGGATCTTCTCACAAGAAAATTTTTGCATGCTAGAAGGTTGTAGAGATTTTTCACACAAGATTGGGCGTGGGGGTAAGAGTGCTTAAGGTTGGATTTAGTGAAAAAAATATGCTTTTATTACAAAAGTATGTTGGTAGGTGGCATAGCATTTATCACGGGAGAGAAGTAAAAGCTATAAGTAGAAGGTTAGGATACATTGTTATTACCTTGCATTTGTGATAAAGAAGAGCTCTTGCAAACTAGGGCATCTGCGAAAGAATATTTGTGCGAAGGAAAAAGTGTGAGAAATTTGAGTGTGTGACTAGTGTGATTTGTGAACCAGAGTGGATAAAGTACATGGGCATAGGGAGGAAGGTTTCAAAAGGGTACGCCATCTTGTGGAAGGATTGTCTAGGTTAGGGTTAGCGGCTAGCCTAGGCACGGAGTAAAGGGATTTTTTCGCGAAGGAAAGCCAAAAATTTGAGTAGAGTGAGGAAGAGGAGAAAGGAAGAGTTTTTTTAGTAACTCGACAAGAAGATGACACCAAAGAAGGCAACCATCTCACCAAATAAGGGCAAGGGCAAGGGGAAATAGATTTCCTCCACCAACTTCAATGAGGAGTGGTATGTGGAGACGTAATACCCAAATGACATGTTTCGCATAAAATAATGGGTATCCCATGTAAGGAAGATGGCAATGAGTGATTACAACCATCACACAAGCACCACAAAGAAGGAGATAACATTAGAACTAGTTTTCCCAACAGATAAAAGGACACTAGAAGGAATGTCATGCTATAGTAATGAAGTGAAGGTAAAATTGGAGAAGGATGGGTTGTTGCAACTTTATGATTTTCCATAATTTGGAAAACCCAAGTGATTGTACCAATGGTTGATGTCACGCATACACGAGGACCACTTCTACTTTGCAGGCCAAAGGATGCACATAACCCTCAACTAATCTCTAAGTTTATCGACCTTGTTTGTGAAGAGGGGCCACTAAATGATGACTTGGAAGATAAGGAGGCCATTAAGGAGACCGTGAAGACTTATGACTATAAGAAGGGGTCTCACTACTTTGACATCCCCATATCTCTAACCTAGTGATGAGGATGGCCATGCACTTGGTATCCAAGTTGAATGGACAAGAAAGGTGGACATAGATAAACAAGGCTTGGTTGAATGTGTGCTGAAAATTTTTCAAAAGGAACTATCTATAACCTATCTACCTTCATTGTAGATGAGATATTTAATTTCGTGCATGAAGGAGAGAAGATCATGTTTCACAATGTCCTCCTCACCATCTTATTCTCAAAAATTGGAGTGCCTAATGGGCAAGAGAATTTTTTATGGGAATATCTAGATGAGGATCCTTCCCTTAAAAAGAGATTTTAAAAGTACACTTATGACACCATGATGGCCGCCCACAAAGCTTTCCGAGAAATGGTACAAGAGGATGCACAACACATTCGGGTTGAATGGAGGATACCGAACAATTATCGGTGCTAGAGTAGGAGAATTTGATTTTTTTATATACCGACATTTCGCATTGGTAGATTCATGTTGATAGATGGGACCAAGAGCCCATGGTGTAAACTACCTTTCTCTTTCACCACACAATATTTCCAATCAAATCAATCACTTCAAAGAGGACAAAAGACTAAGGTTCAACCTCAACAAGGTATACCAAGACCACTATGACCTATGAAGGAAGCTAGTATACCCTAAGAAGTGCACCTATGTGGAGAAGTATGTCTCCCATGAGGTGCGCATGATAAAACCTGTGATGTTGCCAATTGTTGGAAGGACCATAATGAGGGTATACCTATGGATCAGGCCCAAGTATGAGAAGGGCACCTACTTAGAGAGTGATGTCTCCATCCCAAAAGACCCCACCGAGAGAAAGAAGGTCATGCCAAGGAAGAGGGAAAGAGAAGATGTGCCAGAGAAGAAGGCACCAAGTGTACAAACATCATAATCTATGGGCGGGCAGGAGTTAGGCACGAAGTTGAGCACATATGCATGGAGGAAGAATTCCCCCATTAAGGAAAAGGAAAAATCACTTGAGGAAGAGGTGCCAGAGTAAGAAGAGCCTCCTACATAAGAAGAATCACCAAGGAAGGAGTCACCCATGAAGAAGAAGAGAAGGAAGAGTCTCCTATACTGGAATCACTAGTTAGGAAGAAGTGAAAGGTAGCAGAGGAGGTGGAATCAGAAGAAACGGAGATCCTGGAAGCCTATAGAGGTGAGAGAGATGATGATGAGCATGAAGAGGTTCAGACCATCCCGTGTATGATGTGCATGACTCTGAGGATGAGAGAAATGAAGAAAAGGATGGGGAAGAGGAAGGCACTCAAGGCAAAGGGGAGAGTGAGGAAGTGAATACAAAATATCAAAGGACCCCAAGCCTCACCAAGGAGCGATAAAAGAGGCCGCAGAAATATAAGTAACGAGCATAATAAAAGACTTGGTGGAGCAGAGGTGGAGTGCAACATTGATGAAATACTAAAAGAGATAGAGAGGAGAGCATAGGGAATGAGTATGGGAGCATGGGCGGGATCCCATCTTAGTAGTAAGCTTTCCAAGGTAGTGCTCAAAGGAGGGAAGAGTATGGTAGTAGTGAAGGAACAAGTAATGAGTTATATCAATGATCCAAGTAAGGTAATGCGCACGTGCTTTCAAAGTACCATGCCTACAGGAAAATTCCTTGCATGGTATTCATTCGAATAAGAAGGCACGTACCCACGAACAAGGAAGATGTTATCTTGGGATTTTGAGTCCCATGTTGATGAGCTTGAGTTCGAGGTAAGAAAAGGGTGCTTGATGAAGGTACCGTGAGACCAAGGAGTGAACCCTCGATAAATGCTCAACAGCTTATCCGATGAGCTAGTCTCGCAACACGCTTAAATAGGTGTCGGTAGAGTTTAAGGCAAGACTTTTTAGAAGGAATGACAGGGTAAGGTTCTTGGAGGGAGAGATGGAGAAGAAGAATGAAGAGATCATTAAGAAGAGAAAGGATCTAAAGCAGGAGGAGCTAATCAACGCACGCTTAAGGTGAAAACTAAGGGGGAAAAGGTGAAGGTGGGTGAGGACTACAAAAAGACAGAGATGATTACGAGATGTCATTATCTTGAGGCATCTAGACATGGCCCCACCTGAGTAGAAATACGAGTCAACCTTGCAGGTGTTAGGAAGACTTAACCCACATCCTTATCATAGAAATGTGGTTGCTTACACTAGAGTCGATTAGAAGAAGCATTGGCACTCGAAAGGAGGAAGAGAAGTAGAATATTGAGGAGATATTCACTCCAAATTCTGAGCTCCTTTTCATTTTATGAGACCATCACATGAATGGTGAGGCCCTATATGATAACTGCACTGACAGAGACAGTGGTAAAGCAAGTATACTAGTTGCTACACATGAGGCAGGTCTGAAGGAATACCAAGAGAAGAATAAAGGAAATAGGGCAAAGAGGGATAAGATCCTAGCCGAGGTAGAAAAGAAGATGGAAGTGATCGAAGCCTTATGGGGATTGATTAAAAATAGCTTAAGGAATGGTATCCCCAGATCACCCACAGAAATTGATGCACTAGACTACCTTACCAAGTAGATAACAGGGATTGTAGATACATTGAATGTTAAGGGAGATGAACTAAGTTTTAAGGAGGTAAGCACTCTAGTGGGTGACCTACTTCAGAAGGTGTAGGGTGAAGTAGATGCTTGGGAAAAGATCAAGGTGACAATAAGGAAGGAGTTCCCACTCCTCTTGCAGCAGTAGCAAGATCTTTGATTCTTTCATTTCTTCTATTCTTCATTCTTCCATTCTTTACTTCTTCGTTCAATTTTTCTGGGTTCCACCATTTATTATTATTTAAAGGATTAGTATGTTTCCGAGGACGGAGAACAAGTTTAGTGTGGGGTGATGTTGGGCCTCAAAATATTGGCTAAGTACCAAAGATCATGTGAGAGCGTGGAACCAATAGGAAGAAGGATGCATGGGGAGAAACACACGGACAAGGGTTTAAGAAGGGTTTAGGAGAAACCAGGGCATGCATGCAAGACAATGCATAGGGTCTAAGGACTTAGCCATATTCAACATTCTGGAGGCACTTGAGGAAAAATATGACCCGACTAGGCATGCCGAGTGGATAAGGTGTCATCCTGGAGACTTGGTGGTCAAGGAAATAATATTCCACACATGGAATATTCCTAGGAAGACATCATTATAGAAAGTGGAGAGCTTAGAGCAGAATAAGCATGCACCATTGAGGACCACATTGACACTTGGCATTTGATATGCTCTTGAAGAAAGGCATGGCGGTGGGTGTTAATCCTATAAGAAGAGATGTTTGGGTAGAAGAAAGAGGGAGAGAAAAGAAGATGTTTATAGAGACATGAAGGCATGAAGAGAGACACCAAGACATATAGCATGGGAAGAGTGAAGCTCTACAGAGAATACTAGGAGGCCCTAAGAGTTGGGGTTCTCATTAGAGGATTATAGGAATGTTATCATGTTTAAGGGATGGGTCTGTAAAAATTTGGAATAAAGAAAGCATAACTAGGACCTCTAATATATGGGTTAGATCCTTGTCTTGATACATTTGGTCTAATATGACCCTTTTGAATGTAATTTGGTTGCTGAGACTATGATTAATATAAATATATGGATCTATTCTAATATTTGGTTCAAGGGTACAAACCCTAGTGTTATTTCCTTATAATTTATGACAGATCTGTTCTTTGTATTTCATGCCATGATGTTTCTATTGTTATTAAATGCTTGGGTATAAGGATATGATATCTCATGTTGTACTTTTACATGAATATTCAATTCTCTACAACTAATCCTCTAACAATGGCAAGATCTTCTCAAAATGCTCACATAAAGGAGGGGCTCGGCACCCGCGCATGCCTCGGGTGATCGCCCAGTGCCCACTGGGTGATAGGCAAATGCGCACGTGGTTAGAAGTTATTAGATGGGTAAAAATGACTACAATTGCTCGATACCAACAATTGGTATGTGGTTATGATTTAGTGGGAGCTTGGGCTTGGTGTCACGAGATCAATCAGTATCTTTGTGCAAGTTTGGTGAGTCATGGTTTATCTTCTTATTTTTAGAAGATGGTTTGATCTTCCTGTTTTTTTATTTGTTGAGAGAATTGTTTAAGGAAATAATAGATGGTCTTCATGGTTTGTAGAGGACGGTGATGTGCAGTGCAGGTATAGAGGTTCAAAATTTTATCTCCAAGTGGGAGATTGTTAGGATGTGCACTAAATAACTTCACTAGTGCATGCAATACAAAGTGATTGGGTTACACAAGGACCGGTGTCGATAAGCAATGATTGGCATTGGTCGAAGTGACTAGCATTAGTCAATTATCAACTAGCATGGGTCAATAAGTGACCGGAATTAGTCAAAAATGACCGACATCGGTCGGAGTGACCGACATCGATCGAAGTAACCGACATTGGTTACCTATGCGGGAGTGTTTTATTTATAAGTCACGGGATTTAATATAGCATTTTTTTAAAGCAAATCTATTGGATGTAATTGCATGGATATTGTGCCCTAAGTTTTTCTAGGCTTATATAAGCTAGAAAACTAGGGTTAGATAGGATGAATAAGGAAAGAGAAGAATTGAGCTATCCTTGGTTAAAAGGATGAAGAAGAAGAAGAAAGAAAAATAGATTGCATGAAGATAAGATATTTCATAAAGAGAAGTCGAATGTAAGGAAAGTGCGGGTACATTGTTGGTGAGAAGATGGTATTATCTTCAACTGTATTTCCTTTGTATTATTTAGTCTCATGTAATGGCTTGCAAAGCACATAAATGGTTTCTTCTTGTTAGATCCACAGGTTGTTTTGAGATCTTGTTATTTCTCATTCTTGTATATCCACATGTTGTGATATCTTGTATTACAAATCCACGAGATCATGATGTATTGTTGATCCATAGGAATATATTATTCTAGAGGAATTTATTCTTCTTTTTGTGCAAGTTGATGCGGTGATGATGGAGATACTTATTTCTTCATGCATGATTATGGTTGCACATTGGTAGACCCTTCTAGAGGTCTTGTTTGCAGATTCATAGTACAATGAGATCTTGGTTACACAGTGGTAGACGCAGTAGTAGATTTAGGTATGTGAGATCTGGTGGTGTTTTAGAGGCACGGTTGTAGTGCACTTAGGTAGATTTGGTTAGAGATTTGGAGGAGACATATGTGGTGGTATGGAGGCACGGTTTAGTGTACTCAAGAAGATCTGGTTGGAGATTTGGGAGGACAAGATACATGTACTATTATGCAGAATATTTGTTTTGTAATATTTTTTTATATCATATATATGAGATCTCTATCTTTGGTTGACGTAGACCACATTGGGAGAACCACAATACATGATGTGTTATGTGTGTGTACTTTTGTGTGATTTGGATTATTCTTGTTTATACTTCCACTATTGTAGATTTTGTGGGGATTGTTAGATCCGTATTTGGATGTTTTGAGTTTTATATTCAATGGTTCTAATGTTTCCACATAAAACCCATTCCCAACACTCTTCCTCTAGATAAGTAATAATCACCCTTTCCAATACACCAAAACAAGATTTCACACCATCATAGTTAAGGGTCTAGTAGTTATCAAGGAAGATAAATGCTTCATTGTTCTTTGGATGCTCTTCCCGAATTTCTAAAACCTCAACCATACACACCTCTCAAAACCATCTTCGTGGAGACAGCTATCCCAAGAGCATGACTAATGCCCAAAGAATCAAAGTGGAGAATAATTTTCAAATCATTCTCTAAGAGCTTCACAACCTCCGTTGTGGTTTTTTTTTGAATCAACTTCTACCACAACAACTTTATTTTTTTAACGTCCCGCACCTTCAATTTCTTTAGGTGCCTCCGGCTCTATTGTTGAAATAAGGTTGATCATAGGGACGATCCCTCCTAAAGAGAGGGGTCTATTCAACTAGTTTTTGGGAGCTCGAGCTCTGAGTGAACCCTGGATTCTTTTTAAAGTTTTTAGATGAATGTCAAAAGGCTTTGGATCACCCTAGGCCACAAAGACCTTTCCCAAATGAAAACTCTAACTTCTTTGAAAAATGTAGATGGAATAGCCTTCATCCTATGAATCCAAGGTCTTCTAAGAATCATATTATAGTTAGTTTCCTTATCTATAATATAAAACTCAGTCAAAACAGTCTTGGGTCCAAGAGTGACCAAAAGAAATATGGTTCTAATGGAAGTAGCCTTAAGATTGTCATAACCTCTCAATGTGTTTCGGTCGAAGAAAATTCATCTCTCCATAACCTAGTTTTTACAAGAACAAGAATGGGACATTGTTAACCACATCTCCATTGTCAATTATGGTTCTCTTAACATAATTGTTGTAGATCCACACTTGCAAAAAAAATCGGATCACCTCTCTTTGTTGGCTCGGTGTCATTGGGCATCTTATCGATATAAAAACAAACCTAGTTTCTCTCTCATGTTTTCCTAGAGGATAGACATCGAAGTCTATATGGTTTATTTGGGATTCTAGAGAGGTGTCACGTGAATTAAGTGACCAAGACCCAACACTTCTAATAAATTAGATCGGTGCGCTAGTGAGTTCTTTAACAAATCTAGAAAGGATATGTGAGAGAAGGTCTTGGTTAGGTCTGTAATTAAATCATAGGCCCCTACTAGATTAGGCACTACTGGCGCAACGTTTTGCACTAAGGGGTCAATAGGGAGAGGTTGTGATGCATAGTCATGGGTATGAGTAGTGGTGTGGATTTCTAGTTTGGTTTCTAACTCAACTAGGCCCATAATCTTAGGTTGGTTTTAGTTGTCCAAAAGAGGATCTACTTGTGGATTAGTGGATGTAGAGGCTTCATGATCATTTTAACATATGGGAGTCCCCTTATTAGTTCCATGAGGGTTAATTTTCCCATTTTGAGATGCGTTGAGAAGCGGTCTCTATAAATCCCAAGAGTAGCATTTTGCGGAGCAACAGGCCCCATGTGGGTATTTTTCCTAGGTATCGTGGGGTTAGCCAAGAACATATCAATGAATATTTATCTATGGTCTTCTAGAAGATGTTGTATCAACTTTTATAGTCCCTACAAGTCTGAGCATCATGTTCTATAACTCTATAGAAACTATGATAAAATTTTGGATCATAGTCTCAAGGTCTTTGGTTCTGATTCTATTATGGCCCATAATTCATGTTGTTGTTCGTATTTTGATTATTATAGTTATAGTTTGGAGGCCTTTGACCTAGGTTTTGATATTGGTTTGAGAATTGGTTTAGGTAAGGGATTTTTCCTTGAATTTTAACCTGTTAGGGGGAAGGATGATTGAAGTCATCCGTGTTAGTGGAAGGAGTAAGGTTGTTACTCCTTTGATTGTTTGCACTAGTGTTATTATTGTTTACATTATTCATGTTCACAATATTTTATTTCTTTGTTTGGTCAGTGACACCATTCATTGTAATGCCATGGTTTTGATTGAGGACTTTAGGTCCTTTATTGTTGTTCAATCCATTTTGATAGTTAGGGTTATTCTCAGTGGGAGTGACCAACTTCTAGTTTGGACCATAAGTCTTACGTCTCGTTGTCTATCATTGCTTGGTCAATACAAAGGGATCCTTCTAAGACTTATTCATAGCTCCTAAGGGGGAAATTTTGGACTTCCTCCTTGGTTTCCTAGTTAAGGGAATGAAGAAACAAATCGCAAAGCTCCATTTAGTCCATGTTGGGAGCACTAGCAAAAGAATAGAGGACATGTTTCCACCTCTGAATGAAATGGGCAGTGGAATCGTTATGCTCTTATTTGATACATAGGAATTCTCTAATCCATGTTCTCAAAAAAATTTATATGTCAAAATCCTTAATGAACTTGGATACAAATTGCTTAAATGAGTGGATGGAGGCTTATATAATTTTGTAGTACCAATCGAGATTGATCCCCAAGAGTTTTAGAAAGTATTTTTGCAACGATTACATCCCAAGGGAGTAGTTCTCTTATGGTAGTTGTGTATGCCTTTATATAGGCATTTGGATCTCCTTCCCCCTTGAATTTTGGGAGGTCTGATAATGGTCGTGGGATCATAACACCTTTTATAGTAAAATCTAGAGGTTCCTTGAGGTGTTCAAAATATGTCCCCATTGCATATGATTCAACCATTAATGATCATTGAAGGGGAAGTGAAGGTGGAACCGGATTTTGATACGGTGCAAGTAGGCATTAGGCGAGGCATAAGGAACCCCTTGTGTTTGTGTGTAATGACTAGGAAATAGTACATATCAACTGGAGGGGATTTGGAATACATGTGCATAAAAGGAGGAACGAAACTAGGGTATGGGCTTGTAGGAAAAAAACTAGGGAACCTTGCATTTCCTCAAGGAACAACATTTGAGGATGTACTTCTAGTTAGCCTTTATGTCGATACGTATATGAAGAATGATGGCACATACCTAGTGTGCCCCATCCTCGTAAGAAGGTCTCCGGGTTAAAATCACCCATGTAAGTAGGAGACAGTAGTTGTTGGTAAGCACTCGCATAAGGCATGTAACTTTGATTTTACATGTAATGGGAAGTATTGTTAGGGACTGAAAATTATGTAAGATGTGGGGCTTGAGAAATATCTAACTCCTTGATCCTACCCACTAATGATGAGATCACATCACCGAGTTGAGGATGTTGCATTTTTTTATGCATGTGCTTGAGACTTTTGGGCTCAAAGGCACGTGATATCTTGTTATAAATTGATCTTTTGTAGACCACCCCTCTTTAGATGTGTTTTCTATTTTGGGAGGAGGGGTGAATGTGTTTTTTCAAAGAATAATATCAGTATATCCTTACATCCTATCCAAGTATTTGTTCATAGTGTTAAGAAACTCACCACTTCGGTTGAGCCGTGTTAAGAAATCATCATCATGTGGTAGGTAAGAAGAGAAATAATTAGCTTGCATGATAATTTAAGGCCTAGATAAGACCTGTGGATTAAACCCTTGTTCTCCCATGAATGTCATGTTATTAGAGTTGGAGAACTCTAGTTGTGAACTATGGTTGGGTTGGTCTATCTCCTTAATCCTAACCAATGAACCGGTATTAAACCCTTGAGGAGGGGGTATGTGAGGAGATGAAATATTATGTGAGTAATTATTAGCCCACCCGATAAAGAGGGTGAATGTTGCATACCCATTTGATGGTAATAGGCTTCAAGACCCAAAATGGGCCTATTGTATTCTTGACTCGACATATTCATGGGGTGTATAAACACTCGTAGAATAATGGGAGAGGATAAGGATGGATGAAAGAAAGGAAAGAAATATAATACGAAAAGGAACTAGTCCTTCACGTTAGGTTCACAAAATTTATGCTCTTAAGAATCAACATGTAACTCCTAGATGCACACAACCTCTCAAGGTTGTGTTGGGACATATGGAATGGAATGGATAGATCGCTCTAGAATGTATAAATAGGAATGGATAGGATAAATGGAAAAGGAAAAAATGGCTACAAGGAAAATCAAGGAAAACAAATGTCTTCAAATGGATAGGATAAATGGAAAAGGAAAAAATGGCTACAAGGAAAATCAAGGAAAACAAATGTCTTCAAATGGCATAATGGGTATTTGCTTGTTAAGGGAAATGAACACCTATCTAACTTGTTTAGGTGAAATTGAACGGTTGAGAATAATGGTTGCACAAATATTTTGATCCAAATACCAAAAAACTTTAACTAGTTATGGAATGCGAGGGAATTTCCTTCGTCTCTCGTAAATTTCTCTCTAGATAGGGTCATGAATATGGGACGAGACAGGGGAAAGGACAAGTCTAGTCTCTACTAGGATAGTTTTCCCGAACTCATTAGCATTATTCACCTCATTGTTCAAAGTAATCAGTTTTTGGATGATGTTAGGTGGGACATGAGTGGTTTGGAAGATGAGTTATCTAAGGCCCTGATCAATATCAGTCAATTGTATAAAAATGTTCGGTTTCGGTATGGTTGGGTCAAAAAATCTTTGTCTTGGTTTTCTTGGGCCCTAGATGGTCATGTGGGCATGAAACAAGGAATCTAAAAAATAAACAAAACATGGAAAGAAACCAAAAGGGGCTAAGAATAATTCTGGGTAACCTAAACCACCAGGAAAATGTAGGATCTTGTGTTAATTCCAATCTAATTAAATCTAAGTTCTTATTTTAAATAATCATTGCAAGCAAATTCAAATTAAACAAAGTTGATTACTCTCCTTTAATTTAATTAAATCTACATGCAAATAATTGATTAAATAAATGCAACTAATTAAATAAATAAATGTAAACAATCTAATCTACTTTTTTTTTGTATTTTCTAGAAGTTTTTTAAAATGAAAGGGAATACAACAAATAAACAAATATAATTATTATCTTCTATGTTTTTTGAGTTTTTTTGGTTTATGGAAACAAATAAACAAAACATACGGAGAGGAATGGGAATTGCTTCTAATTAAATTAAAATTATTTCTATGCTAAAACAAAATAAAACAAATAGTAAAATAGCCGGATGTGGCTATTCCTCTATCAGTAGATTAATTACTTCTACTCCAACTTAAACAAAGGTTTTTTTCCTAATTTGTAATTGTGAATTCTATTTCCTTTGTTAGCTTTACCTTAGAATCACGAGAAGAAGTAAAATATTTTAGAAGCAATTTCTTCCCCTATAAAAAACACTATAATTCTACACAGTGTGAAGAAATTTAACAAGATGCACAGACGTAAAATTTCTTCAAACTCACTTCCTCAGATCCACAGGATTAACATGGAGGAATCCTTCAAGAGAATATTTTCTCATATGCACTTCTAAATCTAACTAAAGAGTAAATGGAAAGCTACAAGTAATATGAAGTGAAGAATTAAAAAGATCAAGACACAAGAACTTCCTCCAAATATTTCCCAGACAAATCCACAGAGATAAGATGAGAAATATTATTCAATGGAAGCTACTTAGAGGCAATAAAAATAACTTGTAAATTCTACCTTTATTAAAAACTTGTTTGAATTGATTATGAATTGAAATCTAAACTAAAAATAAAGCTTCAAAGGAATTTAAATACATCCCCAACCTAGAAATGTAGAACGAGACAATATCTAGTGTTGGTTGTGCTTTTCTATATCAAATCAGCTTCTTTTCCAATAATGAATTTGATGTAGTCCAGGAGCTATGTTAGTTGGTATGAAGAAGAAGTTGTATAATTGTTGGAGCAAGTTAGTTATAGGTAGTCCGGTAGAAATGCGGATACAAGGAAGTAATAAGGCAAAGGCTCTGAAGTTTTCTTGTGTGCTTCTTGGAAATATTCCATGAGAGTAACGATGTAATTCAAATTCAATGGACTCAAACCAATGCTTTGGGAAAAATCTTAGTTTTTATAGAGAGTTGGCTTGAAATGGTCTAGCACACTTGATAACCAAGAAGTTATAGATCACTCAAAGGAGGAGCGGTTAACTTACTAAAAATAGTAAGTAGAGAAGAGAAATTTCATATGCATCCATCAAGCTCAAGGGTAGCTGATTTGTTCAAGAAATGTGCAAGAAAAAAACTTGGAAGAAAGCAACACATGTATAGAACATGTCATTAAAGTCTTGAATTTAAACACACAAAACTTTTGGTCTGCGCAAACTAGTGGTTACACAATTACCACGGTGGTTGTGTAACCGTTGCTTAATGCAAACTGGCAGTTACGTAACCATCAGGGAGGTTACGTAACTTAAATGAAAAATGTTAAGGAAAAGAAGCCAAAAAGCATTTTTGAAAGCATGTAAGGCTAGGAAACTAAGAAGAAAAGAAAACTAAGGCATATGGATAAGTAGAAAGCAAATAAATAGGACTTGGATTCATCATTTATTCTGGAAATGAAAGTTATCATCATTGGGGATTTTCATTGTTCTAACAATTTAGCACCATGCAATTATGGGTACGTCATGAGTCTCGTCATTAAGGCAATGACAGTCCCTTTTCTTCTTTTCATTTTCAATTTCCCGCTTATCTGCATTCTTAATTTTAGTTATATCTCATGGATTGTGTGGGGAAACATGTACAATTTTCTTATGAATATATACAGTTGATCTATGCAATGAGTTTTATAGTGCTTCCTTTACATTTCTTTTCAATTACATAACTAAAATGAACATCTACAAACTCAATATTTACAACAACTACATATAATCATAAAGCACTAAAATGAATTTCTTGTACCTTTTCTCAAGTTAATTAAAACTAAAACCAAATGAATGAATGAATGAGTGGCCACCCCTTACAACATGCAACCTCGGCTTCTTCTTGCACTTAAGAATTTTCCAATCTGCAATTTGAATCCTTGTTTTTCCAACATGCTCAATTCTGATGTAGGATTCCTTTCTCATCTTTTCCAAAGACCTGCAATAGTCTTGAATTGTTGATGCATGATATTAATGAATATGACAACCGGAAAGGCCTCCTCTATGAGGAATGAGCATCCTAGAACAACATTCCTAGTTGTTTGTTGCTTGTGCATTTTCCCAATCACCCACCGAAACCGAGTAACCTGAAATTATTTTGTGCCCCTATACCATGATGACCAAAAATGGTCAACACTTACTTTGTACATTTCTTTTTCTTCATGGCTCCTAAGGTTTATCAAGTCTCCTTGCATCAATTTCTTCAAATACACCCACCTTTTAAAGACATTCACCAGAAAACCCTAGACACTATGTATCTCCCTAGTGATATGTTGCCTTCAAAAGTAAGTGTCATCTTCTATCATCATTCCAATGACTCTATTAGTCCTAATGTCAATCAATCCATTTGTAATTCCATTCAAACTTTACATTCTTTATTTCAAGATAAAATTCAAGCTATGGAATCCATGATTACATCCCTCACATCTGAAATCCAACATCTTAAGGATGCTTCTCAATCAAATGTTAATTCTTCCTCTCCACTTCATCCTCATTCTATGTCTTCTACATGTCCTCATATAAGTGAACCTCAAGTATTACCATTACCTGGCACCTCTCAAGTTTGATTTAAATTCCAAGCAACATGATATTCTCCCTGAGCTCCTCAATCACCAATTCATCAATTTTCCAACTACTCGTTGATATCTTCCTTATTGGCTTATCAAACATCAAGGTCACCCATTTTGTAATTATCATTGAATCAATGGACATAATGATAATGATTGCTATGATTTAAAACGAATAATCAAGCATGTTGAACATCATAGTTTTATCTCATTTGTTGC
The DNA here is from genome assembly GCA_018340775.1 of Taxus wallichiana var. yunnanensis. NCBI lineage: Eukaryota > Viridiplantae > Streptophyta > Pinopsida > Cupressales > Taxaceae > Taxus > Taxus wallichiana. The sequence goes on along the minus strand of CM031240.1, from coordinate 859,626,885 downwards.
ATAGCATTCTATTACATGCCCATCTCATATTGCCAAATCCCAAAGTGGGCTCCTAAATCTACTCCTTATATGACCAACGAGCATCATGCCACCACTTCTAATGTCCCTTATTTGGTAATTCAAGATCCACCTATCCAACCCATTCCAACTAAGCAACCATATTTCTAGGTTCATCCTCCATCACCTCCTCCTATCAAGTATTCTACATTGTTACCACTCCAACTAAGAAACTTCCTCTCAAAATCGGTCCAAACCCTCCTCCTCTCAATCATTTTACAACATTATCAATCCCACATTAGCTACCATCATTCATGATCCCTCCCCACCTAATCCATCCACATACCCATCCTACTCCACTTCCACATCCAATTATTTTTGTCAAACAAATTGTTCCTTACATTGATGGCCAAGACACATTTCAAGCTCTCTGCTACCATGGCATGGTCCTTCTCACACCATTGCATAGAACTCCATTTCTCACACACTAGGGGGGCATTGCACTTCCCCCTCTCTAGCACTATCAGGTTGTCTCTAGCACCTACACTCATACTTAACGCTTTGAACTTCATGTCTAATCTTTCCAAGCATTTTCAAACCCTTTGATATACGTAATGTATCATTGTTACCCTATGACACACTCTAGTTCCATGGTTCATACTCGGATATTGAGGTCTAAATCCAAAATGAACCTCACCGCATCCACATTTCATGATCTATCTTTCTAGATTATACTTTCAAATCATTTCTCGATGATGCAATCTTGTTTTATGGTTCATTCTTGATTATTGAGGGGTTTTTTATAAATAAACCTCATCTCGTACACATCCGCTAGGTGCCACACTACTCCTACCATCACGCTCACACATTGTATACCATCCCATTCACACTCACATCATATTACATATCTTGGTTGCACTTACTCTTACTTTCTTATTATGTTAGTCGATACTTCGTATGTCAATATCTTTTCTATATACACATGCGCATTCACTTGGTCTTTTGGAGTGAATGCAGATCTCTTACATATTTTCACATGTTGTAATGATGTTCGACATTGTATCCTTTGTCAATCCCACCGAGGCTCCTGGGGCATATACTTTTACTACTCTCACACATTACAAGTGTTATTATTTCATTATTTACTACTTCTAATTCCTAGCACACTAATTTCTATTAGTACATACATGCTTTGACATAATTTTTATCTTTCTAACATGCTAACGGGTGCTTCATGTGTATCATTTTCCTTGTAGGACTACTTTCCATTATGGTCATCTATTACACTTTGTTTGCCACTATTTTCCATTGCATGCTATTGTTTACGAGTTATACCCTATGTCTTGATTGATCATTTTTGTATGTTGTTGGCCACTTCGGCCCTAATTGTCTTGTGACATTGTGAATGATGTCCTATGTATGAAACCCACTTTTGCGATCCACTTTGTTTGCACATTTTCTTGTTACATTATTTTTGTATGACATGTTTTCTTATGTTGCTACTAACAAATGTATCTATCCACTTTGTTTACATGTGCCTTGGTTTCTACCATGTACATCCCCTCCCCCTACGGGGATATAGTTTCATATTAGCATTGGTTCCTCTCATTTGGGTTGCATTCTCCTATCTATGTCGCATGCACCCTAAACAAGGTGGGGCACACATTGGGATAAAAATCACCCCATACAAGACCTTAGAGCTATAGAAAAGCACAATACAACATAGAATTGGCATTGGTTATAGTTACAACACTCGGATCGAGAATCATACTTTGGTGAGAATCACTACACAAACACCAATTCCCAACATCGATACAATAGCACACTGCCACACGTGTCCTCCCCAGGTGTCTATGTCCTGGGGCACACACATTCATGTTATCAAAACAACACATTTCACGTAAGCCTTCATATTAGTTTTACAATGTTAGACACAGTCCTTTGGTAATAAAATGCATTCTATCTCCATTTCAATCGGAACAAACATTACATTAAAATAATTAAGACAACAGAACAAAACAGGGATGTACCATTTGCAGTGGTTCTCATTGGGTAGAGTTGTGGAAGGAGAGTAACACTAGACCTCTCTCCCATACACTTTCTCATTGGCGTGAGATCGCCTAAAACCTCACACTTTGTGGAGATCGCCTAAAAACTCATACTTGGCGTGAGATCGCCCAAAAAACTTGCACTTGGCGTGATATCGTCCAAAAAACTCGCCATTGGCTTGAGATTTCCCAAAAAAACTTGCTCTTCACAACATTTTTAGGACATCTTCTATCCTTTACACTCATTTTTATCAGTTCACACCTTCCTTTTACTACTATTTACACACTTTTACATACTTATGCATACTTTGCTCACATTTTTCATATACATTACTTTGAATACTCTTTCACTCTTATTTTACAGGTCCATCCTTAATACACAACAAGAAGTAGCTCTACATCAGCAATACAAGCACAACAATAGGTACAAACAATGCATACACTTCACCCCTAGGGTCACTTTCCTTTTCTAGTTTGCATGCTTCAATCACTTCACGCTTCACTTGTCTCTTTGGCACACTTTCGCCATAAAATTATACAAGAACAAAATGTACATATTTTATAACTACTGTATCTTATCAAGTATTCACTCATTAACCTAAAGTGGGGAAAATGTAGACATGAAATCACACACTTGGGTACATTTCTAGGTCTTAAACACATACTAGCATTCATATGATTCCTAAATAAGAAAAATAGTAATTGATGAATGTCTTTGGCCTCTTTTCTATGTTTTTGATTTTCTATTTGGTCTTACATGCCCTACAACCTAGTTGGTATTTTACTAATTTATATTTTATGGCTTGGACACCCGCTTGATTAACTAAAATTGGAAATGTGGATGGTAATTAATCTAATATAGGAGGATATAAACACATAAAATAATTGTGCTAAGACAATATGTAAATTAACTAAATAATTGAACTAATGTAATAAAATCCCTAATATGCACAAAGGAGGTGAGGAAAGAACTCAATTGATAACTCATGACTATCGTAGAGTGTCACATAGTTGACTAGGGAAAATAGGATAAGGAACAAAAGTGCAGAGGTCCCAAAAATACTTGATTTGGAGGATTTGAGGGACTGGGAGGAGCTGGAAGAGGATTGCGACGCCCACAGTGCTCTGTCTCGCAATCTGGGTGCCCTAGTACATGAAAAGCTCAAACTAGATTGTACAAGGTCATAAGGTGGTCCAAAACCCTCATTGTGTGTCATATTAGATTTGTTGTCCCATGTTGTATGTCACCAATAATTCAAGCTGATGTAAAGACCTGCAAAATACCAAAAGGAAGTATCAAAACCCTAAAAATAAAAATGCAGAATGAATGGGTTAGACTAACCTTAGCTACCACAACAGTGGGCTTACTAATCGAGCGTTGCACTACATTTCGGACCCAAATGTAGTTATGGTGAGTGTGGGCATGTCATTACCTAGGTGCTCTTGTGTCAATCACACTTTGTGAAATATCAAGCAATAACTAAATGTAGAAAATGCAATAGCATGTGTGCACATAATGGAATATAATCTTCCCCCTATAAAGTGTGATGTAGACTCCCTAGATTGTGCCTTGATGATGGAGATATTTGAATGTAAATGCAATAGATGGATGTAACTCTAGATGAGTGATAGTAGTAGATGATGCTAGGTCCCTCATTATGGTCTCATAACTTTATATTTATAGGGTTCTCTTGATCTGATTTTGTAATTAACCCCAACATGGCTAACTACCAAAAAGATAAGGATGAAAAATGGCTAGAAAGAGCCCAAAAAGTGGCAGGAAAGTAGAAAAAGGACCGGGGTGCCCCTAGTGGGACTAGGCGCCCTGCAGTGCCCTAATACTACTACTCGGGTGCCCCAAATGAGGCTAAAATGATGGGAAAATGCCAAACCAGACTAGGTATATGGATAAAAATGTGTGGAAATGACAAAATAAAAGTAAAATAAGATGGCCAAAATATGGGGGTTAATTAGTACTTTCTTCACTCAAGAACCTTCTAAATAGTAGTATGAGACTGGGATAAATATTGTCTAAAGTGCATGATTTTGTGACTACACTAGCACACTGCCTAGAACAATAACACCCAGAAATTTTTCCCCCTCCGAGTGCCCCTGACCCTTTTCTATCTTACTTGCTTCTTTTGGGTCTCTTTTATCTTTTGGGCATCTTTTTTACTTATGGTTCGGCCTTCCAATTGTCAATTATGAAATTCAAACAAGGGAATCATATAAATACATAGTTATGTGTTCAAAATAAAGGACCAAGCTCTAAGAATTACTACTATTACCTAATATTGCATTTCAAAAGGCATCTAAAGCACTCAAAGGCATATGTCTAGCATTCATTCAAGGGACAAGGAACTGCATTTTTTGCATACACTACATAGGAAGGGGAAGTTCATTCTATTTCATCCACACATGTTATACATTGTTACATTCTAGATCTAGCCCGTTATCAAGTGCAACTTGTACTAGGGTATCCTAGGGCACAATCTTTACACATGCTCACAAGAAATACATGGAGTCTGAGATGTAGTGCAGCACTTAGTCATAAGTTCACTTTGTTAGGTGATTACTAGGGTCATCTGACTCCCCAAATTACATCTTTATTTTTATGATTTGATGCGGTTTTGTGGGTTTTGTAGGTGAACATATCTTTTACAGATCGCATGTATCCTTGGTAAACAAGGAATGACATACATACGATCAACATAGAATATTTGCGACACTATAAAAATAAGGTTCTGACCACTTTCGCAGCCACGGGCACCCAAAGAGCAGTCTCTGGAACCTAGGTGCTCTTTCCCGGTCCTAGTGCCTATGTCCAACATCATCTGTAAGCTCCAAAATTTATCCTGAGCATTTACGACATTGTTCACTTCCTATTAAACAGCTTTCCTGTTCGAGCACTCCCAAATCAAGTCTAAATCAGCTAAGATATTCTTTGTATACATATTGCTTAGGCTTTCATACTTGCTTATTTTTGCATCATAGTGTACTTAGTAGTTGTGTATTATAGTTTACATTCAATTACTTTGTAATTAGGTTTTACAAAAATCATCTTTTTGTTAAATCATCTGGAAGTTCATGGGCTTCATCGATAGATTCCTCCTCCACATACACAAGAGAAAATGGTGTTGTTGAGAGAAATAATTAAACTATCATGGAGATGGTTTTTTGCATTATCGATGATTTAGGACTTGCAAATACGTTCTAGGTTAAAGCAATGAAGACTACAATGTAATTTTTAAAAAGAGTGCCCACAATTTCTCTTGATGGAGTAACACCACATGAAACATTATTATATTAAAATCCATCTATTGCACACTCAAAGTATTTGGGTGTAAATATAGTATGCATATACCCAATTAGAAGAGAAATAAGATAGATGTGAAAGTAGAAAATTACATCTTCATTAGCTACAATGAAGAAAATATTGGGTACACAGACTAATGGATTTGAAGACTAGGAAATTTCACACCAAAGAGGGATGTTGAGTTTTTTAGAAGAAAGAATTTGAGGCTCCTTCCACAGACTCGCCTAATGTATAAAGCACCCATTTTGTGAAAATAGAAGTATATATTCTCACCGATGATGACAACATTGACAGGAATGATAGCGATGATCAAAAAGACCTCAACCCATAGGAATAATTTAATGTATGCCTAAATAGTATAAAAACATGATTAGAGATGAAAAATTGGATGATATTCCAAACAAATCCACTACTTGACTATGGAATTACAAAGAAACTCATGAAGAGGTAAATTTTGCATTGGTGAGTAGAGTTGTTGACTCTATTGAGCCCTCTACCGTCCCAAGAATCCCTACAATCAAAAGCTTAGAAAGAATCCATGGATGTTAAGTATTAGTCAATAATGAAAAATAACACGTGGCATATTGTTAATCTTGCACTGTGGGAAGAATCTTGTTGGATGTAAATGGATTTTCAAAACCAAATACAAAGCGAGATGGGACCATTAATAAGTACAAAACAAGATTTTTAGCAAAGTGGTATGCTCCAAAGGAAGAAATATTCTATGAGAATACATTTTCTCTCACAACTAAGATCAAAATGGTCGGATGACCTTTTATCTAGCCGCAAGCAATTTGGATGGAAAGTTCACAAGATGGACGTGAGAAATGCCTTTCTAAATGAAGACTTATAGGAAAAAGTCTATATGAATCGGTTGTTATCCATATTTTTCCCTCGAGAAAAATATTGGATCGTAATGACCCATGCTTCGAAAGACACCGAGAAATAACGTTCAAAACCTACATATAGATTGCAGAGGGACTCTATAATGGAAGTGGTGGGGCCTGCGAAGGTGAAACAACCTTGTGTGGAAGAAATCCAGAAACGGCTCTGTCGAGTGGATTCGGGCCTTGAATCCATTCTACGGGTTACATGTGGGCTTAGAAATAGAGTAGTAAGGTCAAAGGAGAATAAGCAGTGTCACAAAGAGGCCAAGGGCAAAAAGAAGAAACTGCGAAGATCCAAAGTCTTCGGGCTCAAAATAGTTCAGAACGAGTCCAAAATTGGCTAAGTATGGAGAAGGTAGTGGAGAGAGCCACATGTCGAAACGACACTTCTCCAAAGTTGAATCCAAGAAAGGAAGTTCAAATGAGTGTTAGGCTTCCATGCATCTAGAGCCCCAAAAGTTATGCGGCCGTTGAAAAGTATTTGGCTAGGCAGGAAGAAGCCAGGTGTCGGCTCGATGTAAATCCAAGATGGGAGTCCAAAGAGAAGACTCAAACTCGCGTCAACCCTCCACGTAGAAATTCTCAACCAACATCAAAAGGGGGCAAAGTGGGCCTCAAAAAAGGGATAAGTATAGAAGTGTTGGTGGGGGATGCCACATGTCCAAGCAACACATCTCCAAGGGTAGATCCAAAAGCAGAGACTCAAACGAGCGCCGCTTTCCACATAGCCCCAAGCCCAAAAATGAATGGAGAATTCATTGAAAGGTCCAAATACCTACGGAGGCTTCCAAGTTTCAACCAAACGCTCCTTTAAAGGAAAATATTGATTGGGCTTTCAAATGAGTGCAGAGCCTCCACGCGCCTAGTCTCTTCAAAGGGGACAGAGTCGGGTTGAATAGTCAATGCGTGGTGGTAGACTAGCAGAGAGTGCCAAGTGTCTAAATGACACTAACTTAAGGGCTGAATGGAGAGATGGTTTTAAGACAAGCACCAAACTGCTGCGTGTCTCAAGTCAAGAAATATGACCCTGCTAAGTAAAGGACTTAGCCGAGAAACAAATAAATTGAGAAGGCTAGCGGAGGAAGCCACATGTCAATCCCACGCCATTCCAAGAGCAAAATATAGAGGCTGCCCTCGGATAAGCACCAGCCAACCACATGTCCCATATTAAAGAGGGGACCCATTTTTCAAACTTGTTTTCCCTCCCCTTTGTATGGACCCGATACAAACTTCAAAGGGGCATATCTTTCAACTCAAAGCTCAAAATATTACAAATTTGATACCGTTGGAAAGATCTCAACCTCTCCCATGCCATGAAGATATGAAACTTTAAGTTTGGGGAGGTCAGGTAGGAGAAAATGGAGAAAACATCTTCAAGGCCATTAACGTAAGATCTATCTACCTCAACAATTAGATCAAATTCGATCTACTCCATCGTTTCCTCCTTCTTCAAGGTGCCGAACCAGAGATTGATACAATCAAGATAGATTTGGGGTAAATTTTGTAGGAGGCATTACAAGTAGTGGTTAAGCTTCACCTACTTTTCTCGTTTCTATCTCTTTCTTCTCTCTAATTTAATCTATAAATGCGGGGTAGGACTCATTGTAAAGGGTTAGACATTCTTCTATTTTGTAGGATCCCCTTTTCTTATGGAAAAGGAAATCATAAAGTTTTTATACCTTCCACTAAGCTGTAATACATTTTCTGCCTTTTGGCCATTTTGTAATGCATTGTATCAAGCTGAGTAAAAAAAAACACATGTGATCGATTTTAGATCCTTTCTTATCTCTTTTTCTTTCATCTGGTCTTTCATTATAGATCTAGTTATCTGTGCTTGGTTATTGTATACATTTTATTGGTTTGTGTCTATTAGAAAAATAATGTTCATCATTCCTTTGGTGCATCACCTTATAGCTTAGTTTGATTTCCTACATTCCTTTTATCCATGTCTCCTTGGTAAAACTTATATTAGGTTTAGGAATAGGCCCTCTGCAAGTTTTCACGCATGCACCTAAATAGAGGAATAGGAACCAACCTTTAATCTGGAGAGTTTTCTCATTTTCTAAGTCCCACACTTTGGAGAAAACTCAATGTTATGTGGATCACACCAAATGACTCTGCCTTAGAAAAGTAGATCTGACGATTCATTTAGGGGTGTTGTGATTTTGCACTAACAGTTTTGGCATGCTCGGTGGGACAAGAGGTCTTCATTTTCATTTTTAGCAGGTTGGTGTGTTCCTGTTAAAGTTTCATCCTTTGGAGGCATATGCAAACACATATGGTGACTCCATTTGGTAAAAACCCATCTCTGAAGTTACAGACCTTCTTTCCTTTCATTTTCATCCATTTTTCTTTCCACATCTTTCATCTTCTTCCATTCCATGAAGTTTTGCAATCATGACTTCATTTCCATCATGGAATTCACACTTTCAGCAGCAGCAATGCAATCAGCCTCCAATGTATTCCTCAACTCCCCCAGATCAGCATTTTAATCAAATCCAAAATCATTATGCTTGCCCACATGAACAATGCCAAAACCAGTTTGGCTATGGAGCTTATCAAGAGTAGGGGTATGCATATAATGACAGCAGTCAAATGGAAAATGCAGATCTGTTGGAGAAGATCAAAAAAATGGAGGCAAACATGGTGCAATCTAGGGCTACAACTCAAATGAAGGCTTTTAGAATTGGTTGTAGGGCACCTTGTCCATGGGTTGGCCCTTTTCCAAGACATTATAGCCCTCAGGAGAAGTTTTATTTCATTGTTGAAATGTTGCCCAACTTGCAGAGTGGACCGAGGGGATAGAGATATATGAGAAAAGTGTTACACAACCTTGTCAATGGGTAAGTACACCACCTCATAGTTTTTCTTTTCCTCATTCTCAGCCAATATCATTTCAGCAGTATCAAGTTCCAAGCTTCCCATCTGCTGCCCCAAATTTTAATTCCTCTTCTCCATCTACTAGTCTTCCATCCCACCTCAATTTCTCTATCCTTTTCCCTTCTAAATCCAATTCCCCTCCACAAGAGCCAAAAGCAACACCTTCCCTCCACCACAAATAATTTAAATTTGTTGTAAATCAACCCATCCTTCCTCCTACTTTCCCAAACCCATGTTGGGAAGAAAAAAAAAAACCAGGCAAAGCATGCAAGTAAGAGCCAAATAGAGAAGAAGAAATCATAGGTTTGGTGAGCTTGGCTCTTAAATTCGGGATTACAAAGATTCCCTTGATGGTTAAACCTTCTGAGGAGGTCAAAGTTGAAGAGCCAATGGTGGCCAAGGCTGATTTTGTAGCAGCAGTGGAGCGAGAAGACCAACAACCTGTTTGTTTTGAGTATAGTGTCCATGTTGGCACTCTATTTGAAGAAAATTTTGATCCAAATCAAGCTACAAAATCAGCCTAGGCAAGGGAAGAATAAGCTACTCCAAATCCAAAAGAGGAGGAGTGCATTCTGGCTATGGGGGTGAATAAGATAAATTCAGAGGCACTGAACCATGAGCAGGTTGCACAAGAAGTTGCAGTTTTCTCCCACTTCATCTCTCCAAAAATCTGACTTTTTGGATAAATTCAAGCTGACAAGCTTCATGTTTGATGATGAAGTTATACATGATGAGAAAATTTCAGATTTAAAAGTCATCATACAAGAGAGAGAAGCTTTGGCACAATAAGACATTAAAGAGTTTGATTGCCTATCAGACTTAGAAGAGTGTTTTGATGGAGAAGAACCCATGGAAATCATAGCATTTGCTGCTCCATCATTCATCCTTCAACAACAAGAGACTTGCTGCCATGGGAGGGAACGTGCAAGAGCAACTTGCACCTCAAAATAGTCCTCTTGAATCAGAATTGGAGGAGTTTGATCTTCCAAACTTCATATTGGATAAGGAGGAGAAAGAGAACAAGGATGACATCCATTCCAAATCAATCATTAGGGAAGAGTTTTAGTTGTCTATAGATGTGCAAGAAGAAAAAAATCAAATTACAGACAACCCATCCATCCAGGAAGGTCTGCAGGAAGACTCCATTTTTGGAGTTAAATTTCAAGGCAATGGGAAAACTTCAAGGACCAGACCTTGCCCAATAAGGTACTTGACTTCATTGGAGCCAAGGGAGAAGCCACAACCAGTCATGCTTGCTTCTGAGCATGAGGATGAGCATCAAAGTACCAAGGATCAGCTACAATACCTCTGGGAACCAAGTGAGCAGCAAATTGAAAAGGTATTTATTTTGTTTCCAGTTGATACCTTGATGGAGGGAGTGGAGAAACAATTTTCAGTTAGCCTTCCACTCCTAATAACAACCATGTTTAGCTCCAAATCATTTACATGGCTGCCAATTTTGAGGAAAGGAAGTTATTTTGCACAACCATTATGGGGTTTGTTTAGCTCACCTTTTCTCCTAGCTAGCATAAAGTAGGTAGGTTTGCTTTCAGCAGAAGAAGTGCTTTGCACACTCTACATGTTCTACTTGGAACATGTATGATTTCAAATTTTGTATATAGTTGTGGTGATGTTTTTTTGCTCTTGCATAACCCTTTCGAGAGACGCATGAAACCCAAGGACAAAGCAATTTTACGAGGTTGAAAAAATTGGGCTCATGAATCGAGAGAGAATCGAGTATCATACCATCTTTCTCAACTCCATGCCCAACGGAAACGACAAGGCAATTGGTCTTTTCATCTAGTAGGCAAATACCCTTGTGAGTCACCAAATTGTTATCCATATTTTTCCCTCGGGAAAAATATTAGATCAGAACGACCCCACACTAAAATAACTTGAGAAATCACATTTAGACCCTGCAAACAAATTACAGAGGGAATCTATAATGGAAGTGGTAGGGCCTACGAAGGTGAAACAACACTGTGTGGGAGAAATCTAGAAAATGGATCTTTCGAGCGGATCCGAGCCTTGAATCCATTCTACGGGTTACACGTGGGCTCGAAAATAGAGTAGCGAGTCCAAAGGAGAAGAAGTAGTGTCACGAGAGAGGCCAGGGGTAAGAAAAACAAGAAACTGCGAAGATCCAAAGTCTTCGGGGCTCAAAACAGTTCATAACGAGTCCAAAATTGGCTAAGTATGGAGAAGGTAGTGGAGAGAGCCACATGTCAAAATGGTGCTTCTCCAAAGTTGAATCCAAGAAAGGAAGTTCAAATAAGTTCCAGGAATCCACGTGTCCAGAGCCCCAAAATTTGTGCACCGTTGAAAAGTCTTCGGCTAGGAAGGAAGAAGCTAAGTGTCAGCTCGATGCAAATCCAAGATGGGAGTCCAAAGAGAAGACTCAAACTCGCATCAGCCCTCCACGTAGAAAATGGTCAACCAAGGTCAAAAGGTAGGAAAAGAGGGCCTCAAAAAAGGGCTAATTATAGAAGTGTTGGTGGGGGATGCCATGTGTCCAAGTGGCGCATCTCCAAGGGTAGATCCAAAAGCGAGAGACTCAAATGAGCACCGGTTTTCCACGTAGCCACAGGCTTGAAAAGGAAATGATAAGTCATTGAAAGGTCCAAATACCTACGGAGGCTTCCAAGTGTCAACTCAATGCTCCTTCAAAGGAAAATCTTGATCGGGATTTCAAACAAGCACGGAGCCTCCACACGCCTAGTCTCTTTCAAAGGGGACAAAGTCAGGTTGAATAGTCAATACTTGGTGGCAGACCGAAGAAGAGTGCCAAGTTTCCAAATGATGCTAACTCAAGGGCTGAATGGAGAGATGGTTTTTAGACAAGCTCCAGATGTCATGTGTCTCCTGGTCAAGAAATATGACCCCACCGAGAAAAGGACTTAGCCGAGAAACAAAGAAATTAAGTAGGCCGGCGGAGGAAGCCACGTGTCAACCCCACACCATTCCAAGAGAAAAATACAGAGGCTTCCCTTTGATAAGCGCCAGCCAACCACATGTCCCATATTAAAGAGGGGCCCATTTTTCAAACTGGTTTTCCCGCCCCTTTGTACGGACCCGATACAAACTTCGAAGGGGCATATCTTTCGACTCAAGGCTCAAAATATTACAAATCTGACACCGTTGGAAAGATATCGGCCTCACTCACACCATGAAGATCTAAAAATTTAAGTTTGGGGAGATTAGGTAGGATAAAATGGAGAAAACGTATTCAAGGCCATTAACGCAAGATCTATCTACCTCAACAACTAGATCAAATTAGATCTGCTTCGTTGTTTCCTCCTTCTTTGAGGCACCGAACTAGAGATTGATATAGTCAAGATAGGTTTGGGGTAGATTTTATAGGAGGAATTAACAGCAGTGGTTGAGCTTCGACCTACTTTTCTGTCTTCTCCCTCTTTCTTCTCTCTGATTGAATCTATAAATGTGGGGGTATGACTCATTGTAAAGGGTTGGACATTCTTCTATTTTGCAGGCTCCCCTTTTCTTATGGAAAAGGAACTGACAGAGTTTTCAGACCTTCCACTAGATGTAATGTGTTTTCTACCTTTTAGCCACTTTGTAATGCATTGTATCGATCTGCAGAGCAGAGCAAAAATACGTTTATGATCGATTTTAGATTCTTTCTAGTCTCTTTTGCTTTAATCTGTTCTTTCATTATAGATGTGGTTATCTGTGCTTGGTTATTGTATGCATTTTGTTGGTTTTTGTCTATTATCAAAATAAATGTTCATCATTCCTTTGGTGCATCACCTTATAGCTTAGTTTGATTTCCTGCATTCCTTTTATCCCTGTCTCCTTGGTAAAACTTAGATTAGGTTTAGGAATAGGCCCTCTGCAAGTTTTCACGCATGCACCTAAATAGAGGAATAGGAACCAACCTTTAATCTGGAGATTTTTCTCAAGTTTCTAAGTCCACACTTTGCATAAAACTCAATGTTATGCGAGATCACACCAAATTACTCTACCTTAGAAAAGTAGATCTGATGCTTCATTTGGGGGTGCTATGATTTGGCACTAACATCAGCTAGAGGGTTTTTTTCATACCCGGAGAAGAAGCAAAGGTATGTAGACTCATTAAATCATTGTATGGTCTTAAACAAGCTCCTCGATATAGTATATCAATATTGATGAACATATCATTTAGCATGGATTTGAGAGGAATCCATATGATCCCAATATCTACCTCAAGAAATAAGGATGGGAGATTGTCATAGTTGTTATATATATCAAGGATCTATTCATCATTGACAACATAGTTAAGATGATCGATGCAACAAAGAAAGATGTTAATCAATATTTTAACATAAAAAGTCTCGGGATCATGTATTATTTTCTTAGATTACAAGTATGGAATGAGGATAATCATATATTTTTTCTCAATTGAAATATACCAAGACAACATTTGAGAAATTTAGGATGATGGATTACACACTAATTTCCATACCTATGGATAAAATACTTCATTTGTTTCATAAAAATCCATCTCCAGCAGTATATGCAACTCTTTGTTGATAGTTGATTAGGAGTCTCATTTACTTGACTTATACTAGACCGATATCATCTTTGTAGTGAGTTATATTACATGTTTCATGCGGGAACCTAGAGTTTGTCATTGGAAAGAAGCGGGAAGATCTTGAGATATCTCAAGTGCACTATGGATTTTGGTCTATAGTAAAAGAATAATGATTAGTTCTTCCCGATTGAATATTCAGATTCAGATAATGTAGGTAACATTGATGATAGGAAATCCACTTATAGATTTTTATTATTTTGGGATCTAATCTAATATCATGGGGAAGTAAGAAATAAAAATTTACTTCTTAATCTTCCACAAAATATGAATATTGTGTTACAATTGTAGTTTTCTACGAAGTGACATGGCTACATCACATACTTGAGGGACTTTTGTTAGTGTAGGATTTATTTTCCTCGCTTTATTTATATTATCATATTCAAGATATCCCACCTCACTTAGAGTTTCCCTACACCTATGGGATATGCTTTCTTAGGTGTACACTTGACCACACTATTTTAGTTAGTGGTATTTACTTGCCCTTGACCAATTTTTTGTTGACCGGCTATTTCGGTATGGAGGTTACCACTATTCTAGGTTGTCATGATTCTAGGAGGATGTTACACATTTACCTCTTACTTGTACATATCTTGCATGATTCTATTTTAGTGCATTGAGTTAGATCTATTTAAATGTTATTATAATTATCTCTCTTTTATTTTTTTAATTTTCAATCTTGTATGTGTGTTTTATGTTGTCTTGAAGAGTTCACATCTCGCATCATTCACATGTGCATTATTTGAACCAAAGAGATCGGTGGTGCCTCTTATTTATGGTATCGAGATAAGCTGGTATTGAGCTTGTCTGGTTATTATTCTACAATTTTATTTTCATTTGAGGTCATTATTTACAAATTATTTGGGTGTTTTTGGTGTTAGGTGTCTTGTATTTTCTATTTTTGCCTAGTTTGTGGTGTATATAGCCTATTTGCATATTTTTTAGGTTCGCATGCTCGTAAAAGCATATACGTATTTGAGATTTTTTTAGGCTTTTGAGGTGTTTTATAGGCCCTATAGCATTTTTTCGAGCTCCCTATAAGAGTTAGACAGCTCTCATAGGCGTGTTACCGACCTATGAAGGTATTTGGACGTCCGATACATCCGTTAAGGTTGATTGTTGGGTGTATCCAGACCTAGAGGTTGATTTGTAGACATGTTCTCACCCTTGCATGTTTTTAAACCCTTAAAGGTTGTTGAATAACATTCACAACCCATTCAGGCTCCAGTGAAGGTTTCAAATGGCCCATACACGCATTGCAGATCCTACTTGAGTTGTTGTTTTGAGTCCTCGGAGAGTTGTTCGCTACACTCATATCTATGGTGATTTAAGGGCCATGGTGAAGATATCCATGATCCAATGGTTTCATCTATGCCCACATATTTTTACTAAAACTATATTTTAGTAAAAGAGTGCATTTCAAGTTTTAGTGCAAATTCATTTAAAATAGGGCTTATTTATGAGAAATCATTATTGTAATAACTTTTGATCGGTAGCTCAAAATTAAGTGTCGATTTTTACAACATTAAATTTTTTTCATTTCCCATGCATTAGATCTATTCATTTTTTAAAACACACTAATTTATAAAGTGTCAAACTATGGGGGCTTCTGATATAGTTTCAAGGGGGTGTACAGTGTGTTTCTTCTTTTTCTCGACACTTCTTTCTTTCCGCACATTTCATTGTTTTCTACAAAAAAATACCACAAATTTACTTTCTACATTAATGGATCTAAGTACAATTAACCCACTTACACATTTTAATTACCAGGAATGGAAATAAAAATGACCATTATACTTAGGAGTAAAGGGTTATATTGTATCACAATGGGGTTAGAAATTAAGCCTAGTGGAGACACAAACAAAGTTAAGTGGTTTAATTGGTGTGATGAAGCTTCTAGTATCTTGTGTCTTTCAGTGTATCCAAAACTCCTCTTTCACATAGAGTCATCCAAATCTCCCAACCAGGTGTGGACAACCTTAGAAACCTTGTTTGGAAAAGTTGACACTATAAGGGGTCATGAGCTATAAATAGAACTTATCATCTTAAGTCCTAGAAACTTTGACACTTTGGAATATTTACTTACCAAGATCAATTCCTTACGATTGTAGTTGAAGGAATATGGAACAAAAGAAAGGATGAACAACTAGTTCTTTCAGTGCTTTCCAAACTAGGTCCTGACTACTTTATCTTTGTCTCTACCTTTTATGCTACCAAGAGGGCTCTTGAAGCCACATGGTCTATTCCATATTTAGATGAATTATTATTGATTTAAATAATTGCCAATAATTTAATCCAAATGGGCACCTTGAAGTCCTCTAATCCTTGAGCCCTCATTTTCAAGAAAGGTAAATAGAAATCCTCTAGCAACTAAGAGAAGAAACAAAAGATCAAGGATCTAGAAAAGAAGAAAGAATAGAAATCCACTACCTCTTCCAATTCTACCACTAAAACCTCCACTTCAAATGGGAAACCTAAGAAGGAAAAGGTTAAGTGTGCCTATTACAAGAAACTTGGGCACGATGAGCACAAATGTATGAAGAAGAAGATTGACCACCTCACTCATCTCCTTGAGAAGAACAACATAGGGGTCCCTGAATCTATCAAACAATATTCATCAACCCAAGAATCTACTAAGGCAAAGGAAAAGGTAAAAATAAACCTAACGAAAAGGCATTAGTTATTGTTGCATCATCATCTACTCATTATTTTATCAACTCTAGTGCTTCACGTCACATGGGTTCATCATAGGTTTATTTTTCTTCCTTAGAGCCCTCCAACATGCCCTCCATCACCGTGGGTGATTATACTCTAGCCACATTTTTAGGGAGAGGGTTTTTTGAAGTCAAAGGTGGAACATTTATAAATGTTCTTAGTGTACCTTCACTTTTAACTAATCTCTTGTCATTGTATCAGATGACTCATATAGGGAAGGGCATGAGAGTCCTATTTGATCTAGATTCAGTTGAGATTAGGGAGTTACATAATGACACTACAATAATAGTGGGAAGGGAAGATCACCATGTTAGGTTATATACCTTCTCACACTTTACACTTGATGTTTCCCCTACTGCATTGCTCACACATTCAAATAGAGTTAGTAGATTATGGCATGAGTGGTTTGGCCATCTTAACTACTATTACCTTAAGTAGCTTAGTCAACATAACGTAGTTATAGGTTTTCCTAGAGTTCATTTCTCAAAGGGAATTTGCAAGGGTTGTGCTCTTGGAAAACACCCTGAAGATAAATTTGACAAGGGAAAAGCTTAGAGAGCTTTAGCACCTTTAGAGTTGATTCATGGTGATATTATAAGGGCTTTTGCCCATCCTTTTCACCATGGATAAATATTATCTCACCTTCATAGATGAATTTTCCATATATATATGGGTCTATTTACTTAAGAAAAGTCTCAAGTGTTTGATTAATTTTGGGACTTCAAGGCACTCTACGAGAAACAATACAGGAAATGCATCAAATTTCTTTGAATAGATAATGGGGGGAGTATGTTAGCAAAAAAATTGAGAATTTTTTCACCACATAGGGTATTGATCTATAATGTAAAATGCCTTACACTCCTCAATATAATGGTGTGACAAAATGTAAGAATCGATCCTAAAAGAGATAAAAAACTGTATGATCCACTCTAAATCTTTGACTTCGTAGTTTTGGGTAGAAGTCGTTAACTGTCTCGTTATAAAGGATTGGGTTCCCCACAAATATTTGAAGTGTATAAATCCTTTTCAATCTTGCACAACAAGAAAATGACACTTAATCACTTCAATGTCTTTAGATCACCAGTAATAGCATGCATCCCCAAAAATAAATACAAGGAAATGGATCCTCAATCCAAACCTTGCATCTTTGTTAGGTATCCAAAGGAGGTCAAGGAATATAGACTTCTCCATCCTAATACTCATTACTTTTTCATCGCAAGAAGTGTTAAGTTTCAGGAGAGTCCCACTGACTCTTTACTTGATGCTTCTCCATATAATTTGGCTTCACTTAGTTTTGATGAGCAGTCTAAGGATTCAAATCATCCACAACATGTTCTGAAGCAAAGTCTTCTACTTCTTCCAGTTTTGACAATGAGTCCGAAAATGTGCAGAGTAATGAGGAGTCATCCTCATCTACTTCTAGCCATATTTCATAGGATGAGGATTCGGCACATGACTCACCCACTTCAAGCCCTCTTTGGGCTAGGAAAACACTTCAGAGTGTAGGCACTTGGGCAGGGGATCTAGAGGATGACAAATCGTACTTGGGAAGACTATCAGAGTAGGCCACATGTCTTTTATGCTTCAATGACATATCCATAGACATTTTGAGAGGCATCAGGAATACCTAAGTGGGATAGTTTTATACATGAGGAATATAATTCCTTAATCAACAATCACACTTGGGATTTGACTTCACTTCCTAAGGGAAGGAAGATGGTTTGATGTCAATGGATATATCGGATAAAATTTTTAGCATATGGGTCAGTTGATAAGTACAAGGCTTGGTTGGTATCCAAGGTTTTCTCATAGGTAGTCGACATAGACTACTCAGATACCTTTTCACCCATAGCCAAGATGAATTTGATTAGACTCACACTTGCTTTATCCGCAACACATGGTTAGAGTGTGCACCAAATGGATGTGAAGAGTTATTTTCTTCACGGAGACCTACAAGAGGAGATCTACATGGAGCAGCCACCTAGGTTTATTCAAGATTCATCCTTAGTTTGTAGACTTAGGAAATCCATCTATGGCCTTAAGCAAGCCCCTCGGGCTTGGTATGCCAAGATGGATTCCTTCCTCCTAGCTTCTAGTTTCACTCGGTGTCATTCAGATCCCAATGTATATCTATTATGGTAGGATGATTCATTACTGATATTGGTACTTTATGTTGATGACCTTTTGATCATTGGGAGTACTTCATTGAAGATAGCTCTTCAGGATAGATTCACCATGACTGACTTGGGTCTACTGCACTACTTCCTTGGCATTGAGATCACACAGTTTGATTAAGGGATTTCACTTGCAACATCTAAAAAATATCTCGATCTTTTATCTCGCCACATGGCTTATATGAAGCCATCTCCAAATTCATTATTATCTAGATTCAATCTTCGTGCTCATTGTTCCAAACCCTTGGTTGATGCTACTTTGTATTGACAACTTATTGGCGTGCGTTATTTAATTGAATCACACCGGACCTGATATCTCATATGTCATTGGTATTGTTTCAGGTTCATGCAGAACCCCATGAGATGCATTAGAAAGTAGCTAAGAGGATTTTACACTACATTCAAGGCTCACACAGATATGGGATTCACTATAAGGTTGGTTTATACATTGACTTGGTCAGCTACATAGACTCAAATTGGGTTGGCAACATTGAGTGTCATAATTCCACTTCAGGTTACAATTTCTCATTGGGTTTTGGTCCTATCAGTTGGTCGAGCAAGAAGCAAAATGTTATTGCTCTATCATCCATAGAGTCAGACTACAGAGGAGTTGTTAACATGGCTACTTAGGCTATTTGGATTCAGGGATTCTTTCTAAGTTTGGCATCTAGATCAGGCATCCTACAATCATATTTTGTGACAAACATAGCACCATCTAGATATGCACAATTTTTTTCCTTAATCAGATGACCAAACACATTGATATTCACATGTACTTCATTCAGGAGCTCATTCATGGGTAGTTCATTGATTTTATATTATGTCAGTCTTGAGAAAGTTGCTAACATCTTCACCAAATATTTCACTGAGAGAAAGTTCATTCATCTATGATCTCTTCTTGGGGTGTGGTCTACATCAGTAGCTTCATCATCTTTAGGGGGCTTCTAGCCTCTTCACTTCTTCATGTATCTCTTTTTAGGAGGTGGGTTCCTTTAGGTTTTCTCCTTTTCTCTATCTTATGAGAGATTGCATTGTATATGGGTATCGATTAGGCCTAGTTGTCGGACCCATTTTTTTCACCCACATAAGTTATGATTATAGTGGGTGTTAGTGTAGGATTTATTTTCCTTGCTTTGTTTTGATTATCCTACTCTGGATATTCCACCACAATTGGAGTTTCCCTAAACTTATGGGATATGCTTTCTTAGGTGTACACTTGACTACATTATTTTACTTAGTGGTATTTACTACCCTTGACAAGTTGTCTATTGATTGGATATTTTGGGTATAGAGGTTACCACTATTCTAGGTGGAGGTCATCATGATTCTAGGAGGAGGTTACACGTTCACCTCCTATATGTACTTCTCTTGCATTGTTCTATTTTAGTGTATTGAGTTGGATCTATTTCATCATTATTGCAATTATCTCTCTTCTATTTTCATAATTTGTAATCTTGTATGCATACTTTGTTTTTTCATGGAACAATTCACGTATCGCATCATTCACCTATGCATTCTTCAAACCAGTAGATCATCAAAGCTTCTTGGATAACTTGGAGTACCATAGAATAAATCTACCACCTTATATGTTGAAAATGAAGGTGTTATGAAACTTGTTCATTACCTAGTATTTCACAAGAGAATGAAGCATAGATAGGTACATGTTCATTTCATTCGAGCATGTATTGAAACACAACATTCGGTTTAATTTTTCCAACAAATTTGTAACAACATAAGTTTTTATGAAGTCACTTACACATGACAAATTTGAGATGTTCGAGAGTTCTATCCTCTTCTCTTACGAAATGTAAAATTAATGGGGAATGCTAGGTAAAACTTTGTTATAATCAATTTTACATTTGTATTTAGTGATTTTACCTTAGTTACTATTACCTTAGGTAAATAGGTCATTTACATGGGCAAGTAGCTATTTAATATTTTTTATGGTTTTGTTTATTAAAACATATATTTGTCTTATTATACATTCACGTAGGTGTTTGTTCAGTTTTTTCAACCTCTGCAATGACCACTTGGTTGTTTGTATTTATATGTATAATACATATACGCATTGTAACTCGTAGTCTATAATATGCTTGATAACACAAAGAATATAATTGTCAAGCATCCTCCATATGTGATCATTTACAATGTATTAGGAAATGAGGTATGACATGGAAACCCTTGAGTGTAACAAATTACTCATTTAAAATGAACTTGACACATTGGTTGGAAATTGAAGGGATAACCTTAAGATTATGAAGCCAACTTATCCAACCTATACACATGTCACATGATCCAATAGAAGAGGTGATCAAAAAGGAATAACCATAATAGTAGATCCCACTATAAGAGGTATACAAATATGCTTAGGGGAGATCTTAATATCAAATGTCATGTATTGTTTATTATATCTAAGATAAGTAAGATAATTAGATGTGCATATATTGTGCCTAGAACTATTATTAATCAAAACACCATGAATATGGATTACACCCACAAAAGGTTAAACATAAAGTTTATAAAAGACAATATCATGAGCGATATCATAATATTTGAATGTAATAAAAACCTAAGAGGTGAAATAAGAGAGATGGTGCCAATAAGAGAATCTAGTGGATGATCATATGAAAGATGAGAAGGCCAAACTTGATGAGTATGGTGTAATTTTGGATTATATTCAATATTATTTTTATTACGAAGTGGGATACTAGAAATATTAATCTTAGAATTGCCAAAAGTAGGCTTAGATTTCTCAAAAGGCTAGTCAAATTCTATGAAATTAGTATCAATAATATCTTGGATGACATGACAAGTTGGTTCCCGAGAGGTATTGTAGCTTATCCTTGGTACTTTGATGATCATCCTCGGTACTTTGATGCTCATCCTCATGCTCAAAATCAAGCATGACAGGTTGTGGCTTATCCCTTGGATCCAATGAATTCAAGTACCTTATTGGGAAGGGTCTAGTCCTTGAATTTTTCCCATTGCCTTGAAATTTAACTCCAAAAATGGAGTCTTCCTGCAGACCTTCTGGATGGATGGGTTGTCTGCAATTTGATTTTTTCTTCTTGCACATCTACAAACAACTGAAACTATGCCCTAATGACTGATTTGGAATGGATGTCATCCTTGTTCTCTTTCTCCTCCTTATCTAATATGAAGTTTGGAAGATCAAACTCCTCCAATTCTGATTCAAGAGGACTATTTTGAGGTGCAAGTTGCTCTTGCACATTCCCTCCCATGGAAGCAGTCTCTTGTTATTGAAGGATGAATGATGGAGCAGAAAATGCTTTGTGATTTCCATGGGTTCTTCTCCATCAAAACACTCTTCTAAGTCTGATAGGAAATCAAACTCTTCAATGTCCTGTTGTGCCAAAGCTTCTCTCTCTTGTATGATGACTTTTAAATCTGAAATTTTCTCATCATGTATAACTTCATCATCAAACATGAAGCTTGTCAGCTCGAATTTATCCAAAAAGTCATATTTTTGGAGAGATGAAGTGGGAGAGAAAACTACAACTTCTTGTGCAACCTGCTCATGGTTCAGTGCCTCTGAATTTATCTTGTTCACCCCCACAGCTAGAATGCACTCCTCCTCTTTTGGATTTGGAGTAGCTTCTTCTTCCCTTTCCTGGGCTGATTGTGTAGCTTGATTTGGATCAGCATTTTCTTCAAATAGAGTGCCAACATGGACACTATACTCAGAACAAACAAGTTGTTGGTCTTCTCACTCCACTGCTGCTACAAAATCAGCCTTGGCCACCATTGGCTCTTCAACTTTGACCTCCTCAGAAGGTTTAACCATCAAGGGAATCTTTGTAATCCTGAATTTAAGAGCCAAGCTCACCAAACCTCTGATTTCTTCTTCTTTGTTTGGCTCTACTTCTTGCTCTTGACTGGTTTTTTTTTTATTGTTTTCTTCCCAACATGGGTTTGGGAAAGTAGGAGGAAGGATGGGTTGATTTACAACAGACTTTGCAATTGTTTGTGGTGGAGGGGAAGGTGTTGCTTTTGGCTCTTGTGGAGGGGAATTGGATTTGGAAGGGAAAAGGGTAGAGAAACTGAGGTGGGATGGAAGACTAGTAGATGGAGAAGAGGAATTAACATTTGGGGCAGCAGATGGGAAGCTTGGAACTTGATATTGCTGAAATTATATTTGATGAGAATGAGGAAAAGAAAAACTATGAGGTGGTGTACTTATCCATTGACAAGGTTGTGTGAGACTTTGCTCATATATCTATATCCCCTCGGTCCATTTTGTAATTTGGGGCAGCATTTCAACAATGAAATAAAACTTCTCCTGAGGGCTATAATGTATTGGAAAAGGGCCAACCCATGGACAAGGTTCCCTGCAACCAATTCTAAAAGCCTTCATTTGAGTTGTAGCCCTAGATTGTGCCATTTTTGCCTCTATTTTTTTATCTTCTCCAACAGATCTACATTTTCCATTTGATTGTTGTCATTATATGTGTACCCCTGCTCTTGATAAGCTCCATAGCCAAATTAGTTTTGGCATTGTTCATGTGGGCAAGCATAATGATTTTGGATTTGATTAAAATGATTATATGGGGGAGTTAAGGAATACATTAGAGGCTGATTGCCTTGTTGGTGCTTTGAAAGTGTGAATTCCATGATGGAAATGAATTCATTATTCCACAACTTCATGGAATGGAAGAAGATGAAAGAGGTGGAAAAAATGGATGAAAATGAAAGGAAAGAAGGTCTGCAACTTCAGAGATGGGTTTTTGACCAGATGGAGTCACCAGATGTGTTTGCATATGCTTCCAAAGGCTGAAAATTTAACAGAACACACCAACCTACTAAAAATGAAAATGAAGACCTCTTGTCCCACCAAAGGCGTGGCAAAGCTGTTAGTACAAAATCACAACACCCCCGGATGAATCATCGATCTAATTTTCTAAGGCATTCATTTGGTGTGATCTCGCATAACATTGAGTTATCTCTAAAGTGTGGGACTTAGAAAAATGAGAAAAATTTCTAGATTAAAGGTTGGTTCCTATTCCTCTATTTAGGTGCATGTGTGAAAACTTGCATAGGGCCTATTCCTAAACCTAATATAAGTTTTACACAGGGAGACATCGATAAAAGGAATGTAATAAATCAAACTAAGCTATATGGTGATGCACCAAAGGAATGATGAACATTTATTTTGCTAATAGACACAAACAAACAAAATGTATACAATAACCAAGCACCGATAACCAGATCTATAATGAAATACCAAATGAAAGTAAAAGAGACAAGAAAGGATCTAAAATTGATCACAGAGGATTTTTTTTTTGCTATGATTGATACAATGCATTACAAAGTGTCCAAAAGGCGAAAATGTATTACAATCTAGTGGAAGGTCTGAAAACTTTACGAGTTCCTTTGCCAAAAGAAAAGGGGAGCCTATAAAATAGAAGAATGTCCAACCCTTTACAATGAGTCCTACCCCTGCATTTATAGATTCAATCAGAGAGAAGAAAGAGAGAGAAAAAAAACAGGTCAAAGCTCAACCACTACTATTAATGCCTCCTAAAAAATCTTCCCCCAAATCTATCTTGACTGTATCAATCTTTGATTTGACGCCTTGAAGAAGGAGGAAACAACGGAGCAGAATTGAATTTTATCTAGTTGTTGAGGCAGATAGATCTCACGTTAATGGCCTTGAAGACATTTTCTCCTACCTGACAGACAGTGGAGTAATGATCCAAAGGGTTCTAACCAAATGCAGACAAGTGGAGTAGTGGTCCTGAGGGTTATGACCTAGCGAGATGGTGGAGTAGCGTGTCTAGATGAAATAGACTAGTGATAAAATAATAGATTGGTCTCACCTAGGGTTGTAGTGTGAGCGAGGGATCTGTGTGATAAGTGTCAATAAGTGGTTGAGTGTCTATAAGGGAGGGAACCAACGGTAATGATGATGTTATTGTAGATGTTTGTTGATACAAATAATTGGTAGACACAAAATTTTGTTCCATTCTTTTAGTAGCTAAGTGAGTGACTACGGGCATGAAACAAATTTTATCCAGACAAATCAAGCAAACAGTTCTTTTTAATTGTTTGATTATTTAAGAAAAATGTGAAAAGGATGGATAAGTTGGTACCTATAATAAAGTATTCTAAGTTTCATTTCAGGTATGTTATGGCTAAGAAATGTCTCAAGTGGCTTCTTGTTGGGTGATGAAATCTCAATCAGTGAACTATGTAAGAGGAACGTTTTGATGTGTTACTTAATTTGTGAAGTTTTAAGCAATGTGTGATAAGTGTGTGATGTAGAAGATTAAACCCCTACTTAAGCTATGTGGGCGGGCGTGATGTAAAAATAATGTTCTTTATAAGCCCAAAATGAAATATGATATTGGATGAAGACATAAGCAGGAAAACAAAAGTATGATGCGAAAGAGAAAATAAGGAAAAGTTGAATACCTAGATAACACTTTTCCTATTTGGCTACACTTTTTGTATTATGAGTGATCCAAGGCACAAACACGAATAAGCAATAAAACAAGGCCTCGTGTTACAATGTTAGTGGAAAATAAGAAAAAGAAAGATATAAAAGAAATGGATCACCAAAAGGGTGGTCCCACTGGAAGTGCCGAAATGATTACTAAATTTATCGCTCCTAAGTCAAGCTAATAAAATAATACAGAGAAGATTAAATAACCTCAGAAATGGTAGAGGGTTTAAGTTACCTCAGATGTGATGTCTAATATGGGCGTTTTGTGATGGATCCTTGTTATGATAAAAACTCAAAAACCAAAGGGATTGATTAGACAAGATGGAGCGGGGCTACTCGAAAAAGTGGATTCGAGAAGCGTGAACTCCTCGATGGATGTCAACTCCCATTGTTTAGAAAATATTAGTATAAAGTAATAATAAATTAAAATATGTAGAATCCGAGAACAAATTGGATTGATTTAATACAATTATGATTAAAATAACTAAAATTTTAGTGTACATGGTCTAGTTCTACGGTGACCCAAATTATACATAGGAAACTTGATGGCGACCCAGGATGGCGGGTCTAGAAAAAGAACAAAATATGCAAACCCCGCAAGATCTGGGAGCTATCTAGGAAATCCGAAGCTTTGAGTATGTTGGAATCTTCCTACATAAAAGGTATGTAAGTACAAAAACTAGAAGGATAACAAGAAATGTCAAAAGGAGGGATTTGAAGCTAGATTAGGGT
Source organism: Taxus wallichiana var. yunnanensis (assembly GCA_018340775.1). Lineage (NCBI taxonomy): Eukaryota > Viridiplantae > Streptophyta > Pinopsida > Cupressales > Taxaceae > Taxus > Taxus wallichiana. Next base: position 859,601,085 of record CM031240.1, on the reverse strand, counting down.
CCTGGTTGATGGCGACTGGGGCAAGAGTGTCTCGATTGGATGCACATAGAGACAAGAAAGAAGATTTAGTTATCTAAGAGGTTCGGGAGGGTATTTGGATGCACTAAAAAATCTCTAGTGGCAAACACTTCAACAATATCGGGCAAATCGACGATGACTGACAGGTCGATGGCAACCATGACAAAGATGGATAAAGATGAGAGTAGACAAACCGGATAATCAACTTACAAAAGTGGTTTTACATAAATAAGTTGATGAAAAATTCATGAGTTTTGATGCGATGATCTAGACCTGTAAAAGGTTAGATGAAAAAAATACAAGATAATATGATAAAGTTGATTAAAGCTATGTAAACAATGAAAATCTCACAAGAAAGCCAATCTCGATTAACACATGCACGCTGCAAGGAGGTCTCGTAATGGCTTATGGATTGTTCTGCACGAGGATTGTCTGTAGGTTTCCAGAGTGCTTCGAACCCACAAGCACTTGATGGAGAATAGTAATAAATCTCATAGTTGATTAGGGTTGACGGCGACTGGGCTAGGTCGCCGCCGATTGCGGGGAAATTTTCCCCAATGGGAGGATTTTTCTACCTTTTGGTGTGATTCATTGTCTTTTTAGAGCTGACCGAATGCTTTAAATCATTAAGCGGGAGAGAGTTGTTTAGGGATGAGGTGTGGGTGAGTTGGTAGTGGAGATAGGTTAGAAAAAGTGTAGGGAAAAGCAGGGATGTAAATTTGGAATGAAAGCATTCCAAAATAGGAATTTAGTTGGGGCATGATTAATTAATTAATGTTGATTCAATAGGATTAAATATTATGGGTATTTAATTAATTAATAGGGATTGATGAGGGAGGATGGAGCGCCAAAGTAGCGAAAATCACAAAATTTTTGAATTTTCGCTAGTGAAAGAGCCCGTTGTGTCTCGTTGGAGGGTCTAAAGAGTTTCACAAAAGCCAAGTGTTTCCTTCAAGAGAAAACAGGATCTCGGTAGGAAATAGGAGTGGTGTAGAATGGAATGGTATGGGACCGTAGCCCGGAGGAAGTGGAAGTTTCAACTTTGGTTCAGAAGATAGGCCTGGAGCGGTCATCAAATCCTTGGTTTCATTAGTAGAGATTACATCTTTGGAAAATCTAGTGGCTGAAGTTATTTTGAGCTTGGTGCAAGGTAAATCAGCCCTAGTTTCATTGGAGGAGGTCCCTTCAAATCCAAAGGAGGTTGAGATCACTGGCTCAAATCACATTGAGGAGATTAAGGTGGGAGGTATAGAGTTTAAAATATCCTCGAGAAGGTGAATGTGGATCTCTCCGCCAGCTCTGGAGTGGAGTTTGTGGATGTTTGATTGAGAAGGACGATCTGCTGCAAATTTGTGGGGGCAAGGTTTTCTAGAAGAAAAATTGTGGATTGGGTTTTCTAGTTTTGGGGAAGGAGGGGAAACCCAAGGTAAGCTTTCTTGTGAATGGTTTTTTTCAAGTTCTTTTTCCCTCAATGGATTCCCTGAAAAAGGTTTATAAAGAAGGACCCTGGTTTTTGAATTCCTCTAGTTTGTATTTCCGCCCTTGGTCTCTAGATTTTAATCCATGGAATGAAAATATTGCTCGAGCTCCACTTTGGTTGAGATTAAACAATTTTCCATCCGAATTCCGAATCGATCTGCCTTGAAGGAAGTTACGAATTCCCTAGGTTCATTTGTCCCTATCAGAAATCCTTCTCTCTCTAGCCTTGGAGGAATTCTTTAGCTCATGTTTGCGTCAAAATGGATTTTTCTTCCCCACTCCATAGCTCATTCATCTTGAAATCAGTTAGAGGTTCCTGGTCTTAGGATATTGATTATGAGGGTTTGAATGTGAAGTGCTTTTATTACTAGAAATTGGGTCATATGAAAAAGGATCGCCCGGTCACACCGTCGAAGGAATCTGGTCATCCTCCTCTTCAAGCCGATGATTCTTCGCTTTCGAATCTTCTTGTAGACACCTAAAATTGGTTACCCAATTTAGTGTCCCCCATGTTCGTTTACCTTCTTGGGTAACCTAGGGCACGTTTATATCACCACTTCCCCCTTAGGGTATTATTTAAATATTTGATTTAAATGTCTATCCTAAATTTATTTCACCCCATTATGTTTTACCCATAGATAATTAAATATTAACTATTTAATTACACTTTTTTAACCGCTTATCTACCCCATATCAATTCCTAACCTCCCATATCAATTCTATCCATCTATCCCCCCTATTTCTCCTCCCCCAAACCGTGCAGTGGGATATTTCCCGTATTTGAGTCGGAGGGATCACTTGCATCCTTCCAAAAAGGTTCTTTTTAGCCATTTCGGGAGTCGGTTCCCTGATCGGTGCCGAATGGTACTTGGTCGATGCCGATTTTTCGGAATAGTGCCGACTATACATCTGAGTCTAACCCGATTACAAATACAGGGCCTAGAATTCAGTTCTGGTTAGACAGAAAGAATGACAGAGAGTTCTGGACATCAAGCCTGAGCATTATCTATCAAGCGAAAGCTAATTCCATCCAAATCAATCCCTGAGAGGAGTACCATTACTCTGCTCCTACCACATCGACATCATGAGCCTCCATTAATCTCTTGGTGACTCTACTCCTGCATCTAGCAAAGGTGGAGCTTTGTCAGCATCCCAAAGGCTCCTGCAGATCCAACGGACATTGACGATCTAGCTTTCATTGTCCGTTTCTCAATCTTCCTATAATTTTCCCCTAGTCGACACCAACCGTCCCAGTCGATGCTGATTTTCCTTAGTTGACGTCGACCTATCTCAGTCGATGCTGATTTTCCTAATTGACGTTGATCGGCCTACAGACAGGTAAAAGAATTCAGGTAACACAAATCCAACATTGTTTTCATAGTTTCCTATTTTCTGTTGCTTTATGTCCGTTGTTTACATTCTGTCTGTCACTTTTGATCAGAAAATCTAGACATTTATTTACATTCTTTTATCATGTATGCTTCTTCCTTTAATTGAAAATGTGGACTGACATCCGCCGAGGGAGCTTATCGCTTCTCGGACTGCTTTTTAGGCAGTCCCACCCAAATATCTTTTAACGTTGTCTTTTTCTATCAAGTATCTATGTCTCATAGGTTTCTTGGATCTACCTTACAGGATCACTCATGTGCTGCCCGTCTTGTCTACATCGACCTTCTTTTCCATCTACATCTTGTCTTATCTATCAGGTATCGATTTCATTTGAGTTTTTCAGGTTTTTGTGTTTAGTTTGGTACATTAACTTGGACAGGTAACAAGCGCGGAAATTCTTGATCTACATTCTAGCACGCCCAGTGGGACCCAACCAAAGTCCCTTATTGGTAAGTTCATTTCTTTTCCAGTTTTGAGCTTTTGTTCTGTTTCTTCACTGCTTTTTCGTCAGTTCTCCTTAAGCATTTCCTTCCTTCATTTTGGTCTTGCTTTTTTCATTTATAATTTGCAAAGTTAAAGTTTCTTCTTTCTTGCAAAAATAAATTCCAATTCCTATTTCAAAGATTAATAAATATTTCATTTGATTGCAAGATTGCATTTTTGATCCATCTCTTTATGCAAAATTGTTATCTTCTTGAAAGTTTTTTTAGTTCCTTAAAATAGAAATTTTCATTCTACTATTATCTGGATATAGCTTTCTGGGTTTGTTTGTGTGTTTCCTTAACATTTTCTTGCGGATAAATTTGCTTGTTCATGGGATTGTTTGAGGGGAAGAGCTCAACAACGTGCTTTTTGAAGTCCACACACCTTGGAGAGCTAAATCTACAGGTATTCCTCTTTTACGGTGTTTTCTCCTTTTTAGGAACTTAAAAAGAACTTGTTTGTTTGTTTTCTATCACATTCAAACATTTCAATTTTGGTGCTTAAAAATAATTTAATCGCATTTGGGAAAGAACTTGTTTGACTTGTCTTCATCGAAATCAAACACTTCATCTTTAGTGCTTAAAAAGAACTTTTTCTTTGTCATTTATGTTGTATGTTCTTCATCTAGTTTTCTAAATAGGCTGGAAAATTGATCAAAATCGGTAGTGACACTATTTGATTTTTATTTTTCACCCTTGCACACAAAGCCAAAATCACTAGGTATTAAGCATTTAAACAAAAATTCCTTCCCTAGCCTCGCCTACTTGGAAGTGACATCCAAGAGGAAGAGCCTACGTGGTACTCGGCCGCGCTATAAATTCACAAGAGTTTCGTATATATTGGCAAAGCACCTAACTCCCTTATCGCAGTGGTGTGTGAAGTGTGGGGGTAGGCCCCTATATCAAGCCACGTACCGGTCTTTTACTAAAGTGCCTTCGGGACTCCTCACCAAAACATTCCCCAAACCATCCTTAGTTTGGCTATCTGAGTAGTTCCTGTTCTAAAAAGCCTTCCCTAATATTTTCTTTCTTAAAAGCATGAAAACTTAAAAGAGATAATCACCTACGCTGCTTGAATTGTCTGTGCATTAGTTAGGACAATCTCCTTTTTCTATATTTCTGTTTGTTTATGACGGTCATCACCCAGTTACAATCTAGAAAAATGGCTCAACTGGCCCCTTCTTCATCCGAGACCACCACTAATGTGGATGTTTCGGCACCCCTCGGGTCTTCCTCGGGACCACTATTAGTTGGTTCCCCATCTTGGTCATATAATCCTTTCTATCATCCTAAAGTGATCCCATCACGTCCAGCTTCCCCCAGTCCTTCAGAGGTATCATCTGCTTCTGATATAGAGTATGTTCCTCGTGGAGATCCTGAATTTCAGGCACTCCTTGATCGCAATCCGGTAGCCCTTATGGACTATCTAGTGCATAAGTTTGTTCAAATATCTGATCAGGGACCACCAATCCAACAAGTTTATGACTATTCTCATGAACCATCTCAGGCTTTTATAGAACAGTTAGCATAATTTTTCTCGCCTCGAACCACGGAAGAGGGTGGCACATCTATGCCTCCTTTTTCTCTACCACCAACCATGTCGACTGGTTCCCAAATGGTCGTGCCTATCCCTAGTGCCACGGCTACCTCAGCTACCCCGCAACCTATTTTTGAGAGGTCCTCTTCTTTAGCTATGATGGGTGCATCCACGCTCTCACGGATTGTTGTTAATTCTTCTATGCCGTCCATTGCGTCTCAGGGTTAGTACCTCTTTACGAATCAACCTCCTTCTACGAGTCAGTTGGTTCCTTCTTCTCATCCTCCAGTTGGTCTTTCTTCCAATGCTCCAGTGACAGTGACCTTTACCCATCCTCTAGCGTCGGCACCCTTAATAACCAATCTGGCAGTCAAGAGCCTCATTCAGAATTTGTTCCCCACTAGGTCCAATCAAATCAACACCCATGCTCCTCAATCCATTCCGATTCAGTCGACAAGTGTAGGAGCCCACCAACCACAGGCTCCATCTTTCATTCAACCACCTTTCTCTCAACCACTTGTCATCTCACAACCTACTCATACGCAGGCTCCTTCACAACAAGTGCCTCACCAGGTGTCACCTAGAATGCCTGGTTATTCCTCTTATCATCCTGTTAATCAACAAATAAATCCCCGTTAACACCTCAACAAAATATACCACTCACTTCTTATGCGGGACATACCAACATGCTTCCCCCTCAATCTGATGTCGTCCAAATTATTTTCAAGAAAATCATAGACCTAGAAGCCTCCACCAAAGGGGCTCGCCCTTCATACTCTTTTGAAGAAGTGTGTAATGAACCAATTCATCCGTCAATGGATTTTAAGCCCTATCCTCCCCAATGGGAACTTCCTAAGTTCTCAAAATTTCATAGTCGGAGGATCCTCAACAGCACCTGTGAGCATTCAAACACGCTTGCTACCTTATAGTCCAGGATCAGGAGCTTATGCTCCACACTTTCCCTATGTCTCTAGCAGGGCCTAGCTTTAGACTGGTACAATAACATTCCTCAACACTCCCTGTTTTCTTTCTCTCAATTAGCTCAGATGTTTGTTGAAAACTTTTCAATAAATATCACACATAAGATCTCGATTACAGATCTTTATAACATTCGTCAATTTGATGACGAGTCTATTACAGACTTTGTCGCTCGGTGGAGAGGTATAATAAATCAATTGTCTTTTTCCCTCCCTCAATCTCAACAGATCGAGTTGTTTACTCAATCTTGTGCTAATCATATTTCTTCCACTTTAAGGATCCAAACCTTTCACACATTTGAAGAAGCCTTTACGATGGCACGCAAACTTGAGTCCCGTGCCATTGAACAAGGGAAGTTAAAACTTCACTCTAAATCTAAACCAGATTTTTCTCGGTTTACAAAATCAAACCCTTCCACTTCTAACAAAGACAAGAATCAGGGATCCACCAACGCTATCGTATTAAAAACACCACGAGCTGATAACACTTCTAATCAAACACCATGGAGAGACTTTTCATCTTCTAGAAAAGGACCCTCGTCATCTCGATCTTTTACTTCGTTGGGAGAATCATATGCGTCCATCTTAGAAAAAATGTTGGAAGTTCACATGATCAACTTCCCCCTATTAGAAATTTTGATGAGAGCCAAGAACGTCCATTCTAGTATAGGGAAAATGACTTCTGTCATTATCATAGAACCAAAGGCCATGACATCAAATGATGTCAGACCTTCAAAAATCTTGTCCAAAAATTCATTGATAAAGGCGAGCTCATTCTGGATAACCCAAATGCTCCCCCAAATCAGGCACTTGATGTCTTTAAACAACCTTTTCCCAATCATTCCCTAAACAATGACATTTCAGGGTCTCAAAAACCAAACACTCATACTATCAGCTTCATCTCTACTAAAGAATCTTCCTCTAAAACTAAGCCATCTACAAACACGTCGACCAAATCGGAACTTCCTCCCACTCCGTTAAATTCTAAAATTCTGCCATCTTCGAAAATTTGTCTTTGAATATTTCTCCATTGTTAGAGATGGATTCATCTCTCCCCGCCTCTTTATCTCGATCTCGCCATCTATGCCGGAGACAAGTGTCATCCTCATCTCTCTCATCGTCGACATTCTTTCGATCCTGGAAGCATTTACATCCCTTCAAATTTCCACAACAAATACATCTACTTCTATTTCTCCCATTTTTGCCGCGACTATGCCATTGGTAAATATACCTATAGTCATACCAACTTCTCTACCAACGGAAGCATCTTCAATTCGACTCTTCCTGTTTCCTTTCCTACAGTAGTTACACCTACAACTACTGTACCAGAAGTATCTCCCTCACAGGGAACCACTTCTTCGTCATCCACTTCTTCCATCACCGATGTTGCCTTGACCATTACGGAAAAATCTAAAGAAATAACACCGACACCTACACTTTCGGTTCCTAAACTTAAACTGAGACAACTAAAGTCTAACGTTGCATCATCAGTACCGCACCATCTCCTTCCCCCGAAAAGGTTACAATCACCTTATGCGGTTGAAGTTGTCACCATCCCCAAAAAAGGAAAACCAATATTTCAGACTATTAAAACTCTTGGTGCTTTTCCTCGAAATCTCTCTCCACGCCTCATAGAAGATTGGATTTATCCACTGAGAAGGTGTCTTCTTCTACAACACCATCAAAACCATCATCTTCTTCTACAACACCTTCTTCACCGGTGCCTCGTAAAGTGGATTTACCCACTAGAAAGGCGTCACCTCTTTTATCAGGACCATCATCTTCGTCACCAAAAGCCAAGGCACCCTTTGTTCCTATTTTGGGAGCTCATCCCTCATCTAAGTCAGTCTTATCTAAATCATCATTTGTTTCAACCAAGCAACATTCTTCATCTCTGAAGACCACAACACTTGTCACATCTTCACCTTCTTCAAAATCTATCTTAGGAGCTCCTCCTCCACCAAAATCAATCTTGCCCCACTTACTTCCGTCTCAGGCACCCAAGGCTACTTCTCCCGATATCCAGAAAAGAAAAACGATCCCTAAAAATACTGTCAAACCAGACATGCAGATTCTTTTACCTTAGCAGTCTATTGAGGCAAAAGAGGCACCTTCGTCATCTCTGTCCTCATCTTTGTCTACCGATTCTATACTGAAATTCTTCGCCAACTTATCCAATCTTCATCCATATCTCTTCCTCCGATCAAACCCTATAATCCTAAAGGAGTAAAACCTTCCTGGTTCAACTCTGATTTGATTTGTGCTTACCACCGCACTCCAGGACATGACACCGAGGGATGTAAAGCCCTCCAATCTGTCGTGAGCAGTCTTTTGGAAGAAAGTGATCTTCTGCTGGAAGAGGAGGAGGAACAAGTATCTCCTATCATCTCAACCACATCTGAGCCTCAACGATGTACTCAGGCCTCTAGTTCTATTAATTCCACTCGGATGGTCTTCCACCTTCTCAAATCGACACAATTCATATCGCCACTAGAGCACAACGGTATGATAATCCATCATCTTCTACAACCTGTCGACCACGGGTTGTCATTTCTGCGGCCCCTGAAGGAGTTCATCCTTCCTCATTAGCCCCGAGGCCTCGGGTCTCTATTCGTGCTTCACCTCGACTCAGATTCCTGTGTCAGTTGAGGAGAGTGTTATGAAACAACTCACCCATGCTCGGTCAAAATGTCTCTTTTTGACCTCATTCAATCATCTCCACAACATCGCCAGGCTCTGATTGATAATCTGTGCCGTATCGCGGTGAATTCAGATGAGCCCCAACCTTTTGACATGGTTGTTGGGTTGAATAGACCGTCAACCACCATTTCCTTTGAGGATTCAGAAATTCCTCCCCTTTCTTCTGAGGATTTAGAGGCTCCCCTCTTCATCACAGTTCAAATCAACAATACTACGTTAAAGCGCACTATGATCGATAGTGGTGCTGCACTCAACATCATTTCCTCTCACACCTTCGAGCAACTTAAGTTACCAAAGAATGTAGTGTCACCACCACCTTTCGCCCTTCGATCATTTAACGATCAGCTGGCGGTGACTTTAGGAACTGTGGTCCTACCCATTCGGGTGGGTAAGAAACTGCTTCACGAGCTTTTTTACATTATTGAAGGAAAATTCCACTACAACATGATCCTCAGACGTTCTTGGATTCATACAATGCATTGTGTCCCATCAACCCTCCATCGATGCTTAAAATATCAACATGAGGGAAAAATATATACTCATCCAGGAGATCCTTTTCCTTCCGCACAGTGCGACATGACCACAAGATATGCCCCTCTAAAGGATAATGTTGGTTCTCCTGATGAGGCTTCATCTTCTTCCATACCTGCAACGAAACTACTAGATTTACAAAATCTGGAAGAAACATTGCAGTGTTTTTTGCTAGGAGAGCTTCCTCTTCTTTCTTTTGACGCCCATCTCAAACCTAATGAGTATGGTAGACCAAACAAATAACCTGAATACCAGCCAGGTCTTGGTCACATCATCACCATTGGTCTACCCAATCAACATACTAACTTCATTTACGGTGGTCTTGATACACCTCACTATCACCCAAATTCTCCCCAAGGGCCAAACCCTATTCAGTAGGGTTTGATTGTTTACAGAATCCCGCATTCACAAAAACTTATTTATATCGATGCGCGTGGAAGGGCTTTGGCCTGGGAAAATATGAACATGGTATACATGACCTCGCGTCCATTCCAACTCTTAAACCACATCAAAAAATTGGTTTAGGATTTAAACCTCTCTCAAAATCCACCATCACCATTCTCAATGAGCCTCTCTCCATTGAAGAACCATTTTCTCCTACCAAGTCAGAAGCATCACTTGATGTGGATGACGCCATTTCCATCCCGCCTAACTTTTTTTTTTTTTAGTCAATACCATTTCCATAGGTCCATTGACCTATAAAGCTAATGACGAATCCACTTCCATACCATTAGTCTTCCTTGAAATAGTTGGAGATGACTCTCCTACTATCAACACTATCCACTGTGTGGATGATGACTTGGTCCTCACCTATCTAGGGGCAGAGGATTCCTATCTTCCTAAAACCATTCCTTTTGATACGTCTACACTTCTCAACGAAGCCACTTTATCAACCTTAATATAGGGACTTCTGAAGACCCTCGCATCATTAAGGTCGGCCAATCTCTTAATCCACAGGAGTTGGGAGACTTTACCACATTTCTTTCCAACCATCGCCAAGATTTTTCTTGGTCATATGAAGATATGCCAGAATGGATCCTGATATTGTGGTCCACAATATCGTTACTCTTCCAGACATCAAACCGGTTAATAAGAAACTACGTAAAATGCACCCTCGTATAGCCCTTCTTGTCAAAGAAGAGTTGTAAGCTTGCTTTCGCTAACTTCATCCAACCCATTGATTATCCACAATAAGTTTCGAATGTAGTACCGAGAATTCTAAAGCTACTTTGGGAAAATTTGAATTTGTACCGACTTCCGGGATCTTAATCACTTTGTCCGAAAGACAATTTCCCTCTACCTAATATCGATCAACTCGTGGATTTAACCACAGGTCACGAGATGCTTTCTCTTATGGATGGCTTCTCTGGATATAATCAAATTCTCATCGCACCAGAGGACCAGCATAAGACTTCTTTCATAACCCCTTGGGGGACTTTTTGTTATCGTGTCATGCCTTTCGGTCTTAAGAATGCAGGAGCAACCTACCAACGAGCAATGACCTACATCTTCCATGATCTCTTACACAAAACTATGGAGGATTATGTCGATGATCTCCTCGGTAAATCCAAACGCCGTCAGGATCATCTTTTCATTCTTGCACCTCTCTTCGAGAGGCTCATTCATTTTTGTCTTCACCTAAATCCATCTAAATGCATGTTTGGCGTTCTCACTGGTAAACTCTTAGGCTTTATCATTTCTATTAGGGGCATTGAAGTTGATCCCACAAAAATAAAGGCTATCCTTGAGATGCCTCCCCCTTCTAACTTAAAACAGCTCCATGGTCTTCAATCAATACGTCATTTTATCTCACAACTATCAAACCGTTGTCAACCTTTTCATCATCTCCTCCGTAAGAATGTGCATTTTGAATGGGATGAGCATTGCCAAAAGGCCTTTGATGATCTCAAATCCTATCTTCTTTCTCCACCTGTGCTTACACCTCCACACGAGGGGGAGCCATTCTATCTTTATATTTCTATGATTGACCATGCTCTTGGAGCCATGATCTCGCATCGGGATGCTAACGGTAAAGAACAAGCCATATATTACATCAGTCGCACTCTTCATGAGTATGAAACACGCTATTCTGAAACGAAAAATTGTGTTGTGCTCTCTTCTTCGCAACTGCTAAGCTTCATCACTACCTCCTTAATCACAAGACTTATATTGTTACAAGTATCAACCCACTCAAGACAATGCATGCGAAACCATATCACAATGATCGTATCACTCGTTGGCTCATGCTCATGATAGAGTTTGATCTTGAGTTCGTCTCACAAAAATCTATCAAGGGTCAGGTCATTGCGGATCAATTAGCTGATACTCCTCTTCCAGACACTCAAATTCCCTTGGCTCAATTCCCAGATGAATGCATTTAACAAATTAATTTCAGTCTTTCTCTGCTTAAAATGAAACTCTTCTTTGACGGTTTCAGATGTCGCAGAGGGGAGGTGCAGGTTTTTTCATGATTCCTCCTTGGGGTGCACCTATCCCTGTCGCACACAAACTTAACTTTGAGTGTACCAATAATATGGCTGAATATGAAGCTCTTGTTTTAGGTCTTCAAATTCCATTAATCTTGGTGCTCACCATATCAACATCTTTGGTGATTCTGAGCTCATCATTAATCAAGTCACGGGTGTCTATCAATGCAAAAATGATATTCTTCAAAAATATCGCGATATCATTCTCTTTCAACTTCAAGCTTTTGATAAATTTACTATCCAAGCTATCCCTCGCACTGTGAACCGATTCGTGGATACAATGGCTTCTTTAGCCTCGCTTATTCCACCTTTTACCGAAGACTCACAACTTTCTGTGGTTGTGCAAAGGTTTTAGACCAACCCTCTCATCTCGGGCAGTTGACTTCAATCAATGCCGTCACAACCAACACTCAAGATGAGTGGTATCGGCATATTTTTTATTATCTATCTCATTCAGTGCTCCCTCCTGATCTGACGTCCAATGGCAGAAGATCTTTTATCCTACGCGCTAATCGCTATACTATTCTAGGTGGAATCCTCTACAAACGTGGTTTTGATGGTATTTTGTTTCGGTGCCTCAAAACCCCTGAATCATCTAAAGCTATCCAGGAGGTCCATGACGGTATCTGTGGTGGAAATTTTAGTGGCTTGGTCGTAGCTAAACGCATCTTACATTTATGTTATTATTGGCCTTCTCTTAATCAAGACTATTGCGAATACACTAAGAAATGTGTCAAGTGTCAGCAACATTCCAATCTTACACATATCCCTAGTCAGGCTTTGCAACCTGCAGCAAATTTGTGGCCTTTTTCACAATGGGGTCTTGATCTCATCGGTCTCATCAATCCCACTCCTCACAGTGTCATCATTCTATCATTACTGCCACAGAATACTTCACTAAGTGGGTAGAAGCTATTCCTCTTTCATCGACTAAAGCTAAGATTTTGTCTATCAACACATCATTTTTCACTTTGGTGTCCCACACAAACTCATCACAGACAATGGTAAATCTTTCAAAAACATCAATTTGTAGAACCTTTGCGACACGTTCAATATCAAACTCATCTTTTCTTCTCCATACTATCCCCAAGCTAATGGCCAGCCGAGGCTTCCAATAAAACTTTGTGTAATATCCTCGCAAAGGTAACTAGTCGAGCTAGTAGGGATTGGCATTTACATATCCCTTTTGCTCTCTGGGCTTATCAGACTAGCATTCGTACTCCTACTGGTGCTACTCCCTTCTCTCTCGTCTATGGATCTGAGGCTGTCCTTCCTTTAGAAGTCCAGATCCCATCTCTTTGTGTCTCTCTTAGAGAATTTGTCTCTGATGAGGACTATCATCAAAATCATCTAGCGCAGCTTGAATTGCTCGATGAGCGACGTCTCAATGCTCTCGAGCATCATCAGGTCTATCTTGAGCGTGTCAAATGTGCTTATAACAAGCACTTGCAACACCGTGACTTCAAATTTGGTGATCTTGTTCTTAAAGAAAACCAAAATGTCACTACACTAGAACGGAGTCAGCATGGTAAGTTCGCTCCTAACTGGATGGGTTCGTACGTAGTCACTCATAAATATGGGTCTGGGGCTTATCGTTTATCTTCCATGGATGGTGTACCTGAAATGGAACCTCTTAATGCTTTGCATCTAAGGCCCTTCTATTGTTAATATCTATCTTACACGATCTTGGTCGCAAAATAGATCTTTCATCCATCTAATAACCGGTCATGTATTTTGTTGTGATTTGGAACTATGTGGTTCTCCGCGTTATGTCTTTTCTACCTTAAATATGAGTACCGCGGCTCTACTCATGGCATTTTTCTTCTTATGGATATGTTCCTCCTCATGGTAGGAACACCTTAATCACTATTTCATCTAGTCCTAAGTGTCTATCTTAATCGAATCTACTCGGGGCAAGAATACATGTTCGTATACATTTTTCTTCCCCTCTATCTGATCTATCTAGGTCTAAACTCACCTCTTTCAAAAAAAAAAAAAAAAGATAGACTGATCCCTCAAAGGATAGCAATCCATGCCTTGTCAAATAAATAAAAGTATAGACCATTCCCTTGAAGGATAGCTATCATCAAAATATAGACCACTCCCTTAAAGGATGGTTGTTTATTTCATGGAATTTTCAAGGCTTCTCGCATTTGATCAGCCTTTGTAGTAACAAACTTCCTCTTCGGCAAGTTTGTTCACTTGTTAATATCATTGAAAGACTTCCGTATCGATCAGTCTTTCTATGTTTGGAAAACTTCCCGCATTGATCAGTTTTCTCTTCTATCAAAACAAAAATCATGAAGCTGAGATATAAGACCTTTTTCGATCATATGGAGACCCTATTTTCCAATATGAGCACGTATTCTGTCCTTCGTATATTTCGACAAGATACATACTTACTTCTCGTTCCATCTATCTCTTAGATCTGGTTTGTGACTGACTAGTGTCAGGTTCATTTTATCTGTATCTATGGCCTTATATGCATCGTCTTTCAGTTTCCTACCAAAGTCTCTATTTGTGGTCGGTTAGGGGCCTAACTTATCATTCTTTTTCCTATCTAGGTGTATCACTTTTTATCTTCTAAAATAAGAAAATATCATTACATCCTTTGTTGTCACAAAGAGCGTTTCCACTTAACATGTTAATTTAGTCAAAATCTATCATCTATCTATACTCATCTTATCTACTTTGTCTAAATACACATCTATCTATATCTATTTTCATCAAAATTAAATTAACATCTTAAACATATCAAATCTAATCAATCACATCAAACCACATCACATCTATCTATCCTCTATCAACATCTGGCTTTGACCATCAAACTTACACTACATCTATCTATATCTATTTCATCAAAATTAAATTAACATCTTAAACATATCAATCACATCAAATCACATCACATCTATCTATCCTCTATGTCTATGTCCATCAAATCCCATCTATTTATCCTCTATCAACATATGTCTATCTCCATCACAATTACACTACATCTATCCATATCTATCAAAATTAAATGCATGAGTACAATCACATAACACAGAATGAATATATATATATATATATGAATATATATATATATATATATATATACATGAGTGTCTGTACAACAAAGAATGGATGGCTTTCAATCAAGCCATCTATATCATACATCAAAAATGCCTTCAAATCAAGGCTACATCAATATATCGATACAAAAATAACATATCTATATCGTAAAATCCGATAGGTGGAAGACACTATCTCCTCCACCCTCCTCTGGTCCAGATGTCTCTCCTGCCACCACCTATCGAGCTAGAAGCACCTGCTGCTAGGGGCCTACCACCACCTTGATCTCTCCCGGTGCTCCCTCCCTCTGATGCACCACTAGCTGCGGCTGTCGCTGATCTCCTCCTCGCACCGTAACGAGGCACATCAGGGGCATGTTGTGCTAGGGCATCCTCATAGTATCTCACCTCGGCGAGGAGAGCCTGATAAGTGCTCAGACTCACCGTACTAGGTGCTCGTAATGGCGCTACTACTGGTGGTGGTGGCCCTCCTACTATCGCACCCTATGTGACCCGGACTCTGAAATAGTGCTTGTATCACCGTATTTGGCCCTGAGGGCCTCTCTATGCCGATGGTAGCGATCCCTCTACTAGATCGTTATATCTCACTCCTGATGAGTTGTGTCTCTCTCTAGTATCAATGCATCCCTCTCCTCTATCAGAGCTCTAATCTCCTCGAGGGCAGCCTGGTGTGTCTGCGTCAGGGTAGCATGCTCTCCCTCCAGCCTCTCTAGCACTGCAGCTATGTCCTCCTCATCTACATCTATGGATGCTGGCAGGTGTCATGGTAGCTCTGTAGAATACCATGCCACATAGCCATCATCTACTCCTCGTCATCATCACTATCTGTGGAAGGTGGGGCCTCCCTCAATGGATCTGCCAGGATCAAAATCGGTAGATTGGTCTCTCTGCTATCCCACCTGTATGGCTTGTAGGTGGTCGAACTATTTGTACCAATCCAAACTGCCTCAGTACCCGTATAAATGGGATGCGCTCCCACATATCTGGCCTACAACCCCTAACCACCCTGCTCCGTCTCAGCTCCACCAGGTGAGCCTCCTGATCGCCCATGTCGGGTAGACCTGATATGGTCTCCAAATGACCTGCTTTGGTGTCAGCATCCTAACGCACTCAGCATACCACTCCATAAATCTCCCTGTATCTCCCGGGGCCATGTTGGCCCGCCATCGCCGGAATCCATAATCAAGGGCCCCCTCTGCTGTTAGCATCCATGGAAGCCCGGATGGCCTGATCATTGCTATGTGCTCATATGCCCAGCAATGGAGCACAAAGCTAACATTGATACATGTCGCCTACTACGGTGGTGTACATCCATAACTCATAGTATATATGAGCTATCAGGGCATCGGAAAACAATAACACCTGTCTGAACTGCGTAGGATGTCACACACACAGTCTAGTAACAATAATGGAAATCTCCCACCTCCTGAATCTAGCAGAGAAAAATAGGAGATCGCCATCTCGAATCATCATTATCCGTCGCTCCCCGGCATCATCATGTCTATAATGTGAGGCTATCCTCACCGCCCTGGACACTATCTCTGAATCGTCTGCCCTGTCTCCATACAATCGTCCTAGGGCCCTCTATTGCTGCTCTTGTGGAGTAATCTCAATCGGGTCCCTCGGTGATCGACAGCCTCAGGATCCTATATATATCCTCGTGGGTGATGGTCATCTCACCCGTCCTGAACCAGAAAGTGCATGTCCTACTATCCCATCACCGTACTAGTGCTCACATCAACTCTACATCTCGAGGCACCTGTCGGTAGTACCGGAAGCCCCCGAGCCCGGCTAGCTCTAGGTGATGCCAATCCATGTCAGTCACATCGGGAGAATGGTCTCTAGAAGCTCGGGAATAGCATCCCGCATATGTAAAGCCTCTCATGCCTACATCACACGACATCATGGACGGTGTTAGCTACTTATTTATCCAAATCCAAACATCAAAAACACATTCTATCACTTTCTTAAGTCTAAACACTCCAATCGGCCAATTTCATCAAATCGACGTTGATTTGCTTTTAATCGATGATGATTGAACCAATCGGTGCCGATTGAATTCAATCGGTGTCGATTTTTCCAATCGGTCGATTTTTCCAATCGGTGTCGATTTTTCAATCGGTCGATTTTCCCAATCCCAAGACCGAAAAATGCAAATGCCCAAAAATGCTCTGGCCTCTCATTTATCTAGTTTTTTTCCTAAAACTAGCATCCTAATATGCTATTTCATGATAAAACTATATAGCAAGTTTGGGTAGATCCACTTACCCCAGGTCATGTCCTCTTCCACTTTTGACTACTCCCAGAGGCTTCCATGTTGCTCAAAATCAATTTTTGACTCTCTCTAAATCAATCGTCATGGTCTAAATAAATCGTTCACGTTTTCCTTTCTCATATTTATATGTGTTTGGTACGGTCAGTGCCAATTTTTATGGTTGTGCCGATTGGTTTAGTCGCGCCGATTTAGGCCCATCGTTGCCGATTGGTTGCAATTTTGCTTCTCCACATCACTTTCTTCCATCTCCTAATCTTTTTGCCATAGTGTTGATGCTTGGCTTATTTATCTGGTCATTATTATGACCTGAGTATTGCCTTTTGGCACATACTTTTGGTATTATCACCCATTTCGAGTTTGTTCCCTGTACATGGGGCACTCACATTTGTGGTAGCTTAAAGATAACGGGTCTGTAGGCACTAACATCTTCGCTTGCAGACCATGCGGTTGTCCCTACCACTGTGTCATTCTTTAGGTGCTACTATTTTGCAGCCCTCTTTACACTCACGGGTCTAGTAGGTATTAACGTTGTCTCATGCGAAGACCGTCTAATCTACCCTACCAATGTGAGTTCCTTAGGTTGCTGCCTTTTTTATTATTTTTGTGCGTCATTAATGATCAGATCTACTCTAGGCATCTAGCTGGGGCATCCTACGTTTTCATCTACCTTTTTCAAACTTGGGATCGGTTGTTCTTTCGGGACCCATCCCATCCCTAGTTTGAGGGGGATCACATCATCATTTTTTCTTCCTTTCTTCCAACTCCTTGTTTTTGTCTTGCAACTTTGCTTATTGCAAGTTACTCGACAAAAAGGGGCAAAATGTAGACACCTAAAATTGGTTACCCAATTTAGTGTCCCCCACATTCGTTTACCTTCTCAAGTAACCTAGGGCACGTTTATATCACCACTTCCCCTTAGGGTATTATTTAAATATTTGATTTAAACGTCTATCCTAAATTTATTTCACTCCATTATGTTTTACCCATAGATAATTAAATATTAACTATTTAATTACACTTTTTTAACCGCTAATCTACCCCATATCAATTCCTAACCTCCCATATCAATTCTATCCATCTATCCCCCCTATTTCTCCTCCCCAAACCGTGCAATGGAATATTTCCCGTATTTGAGTCAGAGGGATCACTTGCATACTTCCAAAAAGGTTTTTTTTAGCCATTTCGAGTCGGTTCGATCGGCGCCGACTGGTACTCGGTCGACGCCAATTTTTCGGAACGGTGCCGACTATACACAGTCGGCGTCGATTACAAATACAGGGCCAGAATTTAGTTCTAGTTAGATAGAAAGAATGACAGAGAGTTCTGACATCAAGCCTGAGCATTATCTATCAAGCGAAAGCTAATTCCATCCAAATCAATCCCTGAGAGGAGTACCGTTACTCTGCTCCTACCACATCGACATCGCAAGCCTCCATTAATCTCTTGGTGACTCTACTCCTGCATCTAGCGAAGGTGGAGCTTTTTCAGCATCCCAAAGGCTCCTGTAGATCTAATGACATTGACAATCTAGCTTTCATTGTCCATTTCTCAATCTTCCTGCAATTTTCCCCAGTCGATGCCGACCGGTCCTAGTCGACGCCGATTTTCCGATCGACACCGATCGGCTCGCGAGCGAGGTAAAAGAATTTAGGTAACACAAATCTAGCATTGTTTTCACAGTTTCCTATTTTCTGTTGCTTTCTATCCATTGTTTACATTCTGTCTGTCACTTTTGATTAGAAAATCTAGACATTTATTTACATTCTCTTATCATGTATGCTTCTTCCTTTAATTGAAAATGTGGACTGACATCCGCCGAGGGAGCTTATCGCTTCCCGGACCCATTTTTCAGAAGTCCACCCAAATATCTTTTAACGTTGTCTTTTTCTATCAAGTATCTATGTCTCGTAGGTTTCTCGGATCTACCTTACAGGATCGCTCGTGTGCGCCCGTCTTGTCTACATCGGCCTTCTTTTCCATCTACATCTTGTCTTATCTATCAGGTATCGATTTCATTTGAGTTTTTCAGGGTTTTTGTGTTTAGTTTGGTACATTAACTTGGACAGGTAACAAGTGCGTAAATTCTTGATCTACACTTCTTATGGAATTCCCTTTTCTTAGGTTTGTCCCAAGTAAGGTGATCATCCTGGTTCATCCAGTGTTGTTCTGGCCATTGTTGGCCCTTCAAAGGAGTTGTCTCCTCGCTCTCTTTTGAAGGAAATGGAAGAAGTGCATAAAGACTCAGGCGAGTTAGTTTCCTTGATTAGGGAGGGAATGGAGAAAGGACATGCCTCTTCGTTGGAAACTCTGAATGGGTGGATCTCAAATAATAAGGGTTTGAATGTGGAGCAGCCCGCTGATTTAGGTGGTGATTCGGAGGATGGAGAGATTGATCCAAAAGGCTTAACTTCAAATGAGGTCTCATCTAAATTAGTTGTTGGTCAGGAAGGCTTAATTTTGTTATTTGTGGTTTAACAGGAAAGAGACGTAGGAAATCAAAGTAGGAAGTAACGCATATGGAAGTGGACTCGGATAAACATAGCACTCAAGTTTGATATATCTAGAGTCTAGGAAGGTGAAAATCCTTCCCTGTCATCAATGAAGGTCTTTTCTTGGAATGTCGGGGTCTGAATACCCCGATAAACCACACTTTACGAAGCATTGTCTCTTTTCCTCAAAATTTTTATGGTTTTGTTGCAAGAAATAAAAAATTTATTGCGAGAAGCGGATTGTGTTTCATGGAGGGCTGCAAAGGCTGGAAAGGTGTCTTCTCTAGCTTGAATGGTGCTTCCAGAGGTCTGGGTATCATGTGGAAGGAGAATCAGGTTAAGGTATATCGTAGGATTAGAATTCTAATTG
Source organism: Taxus wallichiana var. yunnanensis (assembly GCA_018340775.1). Taxonomy (NCBI): domain Eukaryota; kingdom Viridiplantae; phylum Streptophyta; class Pinopsida; order Cupressales; family Taxaceae; genus Taxus; species Taxus wallichiana. The sequence goes on along the minus strand of CM031240.1, from coordinate 859,581,278 downwards.
GAAAATAGTTAGTGTTAGCCCTAGACACTCTCAATTAGTCCTTTTTCTCTTTAATGTGTATGCTCCTATTTAGTGTTATTAGAAAGAGGATGTTGTGGTCGAGATATTTTCATATCCTTAATTACTCTGGAGGATCATCTCTTCATCTTGGGTGGTGATTTTAATGCCATCACTTCGAGTAAAGATAAGAAGGGGGCATTAGTAGAAATTTTCAATCCCAAAATGAATTGTGTTCCTTCATTAGAGACAGATATTTGCTGGATTTGGAACCTAAGAAGGGTTTGTTTAGTTAGAGAAGTAGGACGAGGGGATTTAGTAATATAGCAGAAAGGTTAGATAGATTCCTTGCTAGCCCAAATTGGTCTCTCAGAGATATTGTCCTTGAAAGTTTTGTGTTGCCCTAGTCCAGTCGATCATTTTCTGGTGTCCCTTGTGGTAAGTTTTGATGAAGCTCCTCACAAATCCCCTTTTAAGTTTGAATTAATGTGGCTCAAGGATGCCTCCCTTGAAGAAAAGATAAATCAGTGGTGGAATTCTTATCAAATTGAAGGCTCAAAGATGTTTGTGCTAGCACAAAATCTCAAGAGACTGAAAAGGGATTTACTAGATTGGAATGAGAATTGTTTTAAAAATATTTTTCAAGAAAATTCTCGTGTGGAATCAGAATTGAAAGCTTTAAATCTGTAAGTTTTTAACTTTGGTATGGGGCAGGTAGAGTTTGATTTGGAGAAGTCTCTTCTTGAGGAGTTGGGTGAGTCTGCTTCTGGGAGGAAATTTATTGGAAGCAAAAATTGAGGGAGCTTTGGCTAAAAGATGGAGATAGAAATAGTAAATTTTTCCATGCCTCAGTCAAGTCAAAGAGAAATTAAAATTTTATTTCAGAAATTAATAATGGTGAAAGGGCTTTGCTTGTTAATCAAAAGGCTATCACAAAGGAAGGTATTCGGTATTTCTCTTCCTTGTTGGGGAAGATGTAGCCTCCTTTGATGAAGTCCATTCTTCCCTTTTGGAGTGTATTCCTACGCTCATTAATGATGATCAAAATTGGCCCTTCTTAAACCTTTCTCCATTTCAGAAATCGAGAAATTGGTTCTCTCTATGGAAAAAAATAAAGCTTCAGGCCCTAATGGTTTCTGAGGAAGGCTGGAGCATTTTTGGAATATAGTTGGATATGATGTCTGGTGGTGGTGGAAGATTTGAGGATATCCCGTTTTATGCTTAAAATGTTGAATAACACCTTTATTAGCCTCTTCCCCAAGAATCTCCAGCCTTCCTCCTTTGCATATTTTAGACCAGTTTCCCTTTATAATTCTACTTATAAAATAATCTCTAAGGCCATAGTCGTTAGGCTGAAATCAGTTTTGGATCCTCTCATCTCCCGGAGAAAACTAGTTTTATGCCTGGTAGGTTGATTTATGAGGGTATCTTCTTGTCTCACGAGCTGATTCACTAGCTCTCTTCGAATAATGTTTTGGGTATGATGTTGAAGCTAGATATCAGTAAGGCATACGACAAGATTAATTGGAGGTTTCTCATCAGAATTCTCAAGAAATTTGGTTTCTCCAAGCACCTTTGTAAATGGATTTTTAGTTGTATCTCTGGTCCTTCTTTCTCAATTCTGATTAATGGGAGTGTTGAAGGTTTTTTTGAAAGAAATATGGGTATAAGATAGGGTGATCCTCTATCTTCTTTTCTTTATATTTTGGTTGTGGAATCTCTTGGCAGGTCCATCAAGAAAAAGGTGACAAAAGGAAAATTTATGGGTTTAAAAAGTAATGATGGGGTTAATCCTCTCTCCCATCAACAGTTTGTGGATGATACTTTTCTGTTTGGTAAGGAAATTATTCGTGAGGCTAAGGAATTGAAAGCCACTTTGGATGCCTACTCAAAGGCACCCGGTCAAGAGATTAGTCTCCTTAAATATTGTATCTTCTTCTACAATGTTTCCCCAGCTTGAAGATCGAATCCTTAATATTTTTAGGTTCAAAAAGGGTAGTATGCCGGTTAAGTATCTTAGTGTCCCTTTGTTTAGTGGGTCTGGAAAAGCTTCTATGTGGAAGGACATCCTTTCCTCTATTGAGGCTAAACTAAATTCATGGAAAGGTAGATGGCTTTCTCTGGCTGGGAGATTGATTCTTATTAAGTCAGTTCTCTGTGCTTCCCCCTTGTATTTACTTTCTATTCTGAAGATCCCTAAAGGTGTCTTGGATAAACTGAAGGCTATCATGAGAAAGTTTCTTTGGAAAGGTCTCTCTGAAGAAAGAAAAATCCCTTTGATTAGTTGGGAGACTCTCGCAAAACCCAAAGTTCTTAGAGGAGCTGGTATTCTCAATCTGGGTCTTCAAAATTTGGCTCTTGGAGCCAAGTTAGTTCGGAACCTAATTTTCAAACTCAACAGTTATCTTAGTCAGGTGGTTGAGAATAAATACTTGGGAGCCCCTCTCCCTGCTTCCATCCTTCGTATAGAAAATCTTCCTAGGGGATCCCACATTTGGAATTTTATGATTGACTGCAGGTCTTTGTTTTTAAATAATGTTTCTTGGAAACTTGGAAATGGAGAAAATATTTGTTTTGGGATGATCCTTGGAATGGTTTCTCAGCTCTTGGGGACATTCTCGGGATTCGAGGAGATTAAAATAACTTTTCTACTTGAATGGGATCCTTATGTCTCTAATTATGGTTGGGGTATTGATCATTTTCCTTCAGTGCTTCAATGGAAAAATATTGATCAATTGGCCATTCCTGAGGAAGTCAAAAATAGATTCAAATCAGCTCTTTTAGAGAGGCAAGAGTTGACTAATTAACGTAATGAAATCATTTGGACTTTTTCCTCTTCTCGAAATTACTCCCCACACTTGGGCTATCTTTTGTTGCATTCTGAGGTTATTGTTGAGAATAGGATTTGGGAGGAGTGTTGGGCTTCTTCTTGCCCTTCGAAGGCTGGCCTCTTTGCTTGGATGGCCTTTCAAGGTAAAATCCTTACTCATGAAAGAAGGAAAAATTTGGTTTCTAGGGCCCTACTAGATGTTATCTTTGTGAAATGAAGGAAGAAGATCGAGATCACTTATTGTTGCATTGCCCCTTTGTTGTGAAATGTTGGAATTGGTTGTGTGCCAAACTCAATCTCCCCTGGGTGTAGCCTAATACCCTTCCTGAAGCTATTCTAGCTTGGCCTAAAAAGACGCATCCCAAGCTCTTTCTTCAATTTGGTTATGTAGTTTAGTGCTTCTTCTTTGGCATCTTTGGTGGGAAAGGAACAAAAGGATCTTTAGGGAAGAAAGTAACACTGTGGAAAAAGTCCTTTTTAGGTTGGAAGGGGCTATCTCTAAAGTAGTTTCCTCAAATTGGTTTAAATCTAGTCCTTTTACTTCTCAAGATAGGGAGATTGAAAATAATTGGCCTAAGATTGTTAAACCCATAGATGGTGCCTTAAAATCTTGTCTTCCTCTTTCTTTGGCTCAGAATATCACTAAATGGTCATCCCCTTCCTTTGGTTTCTTCAAGCTGAATTTTGATGGGGTGGCCAGGGGTAATCCTGGTACTTCTGGAGCAGGGTGCCTAATGCATAATTATTTGGGCGAGGTGGTTGGGGTGATTCGTTTAAGCTTAAAGACAGCTCTTGCAACTTAGCTGAATTATAAGCTCTTAGTAAAGGTCTAGACTTGGCTGCTTCTCTCAATATTGGTTATCTGGAGATTGAGGGTGATTCTTTGATTATTGTTAATGCCATCATTAAAAGAAGGGCCCTATCTTGGAAGCTCGATTTGGGCATCAAAATTATTTTATGGAAATTATCAAAGTTTAACTCCTGGAGTATAAAGCACGTGTATAGAGAGGGTAATCAAGGTGCCGATTGGTTGGCTAATAAAGGGATCAATCAAGCTCAATTGGAAAAAGTGGCATTTAATTACACTTCCTGGGATGGCCTAGAAATGATTGTTTCGAGGGAAATGCCTTGTCAAGGTTTCAACAATGGTACTCTCTCATGTGGATTCTAATGAGTCTTTTTAAGGTGGGTGGAGGCAGGTTTCTTTTTGTTCTGCTACTGTTTCGATGGATCCCCCTAGAGCTCCCCGTCTTACTTTGCTCTGCGATATGAGGGAAATGGCCTTGAGGATCATTGTTTTGAGATAATCATTTGAAGATAATTTTTAATATCTCTTGCATGTAGAAGATATGGAGGTTATTAAGATGGTCTTAGGGGAATATTTTCTGAAGGTGGAAGGATGGTCACGGATTAATAGTGGTATTGTCTCTGTCTTTGTTGAGAATTTTCTTGTTCTTCATCCTTCAAAAGTGGATGTGGTTAATTTGGCTTTGCATTGGGTTTGGCCCTCCTTTTATGGGAATTTGGATTCCGAAGTGGTAAATTGCAATGTTCTCGCTCAAGGCGAAAAGTGAAGGATAACAGGGCTCTGTCACTTTGTAAACATTGGTGCCTTTAAAGATTTGGAAAAGAGGTTCGGGTTCTAATAGAGTTCTCTGAGAATTTGGTGGCCTTTGCAAGGGATAAAAACTTGGGTCGTGCTCATATTAAGCTCCCTAATCTGAAAGCCCTCAATCAACCACTGGAACTAGTGCCAATCTAGTGGCCAAGCCGAGGAATCAGTAGGTGGAGCCTATGAGTATCTTTGGAGGGGCCGGTGAAAGACAATTTTTTTTTTGTGGAATCAGATTCTAAGATTGTGGAAGAATAAGGCTCGCCAATGGAAATCTTATTTTTTTGGTTGAATCCAAGCGGTGAATCCTATAGGTCATATTAGTAGCATATAGAATAAAAAACTGGTTTTTGTTAGTATGTCAGTGTGACCTGGTTATGTTTTGTTTGGGTTTTCATGAATATTTGAGGTTTGGTCTCTGCTTATGTAAATAGGGAACGGGTCCCTTCAACCCACCTTATCAATAAAAAAAAATAGGTATTGATTAATTAAATTTAAAGAGGGAATTTGATTAAATAAGGAGGATGAATAATAAAATATGTGCACGTAAGCGATGAGGGGATAGATACCAAATTTAGGTGTCTACATTTTTCTCCTTTTGTTGAGTGGTTTGTGCTAGCAAGCCATGACATAAAAACAAAAAGGGTTTTATGAGGATAAATATTTGATGATAAGCTCCCCCTCGAATGGGGAGTCAATGATGTCATAGGGAATCGAGGATGTGTTTGAAAAGATGGGTAAAAGCTTATAACAAGTCAAGATTCCCTAGGCAAAAAGGATCACAATATGGATGAAAAATAATGGAGGTGACTCCAATATCACATAGGTAGAGGACAATTGTTATCTCAACGGAGACGGATGACAAAATTTTATGGACATGTGAGTGGGTGGAAACCACTACAAAATGGATGCAAGCCGGGATGACCAATGGGTCATAGGTAAGGCATCAAAACATATGCAACTATATGTGAAAAGGTATGTGAAATCCTTTGTACATGAGGAATCGAGAGAAAAGGTATGTGTTCACAAGGAATGAGGATGAATGATATGGTGTCCAATGGGACACAAAAAATGGCCGATAAAGGCAAAATTAAAAAGCGAATGATGACATAATATGGCCAAGAAGGTAGAAATGAAATATGCCCCAAGTGGGGAAAGGTATGGCCTCAAAGGAGGACTTCGAGATTAGAAAATGAATTCATGAAGGGAAAGTAAGTATGGCCTCAAAGGAGGACGTCATGCACAGATTGAAATAAAAATGCTCGAAAAGAGGGTAAATATGGCCTCGAAGGCAAAATGGGGAAATGAATGATTAAGTAAAAATTCCCAAGGGGAAATAAGTATGGCCATGAATGTGGACTTTGAGATGAATTATTAAATTAAATTCCTAAGGAAGGGCTAAATATGGCCACAAATGTGGACTTGAAACATGGAAAATGTGAAATAGAGAAGTAAAATGACCTTAAAGAGAGAATATAGATGGCCACAAAGGTGGACTTACAATGAGAGATTGGATAAGATTAGATAAGACACAACTTAATGTTGACCCTATAGGGATGAACGACGCTACATCATATTGAGGAATGCACAAGGAAAATATGCCTCCAACTATATTGGAGGTAAACAAGAAAGGATCTTGGGTAACAAGGGGCACATGCGACCAAAGCAGATGTTAGCAAATAACCAACAATAGTTATTCATTTCAAAAGATCATAAAGAAGCAATAGATGAGATGATCTCATAGACATAATGTTGACATGACAAAAGGGGTTTGAGATGTAACTTGTATAAAGGAAAGAGGGTTCTCTAAAATTGGTGTTCCTTAAAACTATGCCCCAGCTCTGGGAAGGGGAGAGAAGCAAATTGATCAATGCGGGAAGATTTCTTAGGATGTTGATAAAATGGAAGGTTGATCAATGCGGGAATCCTTCGAATGTCATAATGAGTAGCCATCCTTTGAGGGTATGGTATACTTTTGACAATATATGGATGGAAATAATAAATGATAGTCATCCTTTGAGGTATCGGTCTATTTTTTTGATTTATCTCTTTTTTTTTTCATTTTTGAATGAACAATTGTCCTTCAGGATCAATCTGTTTTCCATAAATTTGATTTTGATTTGAGCATCCTTGATTTTTGATTTCATATCGGGAGAGTGGAACTTGCTAAGTAGACCACTTAGGAGGGGATAGATGATCTAAAAGAGACACCCATGGACCCTTTGCATGGCTCAATAGGTTAATGAGATGGAGATGGATGTGATGATTGTGGAACTCTCACCAAGAGGAGAACCTATCCATAAGGAAAATGTTATGTGTAGAGTTGTGGTGCCCATATTTAAGGTCACATCTAGGAAGTGATGGAAGACCACATAGTTCCAAATCATCACGATGAGAAATGGAAAGGGCTAAGATGGGGGAATGATCCAAGGAAATGACCAAGGGCACATTGGTAATTATGCTAACAATATAATGGTCATAAGTGCAATGCATTAAGCGGTTCCACCTTCATTTTACCGTCAAGGGAGGCCAAATGGTAGGCTCTCGACCCATACTTATGTGTAATAATGTATGGTCTAATCCAGTTAGGGGAAAACTTTCCACGTTGGATCCTTTCTAGAGTAGTGACATTTTGATTTTCCTTGAGGACAAAGTCACCAACATTGAAGTCACATTCCTTAGGGTGCTTAATATAAGCACAATTGATGTGCTCCTAATCAATATGATGGTTTTCAAGATCGAGAAGGTGACGCTCATCTAGTATCTCAAGTTGTGTTAGATAAGCTTGGTGATAATCTTCATCAGAGATGAAGTCATGAAGGGACACGTGCAAAGATGGGATTTGAATTTCAAGGGGAAGAACAAATTTGGAGCCATAAACAAGAGAAAAGGGGGTAGCCCCCATGGAGGTATGAATTTTAGTACGATAGGCCCAAAGGGTGAAAGGAATATGGAGATACCAATTATGACCTGCTTGATCGATGGTTTTGGCAAGAATTTTCCAAAGAGTCTTATTAGTAGCTTCAGCTTGGCCGTTAGCTTGAGGATAATATGGAGAAGAGAAGCTAAGTTGAATCTTGAATGTGTCATAGATTTTCTTAATATCTTTTTTTTTAAAGGACTTTCCATTGTCCATAACAAGTTTGTGGGGAATGCCAAAGCAACAGATGATGTGTTGATAAATAAAATTAATGATTGGGCTAGATTTAGTTGAGGTGAGTGGGATTACTTCCACCCATTTAGTGAAATACTCAATTGATGATGATGGAGTGATGTTGTTGTGAAGAATGGGGATTAATAAGACCAATAAGATTAAGGCCCCATTGTGAAAAGGGCCAAAGGTCCTGAGCCGGATCTACAAAGCTTGACTAGGAATACAAATGAGATTGGAATGTTGTTGACATTTTTCAAATTTCTTAACATATTTACAACAATCATGCTTGAGGGAAGGCCAAGAATATCTCGAGGCAAAGAACATGCTTAGCTTAACAATGGATAAACCACTAAAGTGCCCACCATAAATACCATCGTGGACTTCTTGAATGGCCCGAGAGGCTTCATGGGATTTGAGGCTTTAGAGAATAACACCGTCAAATTCACATTTATAAAGAATGCCTCCAAATATCACATAGCGGTGAGTGCACTGAAGAAAGGACCTCTTAGCATTTTTGGAAAGTTCAGAGGAAGGATGGATTTTGATAGATAATCAAATATTTGGGAATACCAAAGTTCTAGTGAATTAGATTCAATAAGACTAACCTGAGGTAATTCATGAAAAGGTCGGTCACGATGATCAACGAAAATGGGAAGCTTGGACTCCTCTGTTGTCCATGGGATGAGAGATGCGAGGGACGCCATCATATTAGTGAAATGATTAGTCGACCGGGAACAACTTGGATGGTATAAGAATCAAAAGCTTCAAGAATAATATGAATGATGTCATGATATTTTTGAAGAGTGTCATTTTTACATTGATACTCACATGTGACTTGTTTAATTATAAGCTCGAAATCTCCGTAGATGTCAAGAATTTGAACACCTAAGAAGATGGTGGTTTCAAGGCCCAAGATGAGGGCTTCATATTCCACCATGTTGTTTGTACACTCAAAATTGATTTTATATGCGAGGGGAATAGGATTTTCCCAAGGAGGAATGAGAATGACACTAGTGCCTTCCCCTTTGTTGACATTTTGAGCCATCAAAGAAGAGAGTGAATTTGAGAGTGTCATATTCGTGATGAAACTGGTTAATGGATTCATTTGAAAATTGTTTGTGAGGTAGATGTATACTAGGAAGGGGGCTTCGCCAACCGGTTAGAAATAACTTGTCCCTTAATGGATTTTCAAGAAATAAATTCAAGGTCAAAATTTGTCATGATCATGAGCCATCGAGTAACGTGATTTTGTGATAAGGTTTAGAATGTAATGTCTTAAGGAAATGGAAGCTAGTAATGACATAAGTCATGTGATTGAGAAAATAATTTTGAAGCTTAGATGTAGCAAAGAATAGGGAGCAACATAGTCTTTTGGCTTCATGTAGTGAGTCTCACAGTCATGAAGAGTGTGATTGATGTAATAAAAATATTGTTCATGGTTTTGGTCATCATGATGTGCTAACATGGCTCCTAGACCATGATTAGTGGTAGAGATGTATAAGTAAAATGTCTCCCCCTCACGTGGAGGCATAAGTACTAGTGAATATAGGAGATAATGTTTAAGGTCATCAAATGCCTTTTGACAATTGTGATCCCAATTGAATTCAATGTCCTTAGGAAGGAGATGATGAAAAGGTTGACATCGATCGGAAAGTTGCAAGATGAAGCGGCGGACAGATTGGAGGTGGCCTTGAAGGCTACATAGTTGCTTAAGATTAGAAGGAGGAGGAATTTTAATGATTGCCTTAATTTTTGTGGGGTCAAATTCAATGCCCCTAATAGAAACAATAAATCCAAGGAGCTTACCAGTTAAGACTCCAAATACACACTTGATTGGATTAAGACAAAGGTAAAAGTAAATGAGGCACTCGAAAAGGACTTTGAGAATAGAGAGATGGTCCCATCGATGCTTAGATTTACCTAAGAGATCATCAACGTAGTCTTTAATGGTTTTATGGATGAGGTCGTGAAAGATGTAATTCATGGCCCACTTATAAGTAGCACAAAAATTCTTTAAACCAAAGGGCATGATGTGATAGCAAAAGGTCCCCAAGGGTAATAAAGGAGGTTTTGTGTTGATCTTCTAGTGTGATGAGGATTTGATTGTAACTAGAGAAACCATCCATGAGAGAAAGAATCTCATGACATGTAGTAAGATCTACGAGTTGATCAATGTTCAGAAGAGGGAAATCATCCTTTGGCATGAGCGAGATTATTAAATTTTGAAAATTAGTGCATATGCGTAGCTTTCCGATGCCTTAGTGAAGAGAACAATGTTATAATCCCATTGGGGATAGTCAATGGGGATGATGAAATTGGCCAATAAAAGGCGTTGCAATTCCTCTTTAACAAGGAGATCAATGTGAGGGTGCATGTGACAAATATTATGCTTTATTAGTTTAGCATTGGGATAGGTGACAATATTATGGACAAAAATAGAGGGATCAAGACCTGGCATATCTGAATATGACCATGAAAATGCTTGGCTATGACGAGAGAGATGTAGTGAAAGATTCAAGCTCATGTGGATCAAGGGATTGGCCCACTTTGAGAATACGAGGCTCGTGTGAAGTCTTTATATTGACATCAATGGAGGCTTTGTTAAGAAGAGTAGGTGAATCAGATGGTAAGGTCTTATGAAGATAAGAATCTTCTTGCCCCCATGTGGGAAAGGATGGTGTCATCATCAACGCATTGAAGGAAACCAATGGTAGAAGAATCTTCTTCTATCATCTTTGGATGGAAAATAGGAAGGGACCTAGTCTAATTATCACACTGATAGGTGATCGGTCCCAAAGTTATGGTGGAGACTAAAAAAATTCGAGGTAATGGAAATGGTGTCATCTAATTCCATGCCTCAAGATTCAAGAAAGATGGGGAAGGTATGTTCATGTCCTTGGGAGTCAAAGGAGATGGAGAAAGTAAAGAAGGTATGTCCATATCTTCGAGCATGAAAAGATCCTCGAGGGTTGGAAAAGATGGAGGAGGTAAAGAAGGCATGCCCTCATCTTTGAAAGTCGAGAAAATACAAAGGAGGTGGAGGAGGCATGTCCATGAGTATCTTAGATGGTGGGATGGGATCAAAGGATCACTCCTTATAGCCTAACCCAAACTTTTCGTAAGGTTTATGACATTGATCAGAATAAGGCCATGTGGGTCATGTTCATAATGGCCCAATCCTGAATCCATTCCATGCACAATGATGAAAATAGTTATAGGAAAACTATGGGTTGTCGATAAAACTAAAACCACCAGTATAAATCCTCACATGTGGAATTTCATCGACGTGGGAAGAAGGGATGTCAAAACACCATAATAAGGTTGGTGTGAAGATGTGGTGGACCGAAAGGAACAACATCACCAATTTCCGGGCTGGTACATAGGAACATTATCGGGTCTATCGATATGGTTAGGAGTGGGAAGGGTGTTAAGCATGAGAAGGTGGTACTCCCCCATCGTAAGTTTGTTCACCACATCATTTAGGGAGTCTTTGGTAGGAATTTTGGATGAGGAGATGACTGAACTAGTGGATAGTGCAGATGGATCATCCTTAGGGATGAGCACGTCATTTGGCCTATAAATCATGTTGTGTCCTTGGAAGGGAGGAGCATCCCCAAGAAGCATGAGGATTTTTCCTTATGCTCATATTTAAGGGAGCGATGAAGTGTTAATGGGATGTAATGCATGGTGCGGATCCACGGTCGTCTTAGGAGAAATTTGTATTAAAATTCTCCTTCAATAATATAAAGGAGTCTCATGATGGATGAGCTTCTCACCAACACAGAGTGAGAGAGCAATTGTTCCCAAGGCGGGAACAATGGCATCATTAAAGACATGAAGAACCGCATGTGTTTGAGTGACGATTCCTTTGGAATCTTAAGTTGATCAAAAGTATGTGAAGGATGATATTAATGCTCACCCCACTATCGATCATGGACCATCGAATGAATGTATCATTGATCCTAACCTATAATAAAGAGGGGAAGGTCATGTTCTTCCGGTGGGATGTCTGGAATTTTAGTTTCATTGAATGATATAGCAGTAGAGGCAACAAGTGCTCCTACAAAAGATGTGAAGGGTTGAGCTTCATCTTCAGATGTCGGAATGCATTTTAAGGCTTCAATAAGAGTCTATCTATGATCTGGCGAGCTTTAGATGAGCTCATAAAGTGACATTTTGACTAGGGCTTGATGAAGTTATCTAATGATACTTTGTTTGATAGGATTAAGGGTTGCTAGAACAAAAACCTTTGGTTTTGACGATGTGTCCATCTCTTTAGGAGGAAGGATGGTGATGAAGGTCTTAGTCTTTGGTTCAGAGGTTGATTTGGGCTCACATGGGCCGGATAGGGTGGTTACCCGAACTACATTGATGATTACGAGAGGACCATCACCGAATGAGTCATCTCTTAAGGGTGAAATAGTGGATGTTGGGACTAGATGTGAGAGGTAGGGACTGACTCGGTCCAAGGGAGAGTCTTCCCTCTTCAATGATTCTATGTTTAATGGCACAAGTGCTCTATAATGTTCATTATCGTGCCCAGGGTACAATGAAAAGTGCACATAAGGTCATGATTGAACCATAGGGGCTTCTTTCCTTTTGTGTCGAAGGCTTGAATTGGTGGAAGTGTGATTGCAAAGGTTTGCAATAAGTGTTGGAAAAATTTGGTATATGTTCCAACTAAAGACTAAAGGATGCCTTGTGAGGCATTTTGTATGTTTGAGGTAAAACTTGAGTGTATTGATACTTTGATGATTTGGATGTAGTTTTGATGTTGATTGGAGTTTTAGTGTTAGATGATCTTGGATCGGTGAGTTGAAATACACGTGGTTCTGGAGCAGATGATTTTGGATTAGATTGTTTAACCCTAGAAGGGATCATAGGTTTTGTACATGTGGACACATTCTTAGGAGGAGTTTCGGTAACCTCAACTTGGAAGTCGATGGAAATGCTATGGTTAGGTTCTAGTATAGGAAATAATGTTTTCTTGAGATGATCCAAAAATATGGGGATCGAGGGGATTGTGTTAATGACATGGTAGGAATGTTTGAGGTCATTTCCAGATAAAGTGATTTTAAGCATTCCTAAAATGATGAAGTTGGGATAAAGGGGGTAGGTGGTGCGGATGCAACCATAGTGGTTGGTATAGGTAAGAGAGCGGGAGGAGGAACCATTATAGGTTCCACATATGGTATGACAAGAAAGGGTGGAATAGATATAGGCGAGGTGGTCAAGCCTACTAGAATGGATGATGAACTGGATAAGGAAGTTGACAAAGGACCAATGTTGGATGTAGGAATAGGTTGAAATGGTTGCTTCATAAATGTCTCTAGGGGCATAAATGATATATTTTCTAATGAACTTTGGTAATTTCTGATGTGGGAGTAGACTTCGAGACAAATGTAGGCATAGTAGAGGTATGGAGGATATTAAAGGGATATAGTTATTCAATGATGAAGTGGTGGATGGAATAGGCTCCTGACCATTAGTGTTTAGGGTGTTTATAGTATGGGCATTAGGTTCATGGGTTGTAGTGGAAGTAGATTATTGGCTTTTGGTGTATGATTCAAAAATGTTGTTTAAATATGTCGAGGGGTTGGTTGGGTAATGCATTGGGATTATCTACTTGCAAAATCACTCTAATTGATGAGTTGTTGGACTAAATCCTTAAAAGTACGGCATCTCTCTATGTCATGCCCATGGACTTGGTGATATTTGTAGTAGTGGTCTTCTTGATACCATGTGGGTTTTGGTCTAGACTCATCAACTGGTCGGTGGGGGGAAGTGTGATGAGATTGATGACCATTAATTTATCAAATATGGTGCTATATGACTCCTCGAGGGGAGTATAATTGGGTATCAATCTAGAAAATCATTGTTGATTCCATGTAGTAGATGTGGATGCAAATGATGATTTGAAAACTACAACATTGTTCATTGCCTTTTATTTGTCATTTTAGGCCAATAATTTTTGAATTCGTGTTTGGGTTTATTTGATTTCAATTTTAAGTGACCCTATTCGAGGGCATGTGTCTCAAGCTTTTGAGCCATAGTGAAGGCCTCATCGAAAGTTTAGAAAGATTGAATTTGCAATGTAGAAGCTATATGCTTCACACATGACCATGAAAATATTTCAATAAGATCGGCTTGTGGAAGAGGGAAAGATAATTGATTTATGGTGTTACGCCATTGTGTGATGAAGTCCGTGATGGATTCATCCTCGAACTATATGATGGTATAGAGATCATTAATGGTTACTTTGCACACAATATTAATTGAGAAGTGTTCCAAGAATAGTTGCGTGAGTTGGGAAAAGGAAAATATAGAGTATTGAGGTATATTGTTGTACCAATCCAGGGTAAGGACCAGCCAAAGACATGGGGAAGGTATGAAGCATCAAATCTTGGTCATGTGTGATAAGGTAACATGTGTGCTTGAATGCATGGATATATTGTTGAGGATCCTCCTTACTATTAAATTTAGTGAATTTGGGTAATTCCCAATGTGGAGGATATGGTCTAATGGGCATAGATGGGTGAATAGGCTCATTGCATATTTGTTCATATGATAAGGATACTTTTGTCCCTAAGGTGGTAGCCTCGAGGTTTTCTAACCTATTTAATAAAGCCTAAATGTGATCATTCGAGAGAGTTTGTTGAGGGATAAGAGGGGTTATTGCATATAGGATGTGGATGCATGACTTTGCTAAGGAACCCGCGTGTGTGTATGTGTTTGAGGGACTTGATGGGGATGATTATATGTCATAGGTTGTGGTTAGAGGGGTGGTTGTTGATAAACTTGTTGTTGGGAGACAGGAAGATAATATGATTGTTGGGATTGAACATGATGTTGGGGTAAATGTTGGGTAGGCATATGGGTATGCATTGGTTGATATTGTTGATGGAATGGGTTTGATGTTGGATGTTGTAAAGAATTAGTAAAAGGAGGCTTAGATGCGATGGCATGGGAGGTAAGAGGATTATATTGTTCAGGTACAAGATATGATGTTTGGACATATTGATTGGGGATGATGGTAACAATAGAAGTTGAAGACATAAGAGGAAGGGTAGTGTTGATTGTTGTATTAATTGGGAGAAGATTGTGGGGGATAGGTGTGACTATCTTGATTGTTCAGTAGGACTAGAGATTGGTAGAAGAAGAGGCAAGGTGAGCCGTGAAGAGCTCATTCTTGCAAATTGACTAGTTTGAGGATCATTCTGATAAGGATAAAGATGTCGAATCGGTGGGTTTTTGGGGGAAGCCGAGTAAATTTCTGGAGCAGTATAATCTTGGAGAGCAGTTGGGTTAGCATTAAGGAGTTCTTGAAAGTGCATGTCACCGAGGAGGATGAGAGGTGGTCCAGAGAGGTTCTCGACTTGCGTAGATGGTAGAGTAGATGGTATGGATGGAATATACTTGGATGGATTGGTCTTACCTAGGGTCACAAGTGTGAGCAAGGGGATTTGAATGAGAAATGTTAATAAGTGGTTAAGTGTCTATAAGGGAGGGAAGAAATGATAATGATGATGTTATTGTAGATGTTTTTTTATACAAAAAGCTGGTAGACGCAAAAAAATTCCATTCTTTTAGCAGCTAAGTGAGTGACTACGGGCATGAAATAAATTTTATCTAGACAAATCAAGCAAACAACTATTTTTTATGTTTGATTATTTAAGAAAAATGTGAAAAGGATGGATAATTTGGTACATATAAGAAAAGCAGTCTAATTTTCATTTCAAGTATGTTATGGCTGGGAAATGTCTTGTTCTTATTGGTGATGAAATCCCAAATCAGTGAACCAGGTAAAAGGAACATTTTGATGTGTTAATTAATTTTTGAAGTTTTAGGTAGTGTGTGATGTGTGTGATGAAGATTAAACCCCTACTTAAGTTATGTGGGAAGGTAGGATGTAAAAAGGAAGTTCTTTTTAAGCCCAAAATGAAATATGATGTTGGATGAGGACACAAGTAGGAAATGAAGGTACGATGCGAAAGAAAAATAAGGAAAAGGAGAATACCTAGATAGCGCTTTTCCTATTTATCTACACTTTTTGTATTATGAACAATCCAAGACACAAACATGAACAAGCAATAAAGCAAGGCCTCATGCTATAATGTTAGTGGAAAACAAGAAAAAAAGATATAAAAGAAAGGGATCACCGAAAGGGCAATCACATTGGAAGTGCTAGGAATGATTACCTAAATTTCTCGCTCCTAAGTCAAGCTAATGAAATAATACATGAGAAGATTACATAACCTCTGAAATGGTAGAGGGTTAAAGTTACCTTGGATGTGATGTCCGATATTGGCATTGTGTGATGGATCCTTGTCATGGACAAAACCATTAAAACTAAAAGGGATTGGATTAAACAAGATGGGGTGGGAGCTTCCCAATAAAAAGCGGATCCGAGAAGCGTGAAATCCTCGGTGGATGTCAACCCCCATTGTTTAGATAAGATAAGTATAAAGTAATAATAAATTAAAATATGTAGAATATAGAAAAAAATTAGATTGATTTAATGCAGTTATGATTAAAATAATCGAAAGTTTAGTGTACCTATTCGGTCTACTGAAACCCGGACTATACACAAGAAGTTCGACGGAGAGCCGGGATGATAGGTCTAGAAAAAGAACAAAATATGCAAACCTTGCAAGATCCGGGAGCGATCTCGGGAACCAAGAGGCATGAGTATGCTTGGAATATTCCTACATAAAAGGTCTCAGAGTATAGAAAGAAACTAGAAGGATAGCAAGCAATGTCAAAAGGAAGGATTTGAAGGTAGATTGGGGTCCTAGTCGATGGCGACTAGGGGGAACAAGTGTCTAATTGGATTCCTGAGAGAGAGAGAAAGAAGATTTAGTTATCTAAGAGGTTAATGAGGGTATCCGGATGCGCTGCAAAAGCTCTAGGGAAAACAATTCAGCAATGTCAAGGTGGATCAATGACAACCAAGTCGATTGTGTGGTGATGATCATGAAAGAGATGGATAAATCCAAGAGGAGGTAAGCCGATAATCAACCTACAAGAATAGTTTTGCATAAATAAGTTGATAATAAAGCCGTGAGCTTTGTTGCTAATGATGATCTAGACCTGCAAAAGGTTAGATGTAAAAATAAAAGATAATATGATAAAGTTGATTAAAGCTATGTAAACAATGACAATCTCACAAGAAATCTAATCTCTCGATTGATGCATGTCATGTTGTAAGGAGGACCGTAATGGCTTCTAGGTTGCTCAGAACGAGGGATTGTTTGTAGGCAACCAAGTAGAGCTTGAACTCACATTCTCTTGATGGAGAATAACAATAAAGCTCATAGCTTTATAGGGTTGGCAGATTGATTGGGGTTGCGTCATCACCGATCAGAGGGAAAGTTTCCCCAATGGGAGGATTTTTCTACCTTTTAGCGTGATTTGTTGTCCTTTTAGAGCTGGCCAAATTCCTTAAAGCATTATATGGGAGAGGGTTGTTTAGGGATGAGGTGTGGGTGAGTTGGTAGTGGAGATAGGCTATAAAAACATAGGGAAAAGCGAGAGATGTAAATTTGGAATGAAAGCATTCCAAAATAGGAAGTTAGTTAGGGCATGATTAATTAATTAATGTTGATTAGATAGGATAAAATATGAAGGGCATTTAATTAATTAATAGGGATTGATTAATTAAATTTAAAGATAGCATTTGATTAAATAAGGAGGATGAATAATAAAATATGTGCACGTAAGCAATGAGGGGATATATATTGAATTTAGGTGTCTACGCCTACTTATATGAATAAATTAAACTTATATCAATAAATTCCATTATTCAATGTTTATCTTTCAATAAATTTAAAAAATAAAATGGATAACACCTATCGAATTCCTTGTTTATGATGTGCTCCGATATAAGGGGTTTGAGTTCATATTTTATTATAAGATTGATGAATCTTTTCTCGTAAAGTAGGAACCTCACATTTTAAATGAAGAGATTTTTAGGTGCTTGACAAATAGGGAACTAAAATTTCTCTCGCTAACTTAAGGCCTTATTGTTAGTACAATATTTTGAATGATTTAAAAATATATTTTGAAATTTGATAAAAGTATGGATTATTTATTAAGCACGCAATTAAACAATTTCTCACCTAAATTTTCTCACCACAAAAAATAAATATCCATAAGAATTGGTACCGCTAAGGTAAAGGTTCATAAATTTTCTAAATAACATTCATATCATTATCCATTGAGGCTAAAATTCCGTGGAGGGGGCACCTAAATTTTTTTAATGAATGTTGCTAAGAAAATTTATGAATCTTTTATGTACGTATGATTTCGATCTTACGAATTACATAATTTATTTTAAGAATATAGTTGAGAAAATTTAAGTGAGAAATTATAAAAATGTAGAGTCAAGGATCCACCTAGAATGTAGAGTCGATATGCCAAGGTATCATATAGATAGAAAAAACCTAAACAATAATGGAAACTTATTTCCTCACTCCCAAAAAAACCTCTCGAAAATAAGTAGACAATTTTTTTGAAGATCTTATTTTGCGGGAAAGATTATTTTTTTCCTATAACAAAATTAATAAAAACACATGCTTCTACATAAAACATACTCTTGTAGCTGAAACATGTGTAGTCCCAATTGAAGCCATTATTATGGTGGGTCTCCTAAGATATCTAAAAAATTTGAACAGATGGAGACAAGTATATTCCCATGGTGTTTTTTAATGAGATTTTGTACAAGTGAAAGAAGTCATGGATGAATTAAAATAACAAATGGATGAGGAAACTACACTTTGACTTGAATGCATGTCCTAATAATAACAAGAAAATAAATGCACTTGTTATAGATAAATTCCACAAGTCTATGTGGGATAAAGCGTTAGGGAGGAAGAAGAAATATTACCTTGACAAATTTAAATTTGATTGTGATCATCAACAAAAGAACTATAATGGGCTAGAATTCCTTTAAAGGTAAAGTTTGTCATAGCTCGATTAAGGACAAATTCACGTCGCTTCAAAGATGAAATATATATGTAGAAAAAGCCAAAAGATGCAATGGAATTAGAAAAACACTTTATTTTTTAGTGTAATACTTACAATGACATCCAAACCAAACATGCAAGGGTTCTAATGACAAACTTGTTACAAGATATGTTCATCAAGGAGAGGATGGAGAAAATAAGAGTTTTTATGATCAATTTGAATAACAACCAATCACAAATTTAGAAAGTAAAAATGAAAAATTGGTTTAGAGTTTTAACAAATTAATTTCCAAAATAATAATATTATTTCTACACTCTCTATATTCATTCCATATTTTTACATCATATATGAGAATCCAATATGTAGGATTATAATCTCCTTTAAGTAAGGAGAGTGTTATAATACTTCTTATTTATGAGGATTGTTATAAAAACCTCACTATGTTTGCACATGTACACACATATCAATCTAACAATCCACAATGTAAGTAATATTAGGATTATTCCTTACACTTCCCCTTTAGTGTGAACACGGTAAAAAAATCACACTCTCAACTGCAGTATGTTCACCTCTATGTGGCATGCCCATCTTCGTGGCTCATGACCTTGATATAAATGAAGGGAGATCTACTCAACCTTCCATAGTTTTCAACAGGTTTACCATGAACCTGGATGTGAATAAGTCCCATCAATTGTTCACCTCATGTGGTTTTCTGGATCTCCATGAACCTTTTCAAGATCCACGAAATTCATACATTGGTGCTTTAGCTTTCTACTATAATTTTACATTAAGGGATAATATATGAAATTCTACTCACATATGAATAGATTTCACATTACATGAAATAAGAACACAATGTTCTCAAATGTAGCCACTATTGTTGATCACTGCCACTTGATTTCAAACAACATAGGAAACTACCTCTATCATTAGAAGTTTCCCTTGACTTTAGCCGATTTGGTGCAAAATAGAAATGGAATAGTGGTGTTATCCCCCCAATGTGAAATTTCCATTTATTCACATAGAAAAAATACTCAAATGAAGCAAACTACATATAACTAAAAAACAAGAACTTTGAAACACACTAGAACAAAAACCAAAACACAATGCACAACTCCAAAACATGTTGCACATGACTAAAAATGTCACTACAATCTAAGCGGCCCCATTTTTGGTGACTAACGAGAGGTTGTTGATAGATCTCCAAAATATATTTCCTCCATCCTCTAGTGTCACGTTGCTTAGTTACTCAAGAAATTTGAATCTATAACTTAAATACATCAATTAGACATCGGTTCCACCGAAAATATGTTCGTATAATTTTTTTTTATTTTTACAACTTTTACAATGAAAATAATTTGTGACGACATCTCTCACAATATGACACTTGACTAATGACTCAACAAAGATACATTATTGAATCTTTAATGATACCTATATACAAAGACTTGAATTAATAAAATAAAACTTATTTTTAATTTATAAATTTATTATAGACTTAAAACTAAAGACTTTAACTTGAGTGATATGACCAATAACCATTTATTTGACTAATTTTTTTATTATGATTGACAAATGCAATTAGACTCAAACATTGATTGATAATTGGTCGATAGGCGTCCACCTTTGAAAATGGTTTGACTGGAAAGTGTCAAATTCGTGGTCTCAATTTTGCAGGTTGCCGGATTTTAGATATTTTTCTACAGTCCTAGATATTTACTATTTTAGATATCTACAAATTTTAGATATTTCCTATAATAATATCTAAGATTTGATTGTTCTACTTTAATTTTTTTTTAGGCTACAATGTTTATCTACTTTTTGGACTGTATATGATCTTCAATCCGATTGGCCATTCTTGACTTTGTAATAAGAGAAATCATTTCCTTTTGTAGTTGTAGTCTTGCAGATATGCACAATCAAACTCCAGTGAAGGAAATATATCATCTTGGGCACATGGTGGTGTCAAGCGGAAAGATGTCTATGAAAGGCCCAATTATTATAAGAGTATGCAGGAAAAATTTGACTCCTATTTGTGGCATTGTGGAATTCTAGAGAAAGAGGTCGATTCTTCCCATTTTGGGCCTTTTTATTAGCTGAAATCTAAGCCCTTTTGATTCAATAAAGTTTTTTTCACTACTTATTTTGGGTTGGCAATGTAGACATTAGATATTTGCATAGGCCTTGCAGGCTACAAGCATTTTTGTTGTTAGAAGGCCATAGGCCATCAATCTGTGATGTGGGTATGCATGACTTTTGTTGCATGATGTAATTTTTTTGCTTTTCTTTGTGCCAAGATTTGATTGTGTATATAATTGAATTGAACAACAATTTGTAATGGTGATTTGTTTCCTATTCACTTGTCTTAATGCCCCTATTCACTTGTCTTAATGCCATTAAGATTTGTACATGTCTTTTGCTTTGCAGAATTTGAAGGCACAATCTTTGGTGAACCATCTCATATACTCTGCAACCATGAGTCTGGCATGTTTGACCTATCAAAATGTAACAAGAACTCACTCTGATCTAAGGAGTTACTCATTTCACTCTCAAGATGAGGAGAAGTGGGGAAGATCTGAAGGTGGTTGTTGGTCTTCTTATAACAAGAAGAACCCACAACAACATCATGGTCATCTTCATCCCGATGCAATGAAAATCATAGTGAAGAAAAAAATTTCTCCAAAGTCGCGTCATCATCATCATCATCTTTTTGAGTCAAGCAAAAATCCTAAAACCCAAGATGTTGATACCCCCAGATTAACAAGATGTCATGTTGTTCATAGAGACATCTTCAGTGACTGGAATTTTGAGGACTTTCCAAAGGGAAAAAGGCTCTGCTTGACTTAGATTAGTTGTATGAAGCATCCTAATTGAAACAACCAATTTGGGTTATAAATATTAATGTATCTGATCTCTGCTTCGATTTTCAAGTTTGACTCTAAACTTCCATACCTATATTATGGTATTTTGCACTATACATAAAATGTGTAAATGAATGAGGAACTTAAAATCACTAAATTTTCCAATCTAGGCATTCAATCTCCATAATTATGGATTTGTTGTAGCATCTAGATAATTATAAATTTATTAAAATTAATTGTTTGAAAGTATTGATTTCCCTATTGGGTAGTGTATAATAAATAACAAAGAAACACAACCCGGAAAAAAAGAAAAAGAAATATAAAAATTACACACCAGCTTCGGTAGCTATATACACAATGTATATATATCCGCATGGAAACACTCTCAGATATACCTTTCCAGGAGCACGAGATAGAGAAAAATAGCGAAGAAATAATGGAGATCAAGTAGTGAAGCGAAGGTGGATCCACTACAGTAGTTGGCAGAGCAATTGCTCTGAGGATTCATTTTTGTACTTATGTTTGAAAAATATGGCAAGCGCTTTTGATTGTTGTGTCACATTATTATCACAAATCCAGGTGGTTTTTAGCCCCGATTTTGGCATGGTTCCATCCTAGAAACCCTCAGGTTCATAATTGTGAGGAAAACTTATTGTTTTTTTTTTTAAATTGTTGTTTTAAGAGGTTCTTCAATTTTCTTGAGATTTTATACATTGTAGAGGGAATTATAAGATTAAAAATTGTGGTTTATAGTTGTTTTAACATTATGTTTCATAAGCTCCGATTACAAGTACATTTTTTTATAAATCTCAATACAACAAACTGATTATAATGATTGCAAGATACACACAAATTGGGTGTGTTGGAAAGGTCTTGGCACCTTTTCAAAAAATGTAATTTGTAGGTGTACAGGCAAACTCCACAACCTTTATCAGCATCCTTCCAACTTCTACTAGAATGGGAGATTTAGAATAGGGATCCTCTCTTTTATGAGTGGGAGAATCAAAACAGACAATGGGTTTGTGATTAGGAGTAGAGGTAGATGGGGAAAATGTGGTTGAGGGTGAGACCTTGCTGAAGAGAGGCTTGTTTCGTAGTTTTTATAATCAAAATTTCAAGGTTGCCCATGTGAAAAAGACTTGACACTTGTTGCAACAAAAAAATAGAGAAAGAAGGAGAAAGTTGAATTCCTTCTGAAGCACCAACCTTGAAGGAGATAGTGTGGATCTGGTAGAAAACACATTCAAAGGAACTATGTAGCAAGACCAGAGAAGAAAAGTATGGATTTCTCTCTGTATTTGGCTTGGAGTTTTTATTAGCTGAAATCTAACAAAAATGATTTCTTCATTTTCGGGGACTTTTAGCGGCGGAGACAACGAGGTTGTGGGAAAATAATGGTACTTCGTCAAATTTTGGTAGGCTCTTTTCCGGTGACAGAATCCCAACGACACCCGTTATTTATATGTTTTTTGTATGCCAAATTGGTCGAGGCTCCTATGGATGAGGATTTTGACTATATTTTTTATTTGGGTACTAGATTTACAGCAACAATTTCAAGATTTGGTCACATGGATGGAGAATCAAGGAATCATTTTTGGAGTCACTTATGAAGTGGATTATTTGATGTAATAATCCAAATGAAAGTGAGATGATTTCTATATATACTCACAAAGGATTTGAGAAAGGATATAGAAGTGGGATTTCTACCGAGAGGTGGTTATGGAACATGGGGTGGGGATTCTTAATTGCTAGTGGCTAGGGAAAGGACCTAGTTGTGGTGTAGGGTCCAAGTAGTGGAGATAGTAGGTGAAAAGACATTCACCTTTTTAATAACATATTTTGAATGATATGAAGTTAATACAACCCAACCGTTTTCTATTGTATCAATTATTAATTAAACATGGAAGCATGAAATGTTGAATAAGACAGCTTTTAAAATTGGTCAATATTCTCTATTTCATTGATAGAACTAAAAATATATATTAATTTATATACAAGTGTACAAAAACCAAGTCTATGTAGTCAACTATTCATTAAGTAATATTTTCATTGTATGTACATCATATCTATTATAAATCACTTCAACAAGTCATTTCTCAAGACTTTCTAAACCAGATCTCAAATATAATGCACTATTTTTTATGTAAGAGTCTTCAATCCCAAGTAAACACCCGCATAACAATAAATGAAATTATGGTCGCTCACCTTTCACAAAGTGTTTAAAAACTCGCACCATATGAACAATAAATTGTGTAACCACTACATAAAATAATAAAAATGACCAACTAAAATATTATCCATTGGATTAAATCCCAATAAATCTCAACCATTTGATTGAACTATCATATTGAATCCATGTCAACTAACATCAACCAATCAATTTAGGATGATAGAATAAAAGTCAAGGATGGATTACAATTCCATTTGTTCATGCAATTTTCATCTCTCAAAGTTGAAGAAGTGAGGAGCAAGCAAGATTCGGTAAGACACTTATGAATTACAAACTATTTCATTATTCAAGCCCTCTATTTATTTTTTCAAGGTGTTTTCAGATTCGCAGAAAGCAGAGTTGTATATGCCAATTGCATTTGCTTTAAAGTTTCTGAAGTCTTTTCAACAAATCTAATTTGTGCATATCCTGCCATCATGGCATTCTATGAGACCACGTTTCTTTGAGGAATTCTATCAAACAGTTCACCTACGTTTCCAACAAAAGCATTTTCTGCATATCCTACAGTCATTGGGGTCCAGAAGAACATATTTCTTTGTGGTATTCCATCAAACACTTCACGTGCTTTGTCCATGTTCCTGCATTTTGAATACATGTTTACCAGGCGATTCAAACTCCAAAGATCTCGACACAATTTAGACATTTCTTTTTGCTTTAATGAATGTTCATACCTGTTTCAAACCCCCATTTTGCACAAGTACTATGCTAGAAGTACTTTCGCCAAATGTAAACCGATCGGGTCGGGTTGGGACCAAACTTTGTTGTTCTGGTGAAACAGAAGGGACTACCTAATCAGGATACCCATATCTTTTGTACGTTGCAAAATCATATGCCATGACAAAGATGCGTGCAAATAAAGAAACTCACTTCTTTGGGAACTTATATTCTTCTTCTCTAGTGTATAGTCATCACTTCTGCTATATAGGCATAAGTTTAATTGTATACATAAAAATATGGAAAGTATTCTAATTACATGTGCAAAATTTATATTGAAAACATAACTTTAAATTGAAAACAAAACAATGTTGTATATTCCATCAGTGTTGTATGTGCACACTATAGTAAATTCTGAAGTTCTTATTATGCTAAGTAAATTCTGAAATACAATATGCAACACAGCTAGGAAGTACAACACTACTGGAATATACAACTCTGTTGGAATACGACCACAAACAACGTTCTATAGTCTAGCAGTTGTTGTATTTTTCGAATTCACCGTATTGTTCATTTTTTCCAGATATCTCATTCTCTAGTTGAAAAGTATTTTTTCCAATCATCACTGTGATATTAGCATAAGTTTTATTGTATACATAGAAATTTGGAAAGTATTATGATCATATGTGAAAATTTTATATTGAAAACATAACTTTAAAAACTACATAGGAAGAGTCCGATGAATATAGTAGTTTGTCAAGTTTTCGTTAGAAATATGGAAGGAAAATTTTTAGTTCTATCAATGAATAAGAGAATATTGACCAATTTAAAAATTGTCTTATTCAACATTTCATGCTTCCATGTTTAAATAATAATAATACAATACAATACAGTCAATGTCTTTCACCTACTATCTCCATTATTGGACCCTGCACCACAACCGGTGCCTATCCCCTAGCAATGCTCACCCACCAGCCATTAATGTTTTCATTATAAATTTTCCCTTCCATATTTCTAACGACAACTTAGCTTTAACAACTACATAGGAAGAGTCCAACGAATACGTAATGAGAATGGTATGGCAGCAAACCATGGAAACCATGGAAAATTCCACTACAGTAATGATATTTATGCCATGGCAACAAAAAACTACATAGGAAGAGTCCAACGAATACACTAGAGAATGGTCTATCATGAAAAAAGAACAATATAGTGAATTCTGAAATGCAATATACAACATTGTTGAACTATACAACATTGTGCTCATTTAGTCAAATATACATTGTCTATCCAAGAACTTTCTGTATTCAACATATTCCATACAAGTTTCATTGTCATAATGAAAACTACAAGTCAATTAATTCCTAAAAATGAAACAAAATCATTCATATTCTAGCAATCATCTTTCCTTCAACAATTCCAAAATCATATTCCAACATTCATTTTTGGTATATTTATAGTTTCTTTTCCAACAATCATCTTTCATGTTGTGAATCGTATTTTGTTTACACCATTAGAAAAGGTGCTATTGCTAGAAGATCAAGGAGGCCCAAAGTGAGAGGTGTACAATTATCACATAATTTAAGTGATGAAGAGGATAATTCAACACCAACTGGTAATGAACCAGAATGTAGAAACCCACCCACTGTCTCAGTTCAAAGAACATCTGCAACAAATAAGCTTAGTGTCATCCGAGGTTGGACAAAAGAAGATATGGAAAAGGCAATAGATGATGTTGAGTTTAATGGGTTCTCAGTTA
Source organism: Taxus wallichiana var. yunnanensis (assembly GCA_018340775.1). NCBI lineage: Eukaryota > Viridiplantae > Streptophyta > Pinopsida > Cupressales > Taxaceae > Taxus > Taxus wallichiana. The sequence goes on along the minus strand of CM031240.1, from coordinate 859,555,216 downwards.
GAGCAACAACAAAGAAGTATTCCATTCCACCCACATCATTACACTATTGGCTAAATGGTCTCACCCACACAAAGAGGAGGGGTCCTCCAACAATTCTAACTGAAGAAGAAGAAGAGGAAATTGTTGAATGGTGCAAAGAAATGGCTGATATGGGTCATGGCTTGGAGTTAATGCAACTAAAGGCAAATGTTGCTCGATTTGTGAAAAAAGACAAAACCCTTCAGAGATGGGTTTCCTGGTAAATCATGGTGGGCTGGATTCAAAAAACGTCATCCAGACCTTGCAATCCGAACAACTGAGGGACTTGATAGGGATAGAGCTTTAAACTTGCGCCCTGCAATAGTAACCAAATTTTATGATAATTTGGCCAAATGCTATGGAACCTATTCATACGGCGCTCATAAAATCTGGAATTGTGATGAGACTGGTTTGCAGGCTGGGAGAAATTGTGGAGTGCGTGTAATTGCTAAGAGGGGCAATCGTAATGTCCCAAAGGTAATACCAAAGAGCAGGGAGTGGATCACTATATTGTGTTGTGTCAATGCAAGAGTTTGTCAATCCCAGATTTTATTTGTTCAAGGGAAAGAGAATGATAAATAATTATATTAAAAATTGTGAACCTGGAGCATGTATGGCTACACATCCAAATGCATGGATGACAAAGGAATTGTTTTTAAATTGGCTATTTCATTTTGCACGTTCAGTACTAGGTGGTGTTTCTCCAAATAATAGACACCTATTGATATTTGATGGCCATGGCAGCCATGTAGCATTACAAATTGTGGAGGAGGCCAACAAATTGGGCATTGATTTGATAACACTACCAACACATACTAGTCATAAGTTGCAACCTCTTGATGTGAGTGTGTTCAGCCCTTTCAAGACATATTTTAGAGCTGAGAGGTCCAAATGGATGGCAAAGAACAAATGTGCAGATGTGAAAAGGAGTGGCATTGCTGAACTTACAAGTAGAGCCTTAAAAAAGGCACAAACACCATCTAACATAATTGCAGGTTTCAAAAGAACTGGTATTTGGCCATTAAATTATGATGCTCTCCTAAATGACATGGCATGCAGCCAGAATTTGACATGCAAGGTGAGGAAGATGTTGATGCTGTCACAAACATTTTGAGCCTATCTCAATGAATAAATCCTGAATTAAATAACAGTGAAGAGGTGGTACCTGAAACTCAATTCATGCAAAATGTTGACTCAAGAGATGATATGGAAGCAGCTGCAACACATGGAGTGGAGCTAAACGGTGCTCTTGGAAACCCAAGTAACATCATCAACAATAAGGAGGGGTCTTCAGATTTTGTAAGTAACAATGATTTGTCCTTGCCAAGTCAAGTTAACCTGCCACAATGGTTAGAGGATGCCATGAAAAACATGGGTTACAAGCTACCATCCAACACAGAAGATCAAAGCTTAAATCTGCCTTCCTTTCCTGAAGGACTAGAACAAGAAGCAATAATTCATTACTATGCAGATGTTGGAGATGAGGATGAACAAGACGAAGTCGAATTTCAAGAGGATGCTCAAGAAAATGAAATTAACTTAGAAGTTATGCAACATGAACCTCAACACCCTGAAGAGACTGAAAACCAAGATGGACGCGGTACGTTACTTTCCCATTTTCTACGACTTCCAAGGGAGATCATAAACAAATCAGATGGTTCTATTAGACTGAGTAGGCATTCACAGATTTTGACTGCACCTGAGTACATGGAGCTATTGGTTGATGCGGAAAGAAAAAAGGAGGAACAAGCAAAACTAAAGTTACGGAAAAAAGAAGTGGCACAAGAAAAAAAGGTTGCTAGACTTGCAGCAAAAGAAAAAAAATGTAGGAGAAGCTTGAAAGAGAAAGGGAGAAGCAGGATAAGGAGCAACAGAAAGAGATTGAGAAGGCACACAAGAAACAAAGGAAAGAGCAAGAGAAGAGGGAGAGGGAACTTGCAAATCAATTAAGGGAATACGAAAAGAGGATGCGTGTAAGTTCTCCAACTGATCATGAAAATCGAAGGATTTTTCAAGATATGTTAAATATTCAAATTCCAGGTTATGCTCAAATTGGAACACCTCCATCACTTATGAATAACTCTTGTACAGTTCCATCTTGGTATGTATCACCTCATTTACTTTGTACAAGTTCAAGCAGTCCTAGTAGTTCATTTGCAATGCCACCATGGATGCAAGCTTCAGCAGGGCAACCAACTCCTTTGTCAACAACAGGTGCAAATCCCTTTTCAAGCGGACAACCAAATCCTTTTTCAGCAGGGGGACCAGATCCTTTATCAGTTGGGCAACCAAATGCTCTGTCAAAAGGGATTCTAAATCCCTTTTCAGCTGGCCAATCGAACACTGTATCGGCAGGAAAAGAAAATCCAAAAGCAGTATAGAAAGAGGGCAATATTACTTATACTAACTAAGATATTGAACATGTGCCCGTAAACAATGCTTATTACCCCATATGATGATGGTAGTAATTTTGTTGGTGATACAATTTTGCTAGATGTATTCACCGAAGTCTTCCTATGTAGTCTCTAAAGTTATATAGTGCAATATAAATTTTGCGTATGTAATCAAAATACTTTCCAAATCCATGTATACAATTAAACTTATGTTAATATATCGATGATGATGCTCTATATTTTACACCCTATTTGGCGGTGTAATCGTAATACTTGATATAAATTTTGCGTATGTAATCGTAATACTTTCCATCATTCTATGTATACAATTAAACTTATGTTAATATATCAATATGATGATGCACTATATTTTACACACTATTTGGCGGTGTAATCAGAATATTGATATAAATTTTGCGTAAGTAATCAAGATACTTTCCATTGTTCTATGTATACAATCAAACTTATGTTAATATATCAGTATGATGATGCTCACTATTTTAATAGTGCAGTGTTTAAAAACACTAAGGATCATTGCCTGAGTGAGAACCCTCTCACCTCTGCCTTTTCTTCTCATCTTCGTAGCAGGCCGAGCCAATGCCAAGGAAGAAGTCGGTCAGGAGTGGAGAAAACCCACGCACCCACCGATCTGCAAGATCCCAAGAAATGGTCGCTCGAGCTCTGCAACTAAACACACCAAAAACAGCACTGAATGAGCTCCAACTCCATTTCCCATGAAATCCCAATGCGTGATTTGGCGGTGGCAGGTTCCATAAACCAAACCGCACGCATTAATGGCTGTTGGGTGAGCATTCAATGCATGGTGGTAGCCCGGACAACAACTGGCGCGGTGAATGGACGGCACCTGGTCCCAAGCAAAAAAACTACCTTTTTTTGACATCCCCCCAAAACACGGCTCATACACATGGCGCTGAGGTGGCAGGTTCCAGGTGGCAAAGGAATGTAGGAGGTCAAGAATTTAGTGCTGCATATTCTGGTGGTGTTTTTACTCGACCAGGTGGCGTGACGTGGCGCAGTGACTGTGTAAATATAGGGTGCACCACAACCGGTGCAATGCGTTACAGCAATGTAGCCTGTTGGAGCAACATGTATATATGAACCAGGGAAGACACTTCAAACATTTAGACTCAAGATCGAGAGAACGCTAATATAGAAGCGAGCAATTACAACAGAAAACAATGTAAATGGCAGTAACAGAGAGTGGTAATGCCAAAAATGATGAAAGTTATCTTCAAACTTTGAAATCCAAAAAAGGCATTTGGCCCATGATGGAACCAGGAAGACACTTTAAGCTAGAAAACAATTTTGGGCAATAAAATTCCATAGAAAGAAAGACATTTGTATACAGCAACTGAGATCTTATCTCTGGTGGTGAGCTTTTATGCCAACCCTCAACAATTTGCAATATTTATTCCTATTATCTAAATCGGTTCTGTCCATAAAAATATGTCTATAATTAGACCCAGAAATTGCTTAAAGGGGTAATTGGGTATTAGAAAATAGATTACGTTAAGTCCAATGATGAGGTAATGCTGCTAAGTACTTTAAAAAACAATTGGGTACTGATACAAAAAGAAAACAATTGGATACACTAAGAGGTGAAGCAGAAATTACTAGATATCTTCATTAAAGTTCCTCTTGTTTCTATATAAACACTAAAAAAATTGGGTACTGATATGTTTCTAACTCGCACTAAACAAGATATTGTTTATTCAGTTCCTCTTGTTTCAAATTATATAAACACTAAAAAAACAATTTCTAGATATCTTCATTAAAGTTGTAGTAAAAGTTTAGTTTTCTGAAACTCTGAGATGAAGTATCGGTGGAAGTTGAATGTCTGTAATGGAAGCTGAAGGCTTACTTTTTGTTTTTGTAATTAGTAACTAGCATTAACATTAATTAGCAACCCGAGTTGAAAATGCATGGCACTCATAAACGCATTAATGCATAAACGCATTAAAAGTTACAGTAATCCCATTAACAAGAATGATAATTAGCAACGAATATGAAAATGCATGGCACTCATAAACCCGAGACTGGCACTCATAAACAAGACAAATAAACCAACGATTTTAAGCTTGGATTTGTAAAATAAGACGGGTGAAAAAACAAATTTCTTTTGCTGAATGGCAAACAACAAACTTTCCATAATAGTGCAGTGTTTAAAAACACTAAGGATCATTTCCTGAGTGAGAACCCTCTCACCTCTGCCTTTTCTTCTCATCTTCGTAGCAGGCCGAGCCAATGCCGAGGACGAAGTCGGTCAGGAGTGGAGAAAACGCACGCACCCACCGGTCTGCAAGATCCCAAGAAATGGTCACTCGAGCTCTGCAACCGAACACGCCAAAAACTGGACTGAACGAGCTCTGTCTCCATTTCCCGTGAAATCCCATGGTGCGATTTGGCGGTGGCAGGGTCCATAAACCAAACCGCGCGCATTAACGGCTGGTGGGTGAGCATTCAATGCATGGCGGTAGCCCGGACAACAACTGGCGCGGTGAATGGACAACACTTAGTCCCATGTAAAAAAAGCGACTTTTTGACATCTCCCCAAACGCGGATCGTACACGTGGCACGAGGTGGCAAAGTGAGGTGGCAAAGCAACGTTGGAGGTCAAGAATTTGGTGCTACATATTCGATGGTGTTTTTACTCGCCCAGTGTGTGGCAATGACATGGCGCATGATCGTGCAAAGATAGGGTGCACCACAACCGGGTCCTCTCCCCTACCCTTCACTCATTTTATACCTATGAGTGATGCGGTAGCCATCATTGTCCATGACCCATCCCCCATCCGCCCAACCCGAGACATGACGTCATCACTAAAAAAACTTTACCTCTCACGGTAGGTAGTGAGGTGACGAAAAGATAGAAAATCAAATTTGAATCATTATAAAACGTGCCCCTATTGGTAACACGTAAACTAAGATACTTGCTCAAACTTTGAACCCTCCGCCATTATGCAAAATCTCCCCCAAAATCTCTGGTACGCCTGGTAATCACAATCCGAAAAGCTCTAGTAATCACTTCATCGTGTGGTAATCACACCCTTCTTGGTGAATTTCCCGCAACACAAAGACTTATCATGGGTTGTATATTGGAGGAATCATAGAAAACTACATTTTCTCGGAGCTGGCAGAAGGAGGAGGAAGGAGAAAGTCACGTTTACAGTAAGGGGCATTTACAGTAAGATCTCATTTGTGCTTGCAAACAGCCAGAGGAAGGAGGAAATAGCTAGATTCAAATCACATTGATAGTAAGGGCCCACACCCCCAATGTTTGTTTCCTTTCGAGCATTAGTTTATTGTAGTGTAGCATTTTTTTAATGTGGACTCTGTAGTGTATCATTTTTGGGTTTTTTAAACTATATTCAGTACCCAATACACAAATGACGATGCTTTAGGATTTTTTTATTGTTTACAAACCACGAGCTTTAGGATCTGTGTAAGAAGTTGTGAAGGATGTGTGGGGTATACCCTGACCACGATGTTGAATAACCAAACCAAAAAATATTATCCTATAAATTCCCTTAGTTAACTATAACCCAGACAATGAATGTGAACTATTTGACAAATATGTCTCAAAAAAATGGCCTCCGTGTGCTTGAAATATCGTCTCCAGTGAACTGTTTGACAGAATGTCTCAAAGAAATATGGTCTCCAATGAACTGTTTGACAGAATGCTTCAAAGAAATAGGGTTTCTGTGAAATGGTTGACAAAATGTCTCTAAAAAAATGTGGTATATTCGAATAATGGGGGGTCAAAAATTTGAATACAAAAGCTTATTGTCTCTCATAAGGTCCTATAACTATACAGAGTTTATTTATCATCAACAGAACAGTAATAATTTTCCTAGCATCACAAATCACTCAAGGAAGAGAGCAAGTTTTTTTTAATATTCTTCTACCTTTGGATCCATTAGTAACTTAAGTATTCCAAGAAATACGATAACTACTCCCTTACTAATCATCTTGTCTCATTAAATAACCATGATCATTTTAAGATATCCTTTCTTGTATAGAATGCAAACTTTATCACTTACTAAATGAATTTACAACTTAACAACTTTATCAACAATGTATGCTAAAAGTAAAATCTATGTTTAAATTTCATGACATCCCATATTATACCTTTATAAACCATCAATTACAATTACTTTTAACCTTTAACATTCAAGAATTGAGTTCTATTTTAATATGCCCACAAGTTTTCCTCCTCCCTTAAAACATATACAATGTAACTCCATGCAGAGTTTTAACCCAAGGAACTCAATCAATTTTTCTTGTTATACAACCTTAACCGAATAATGAACCATTATGTAAAGCATACACATACAGAGAACTGTAGATTTAGAAATCCCTTAAGTGACTTAGGCACCCATAAATTATCTACCATAACCATTTTTAAGATTTATTATCATGGTGAGGCATGAGTAAGTAGAAAGATGTTGTATTAGCTAGGCATTTGTACATTACAATCAACTGACTTCACAACTATATTGAATAAATAACATTTCCATTCAAAATAGAATTTACAAAACAAATCAAGTATATCTTACTGACTATTTCCCTTCATCACCAATGAACCAGTGAATTCAATCACTTGAACATAACAGAGCTAATATTCTTGTATTTCTAACAGAGTATGAAGCAAGACTAAATTATTGTCTACATTCCTCTTTTCTACTATTATATTTACACTGTCATCCATGGCTCAATTATTATTCGACTATCATAATTTTTTCTCTGGCTTCATTGTATTTATTACTATTTGTTATAAATTCAATACTACTCTATCTTATTATACAAACATAATCTCTATTTAAAATTCATATGAATTTAATACTCTTTTCTAACTACTAGATCTGTCAATGATAGTTACACCAATAATATCACTATAACTTCTATGTGCATTATCACAATTGGGTATTTTGGTACTATCAGTATCATATGCACCTTTGATAATTGTTCACACTCCAATATTTACTATTATTTACTTTCACCTCAAGCAATATTTTTCATTTCATGTCTTTCATCAAAAGGGGATAAACTATATGGGTTAGTTACATAAAACCACCCTCTTCTAGACAAATGAATAAACAAACCTAGTGACCAAAAAGGATAACTATGATTATTAAAATGAATTAAATACTAAATCATGAAGTTGTAAATGAACATTCCATTGCATTTATTTTAAATGTAGTGGGGAAAATAATTTTAAATTCTCGAATCATCGATACTATAGTTTCTAAAGAACAATTGTATAATGCATAGTGTGGGTATGAATATTCATTCCCTTTTGAATTTGTAGGGTTTTCAAAATTTTGGGATGAAGATATGTATACAATAGTGTGGTACCAAATTATGGGAAGTGTTTTTCTCAAGAGAATATAAATATCTTTGACACTCATCAATTTGTGTTAGAATACACAATTCCCACCTGGTTGTCCAATACCTTTTGGTGATTTATCACCCCCAATATTTCAAGAATGCTAGGAGTAATGTCCATTTCTCTAAGATTGCCATTTATGTCTATTATAAACTCTAATTATAATGGGTACACTACACCACATCTCCATTGGGATCATGTTGATGGATCACATTGTTTACCATATAATGGTTACTCTATTATAATGTATAACAACTTTTAATTCTTTAGCACTGTCAAGTATAATCTTATTCACCTTGAGAACTATTAAATATCATTCACTAACATAATGGGAGGGTAGATCTAGAAAATAAAAAATAACAAAAGAACATTATGAAATCATTTTTGCTAACTTTATGTATTATATTTGAGTATTGAATGATGAAACTAAGTCTAAATGGTGTTGTTTCTTATTGATTTTCTTATAAATTTCAGAATTTGTTTCTATTTCTTAACATATATGATTCTTATTTACGATTTTTTTTCTTTTTGATAAAGATGTAGACACCTATTTTCGGTATAGCACCCCTTCGTCATCTCACATTCATCCAATATTCCATTCTCGCATCTCTTTCTCTTAAATTAAATAAAATCCTATCTATTTGCTCACATTATTTGATTGATTATCAATGGGCTCCATATGGACCCATTTGATAATTCAATTTTTGGAATCATCCCCCATCTCTCACAAATTATTTAATTCAAAATGCACCCATCCGACACTCTTTTTTTAAATGGAATCTTCTCACCCACCATGCCCCCACTACATCTAATAATTTAAGCCGTGGTCCCCACATGATAAAATCATATCCACAACTCAAATTACTTTACTAAATATGGGGTTTAGCCTCCCCATAAATTGGGGTTTTCCCCAGAGAGGAGGAGATATTTTTAAGAAGACCTAGAGATACCTAGGCCTAGAGAAGAGAAGAAAGAGCTTAACTAAGTTCTACCCATTTAAAGGAGAAAGCTCTGACAGCATCTCTTATCTTGCCATCTTGATGCCCGGTTCATTTCCATATCAGGACATAAGATAAGTTCCCTTGTTATTTTATTTACTTTCCATTTTATGTTTTTACTATTGTTCACGATCTAATTATCTTGTCTGACACGGGGGTTGACATCCTCCAAGAGAGTTGAAATCCTCTTGGAACCGGTACCATCCGGAAACCCCCACATATTGTGTTATAATCCTCTCTGGTTTAGTTTTCCATATATAGCTTCTTGATATCATGCATCTGCTTTCTTACTTTGTATCATCCATCTCCATCTCCGAGCTACTAAGCCCTTATATACTCGATGTGGTCTCGTTTTCTTGATTACTTGTACACTCACCCTGACAGGAAGCTAGAAATGCGAGATCAACATTTAGCATGCCTGAATGGGACCAGGACAATTTGGATCTGGTTGTTTTGTTTGTTATTTTACTTATCTTGTCTAACCTACTTGTTTGCATGGTCTTAATATTCGTTGATCTTAGTTTAGTACAATCCATCGTTTAAGTCGCCTTGGAGGTACGTGCTCTTTGTTTTTTTGTTTACCCACATGGGATATAAATCGAAAAATAATCGTATTCTCTGACTTTTCGTTTGCGGTCTTAATTGTACCATAGATATAGATCTCGTTTTTCACAATTATAAGAATCTATAGTCTTTGCAATAGTCCATATTCATTTGATTTTAAACCAAAAAAATCATAGTTTTTTTCTTGTTTTACGTGTACTATAGAATTCATTTTTTATATTTAATTAAATAAATGATTAAAAAACTAAAATAAAATCTATTTTTTTTAAAATATTGTTATTATCCTAAGCTACCCCACATCCCAACTCTCAACCCACACGACCCATCCACCACCTCTCTCCTCAGCCATTCAACCATCTCACTCCCTTGTCAACTCCCTACCGACTCACCACCATCTCCCACTCACCCCTTTCCATGTAATACAACTCCACTCTCTGAGCTCCTTCCTACACTACTCTCCATCCCACACACCGAGTTCGCCATCTTCTTCCCTCCTCACACACTCTCTCTTCCCATCTCTCCACTCACCCCATCTCCCTTCCCCGCAACCAACTTCTTCCATTCTCGAGCTCCTCTCTGCCTCGCGCTTTGAGCTCCCATAGTCTCGGCCTCACCACGGGCCACTCAACTCCCCATCCACACCCTACCTCTTGCCCACCCGTCTCTCCCACGCAGAGCCACCATACTCCTCCCTACCTCACGTTCCTCCTTCCCTCTCAACTCGCCACTCACCCGAGCTCACATCCATCTTCCTTCCATCCCCAATGTAGAGCTCTTCTCTCCTCTACATGATTCCTTCACTCTCTCTCTCCCGCAGACCACACTTTGCTCCACTCCACCGCAAGCTATCCCGACTCCTATGGTGTTCCCCATCCACCCAAATTCTCCTCTTCCCGAGCACATGTCCCCCATCCACCAACTCTCCCTCTACCTAAGCACTTGTCCCCCGTCCACCTGAACTCTCCCTACGCAGATGGCCCCCATTCTACCTAACACTCCACTCCACATCCAACACAGCCATTCCACACGGCATCCACATATCTTCCCTCGATGCGAGACCACTATTAATAAATTTTTTTATAAGCTATTGATTGACACACACATATATATATATATAGAGAGAGAGAGAGAGTCCAAAACACGGTAATAATCTGAGCATTATGTTAATGTTTTGTGAAGAGTTGGTTGCCTTGAAATATAATTCATAGCCAACAGGAAGAACAATTTCTGTGTAAACTTTGTAGAAAGCGATCGAATTATAAATTGTACGATTCTAACTCCTGAAGCATCCAACTATCTCCAACTCGGGTTTAAATTCATGCCGGATCGTGGGCGGATCATTGTATAATCTTGTCATAGTGATTTGGATCCCAAATCTTTAGAACACGTTTATAAAAATTCCTTTTATATAAATTGCTCATACCACCATTGTTAATTATATATGTTTTGTTAAGATATTATGTGAAGAGCCATGTTTATGTGCAACATAACTAATCGGTTTCAATCTACCATCCTAGATCCAACTCTTGACTTTGTTGTTCCTAAAAGCACACATTAGATTTGGTTTGTTTTTCCATCAAATGATCCATCATCTTTATAAATTGATCTGCCTTTTGGAAACACTCTTCCCCACGTAGAATGACCCCTTGGTGCTTGCGGTGGTGGGAAGTCAATTTGTTGGTCCCACACATGTGGGTGAGTAAAGTTGAGACACTTTTTGCATGTCTGACTGAAAATAATCCAACTATAGCATAGACACCATCAACAATCTATAAAACACCCGCATTATTCCACTTGAAGCACTAGATGCATTCCTCATCTCAAGTTGATTTCGAATCGGTTAATCTACTCCCAAGTTCTTTTCGTTAGATTCATTTCATAGTTTCTTACATAGATTATTATTATTATTATTATTATTATTATTACGGATAGTTTATAATGTATCTTAGCATTTAATCATTTGTTTTATATGTTTATTTAATTCATAGTTTCTTTAATCATTTATTTTAATAAGAAAACCAATCTTTAGTTTATAGTCTATTAATAAACTATAGTTTATAGTTTATAGCATTTAATCATTTATAGTTTATTAATAGCTTTCGTAGCTTATTTCCTTTCATTGTATATGAACATCGATCTATAACTTTTTTTAATTAGTTTCATTATTATTATCTTTCTTCCTTTTGGCGAAGTAACCTTTTGATAACATCTATATCTTCTTTCTTAATCATATCAACTGATTATATTTATTTTATTTTCCAGGTGAAATCAACAAATTCACAATCATCCAACAACACCGTCGATATCACTCATTTTGCAAAATAAAAAATAAAAGAAACTTATTAGCCTCATCTGTAATTCTAAACGGTGCCATTTTAGGGTACCCGACTGTTTCGGGCCACTGACTGGTGCTTCTTAGGGATAATTTTAGTGGCAAATATTCGTAATATGGCGAATATTCCATTTTTGAAAAATTTGAAAAGGCAAATTTTCTGGCGCGGGTCAATGACCTGTTCGCTTAAAAATTACAGTTTAATTTTTTTTAAGGGTCGGCTTTGCCTACCCTTTAAATTATGCCTTATATAATCCTAGATTATTTGCTAGGTAGAACACTACTAGATCACTCATACCACCTAGGGGCATATGTATTATCAAGTACAATAAATGTGCGACAGGAGGGTAGAGGCTACAAACTCGTGATAGGAGGCGGGGACTACAGATGAGCGACATAGTGTTTGTTGACGTGCGACATGGAGAGTTTGTTGACGTGCAACATGGAGATTTTGTTGACGTCCGACAAGAGTGTGGAGGAAGTAGACGCGTGATAGAGAGTTTGTTGACGTGCAACACTAGGGATTTTGTTGTCACGCGACCCGCAGGGTAGAGGCTACATATGCACAACAAAGATTTGTTGTCGCGTGTCAACAAGGTGGTTGACACGCATCAACGAACCTCATTGATGCGCTTTATGCCAAAGATCCTTATTGACACGTGTCAACAAGGTGGTTGACACGCGTAAGTGAGGCTCATTGACACGCGTCAACAAGGTCGTTGACGTGTGTCAGTGAGGTTCATTGACACGCATCAACCACCTTGTTGATGCACAATAGTAAATCTCCTATCATGTGTCTGTAGCCTTTTGTCACACCTCTTAAAAATCAAGCAAAAATTTTGTTAATGGACCCCAAAAAAATCACCTTCCCATGAAACCGGTTCCGAGGATATTCGCTAGGTATTTTCCACCTCTAATTTCTAAGAGTTCTCTTAAAATGAACTCTAGTGCTTCTAAAAACACCATCATCAAGTACAATCACATAACCAGAAAAGTGATTCTCTCGGTATTTCTCTATTTTTCTCTATTTTCTCTTTTCTACATTGAACTTTCCCTTTCTTGAGTGTTTGTATACATCGAACGTCACATTTCATTTTGGTTTAAAATGAACCTTCTGCATCCTGCCTGATCACATAGCCTAAGTAAAAGAATTTAACTCTTTGCATTTCACTTATCACACACTGCCTGAAACTGCACAAACATAATCAACACATCCAAATACTCCTCTCACCTGGTTAATTGATTGGGACCTAAAACACCCAACAGGAAACCGTCTTGGACATCTCTCAATCCATAACTGCCTCAAACCAGCCTTAGACTTCTTTAGGCACCTTTATTACCTACTTTCCTTTTCTGTTCACATCCTCTAAATTAATCATGATGCTAATTTTTTTTTGCTTGATCTATTTGTCAACAACGTACATAAATAGGTGTTTCTATTTCACACCTATTTTCACACTCTCCCAAATCGAGACAAAACAACAATCTTCTCTATCCAATGATATTACTTCTTTTGATGATCTCACTCAACAGATACTAAACTCAAAACCACATATTTAGTCACTCACTTGTCTATGATATCCATGGTCTCACCTCATGAGAATCATGTCATATGAAATTCTCCCCACCTTGACACCAACTCTCATATCTCTCGTCAAACCAATCTTCCTAAACCAAATACACACCATGTCCTACTCCTCTAGATACACTCAAATCTCCTCCTAACCCCATGTATGACTTCTTACTCCAAAAATCCCCTACAATCTCTCAATCCTCCCAATCTCCTCAATTGGTGGATCGCATTCCACCCACATCCCTTTTTGTCAATTCTATTTCATCTCGCCACTAGTATGCCCATCAAACAATCTTAGCCTTTGAATACCTACATTCCTACCCATCCTATGCTCCAACAGTCTCAACCCCTTAACACTCATATCCCTACTTATCATCTACCACAACAACCTACCCAGCTTCAACAAACACACCATATTCCTATTATTCAAAGTCAACCTATGCAACAATCTCAACCCATGACACATGTTCATCCTTACCAAACAACTCCTCAAACACCCACACATCCACATATTAATCAAATGTCTTATCAAACCATTCTCGCAATCATCCTATCCACAAACTTATTTATCGACGCTTCACCAAACACCCACACATCCACATATCCAATCAAACTTATCAAACCCCCACAATATCCTATCCACAAACTTATCAATCCCCTTATCAAATGCTTCACCAAACACCCACACACCCATAAACACATCATTTGCCTTATCAAACTACTTTTCAAACCACACACCAATCCAATCTCAACCTTACAATATCTCTACTAATTCAATTCATGCCTTAATGAATCGGCTAGCCGCTTTAGAAACCCTTACCGTACCACCCAAGAACACCTTATCCTATGAAAAAATCTGCAGAATTTAACGATTCATCTCATTAGTTCCAATTAAACCCTATCCTCCTCATTGGAAACTTCTTGCATTTAATAAGTTCAATAATAAAGAAGATCCCCAACAACATCTCCTTGCATTTAAACACACATGTTGTCTTATTGCACATGATCATGATCTACTTCTTCGCACTTTCCCCATGTCTTTGTCTAGTCCCAGTGGGACTGGTATAACACTATCCCACGACATTCCTTATTCTCTTTCACTCAACTTACACAGTTGTTCTTAGAACACTTTTCTATCAATATCGCATGCAAGACCACTATCGCTAATCTATATACCATTCGACAATATGAAAACGAGCCCATCGCCGACTTTGTTGCATGATGGAATGATGTTATAAACCAACTATCCTTCACTATCCCACAAACCGAACTCATTGACTTATTCTCGCGTTCATGTGACAAACATATATCATCCACTTTGCAGATCCAATCATTTTGAACCTTTGATGAAGCTTTCACAATGGCTCATAAGCTCGAAACCCATGCCATTGAGCAGGGTCATCTTAAATTAAGTTCAACTAAATCAAAATTTGAATCCACCAAACCATTCACACATAATGACGAGTTCAAGACTGTAGGCCAACACTATGGTCATTGAACCCTCATCCCCATCTACACCAAACACATGGTCTCAACAACGATCTCCTCAATCAACAACCAATTACACTCCTTTAGGAGAATCATACAATTTTGTATTTGATAAGTTGATGAGCGTAAACTCTATTGAACTGCCTCCCATATGACCCATAGACAACTCGCAAGACAAGCCTATTTGGTATCACAAGGCCCACTTTTGTAAATATCATCGAGTCAAAGGTCACGACATTAAGAGATGTCGTTCTTTCAAAGATCGTGTCCAACAACTTGTAAATCAAGGGGATATCTAAATTTATACCTCCACCATGCAAACTAATCAACCACCAACAAATCACATCACCCCCTTTACATCTCAACTATCAAACGCTTGTATGGTTGACACTATCAATCAAGATCCCATCTTGTCACCAACTCCGCATGTTCCCACAGTGGACATTATTCCCATCCCTTATTTAGAACCAGTTACACCTACATCAACTTTCACTACCTATCCTGAACCTGTACCTTCTCCTATCCTTGCCACATCCACATCAAATTCAACTATATCATCCATTTCCACCACTTCAAACATACCCCAATCCACCACATTTGATTTCCCCTCAGCGCTTATTTTGGCCCCACTCGTATCCACACATATCCCTACATCTCTCCCATCTATTTCTTCACCCATGTCTGCCTCAAATACACCCGTGACTACATCACTTATCTCCACACTCATCCCCACTAAACTTGGTTCTACTACGTGCACCCTTGCAACCCCATCTTCGATGTCAACTCCTTTAGCAAACATATCATTCTTACCCCTTGAAACATTTATGAAACAACTAGTCCCTTCTACTTCTACACCTGAGAATATGCCTGCATTTGTTACATTACCCATAAGGTCTACTCCATCGGTCATCACGTCACTCACACCTCCAAATATCCCAAATATTCCTACATCTTTATCTATGCCAATGACCCCTATATCTATCATACCAAAAAATACACCTATCCCTACCATGACATCTTTACCTATATCTTCGCCCATGGCCACATCACCCAGTCTACCCCAATACTCTTTACCTAATCCTTCTATCACACCAACCCAATCTTCTCGATTTGTAACCCTATCAAATATATCCCTTGAATCACCTATTGAACCAACATATCTACCTAAATTAAAGAAAGATGCTTTACCTTCTCCCTCTAAAAAATCATCTCTTTCCATACCCAAACCAAAACAATCCTTGTCTCACATAGATATCATTAATTGCATCATACAAACACATATCTCTTCAGTAACATCCTCATCTTGTTTTAGGACAGTTTCTCCATTAATAACCACACCACCGCTTATCGATCCTTCAGTTGAAATTATTGTCATCCCTGCTAGAGGTAAATCTTCTCAGTCTAAGTCTAAGGCTTGGGGTAAACATTCCCAACAGTCCCCTACGCATCCACAAAAACATTCACATTTTCCCTCTTCTCAACAATCCAATGCCACAACATCCATGTCAGGGTCAGTTTTTCCATCTACGACATATTGCAATAATCAATCCATATCCAAACAATATCATCCTTCAACCAAATTTGATTTGTCCTTCAAAACACAAATTCACACATCCAATCTACATCTATGTTTTCTTCTAAATCCAAGTTGAGACATCCTATCAAAACCCACAAAAGTTACCTTCCCCATGACACTTGAATGGGGTCATACATAGACATCTTTCGACATTTAACTCGAATATATGCCATTAAAATTCCTCCTATTAAAGCCTTCAATCCCTATGGTCCCAAGCCATCATGGTTTAATCCTAATTATAGTTGCGCTTATCATCATACCCCGTCACGACATCGAACATTGTAAGGCCTTTCAGTCAATCGTCCACAATCTTATTGAGAAAGATGATTTCCTCATTCAGGGAAAGTTCCTTCTCCATCTACCTTGAATCCAATCCATATCCCATCTGTCAAATCTCCCATGATCCCTCCATCCACATCATCCCTTAATATACATCTAGCCCATGTCATTCCTCCTAAGGAATGCCCTCCATTCTTCATCAATGTTGCTTATCTTACTAAGCACACTTGTGGTCTCCAATTGTTTATCCCATCCAAATCTAAAACAATCTCATCTAAGCTCTTTCCACATCCTTTACCTCCTTCACATTTAACTTGTTGGGAGAAAATCTTTCCTCGCCCTTGATCATCTCATCCGTACAACTCCTTGTTACTAGGGACTTTGCTCTTTGACGTTGTTTTATCTACCCCTTCACATCCAATCTATTTCAAATATATCCAGATCCTCATCTAAATTAATATATATCAATATAAATTAATTATATCCATATCCTCATCTCATTCTAAGTCCTCCTTTGAGGCCATATTTGTTCTTTTATGTTTGTGCTCCTTTTGGGAGTATCATCTTTTTCATTGAAGCCCTCCTTTGAGGCCATGTTTATCTCTCCATTGAGGGACCTTTTTCTCTAATTCCACCTTTGTGGCTATATGTGTGTCTCTTTTGGGATACCGTCTATTTCATCAAGCCCTCCTTCGAGGCCATGATTGTCCTTCCATGTTTATGTCTCTCTTATGGCATCATTTATTTTCATTTAAATCCACCATTGTGGTCATATGTTAGTTTTTGTTTCTGCTTGGCTATCATCTCATCTTATTGCAACTACAATGTTTTCCCTCTCATGGTGGTAAACCAGAAATGGAACCTCTTAATACATTGCACTTGCAACCATTCTATTGTTAGCATATCTACCAATGAGAACTTAGTTACATCCTTAGATTGTTCTGCCATCTTTAGCCCCTTCCATTTGTCATTGTAATAATGTGAAATATGTCGTCCACCTTCACTGCTTTGATATGACCATGTAACCATTACATACATCACCTTCTCATTCTCCTATTTCAGCCATGCAAAGGGTCCAAGATGCCTCTTGTACATTCCTTATCCCCTCTTGAGTGGCTTACTTAGCTATCCCCAACTCTCCCCATGTGAAGCTCAAATTCATGTATGTAGAAGGCAAAGTTAAAGTTATCAACAATAGACTGATCCCTCGAAGGACATTTGTTCATGCAAAAAAAAAAAAAACAATATACAAATCAAAATCCAACAAAATCAAAAGAAATAGACTGATCCCTTAATGTATGGCTATCATATTATTCTTCTCATCTATATTATGTATAAAGTAGACCATACCCTCGAAGGATAGCTACTCCATTATTATGGCATCTGGAAGGTTTTCCGCGTTGATCAACCTTCTATTATCAACATTTTCCAGAAGGTTTTCCGCATTGATTAGCCTTCCTTTATCAATATTTTCCGAAAGCTTCCCGCATTAATCAACTTTCTACTATTGTTATTTTCCCTTCCCGAGTGGGCATAGCTTTAAGGAACACCACATTTGGAGATCCCTCTTCCCACGTACAAGTCACAACTTCGATCCCTTTTTCATGTCAATATTAGAATTATAAGCATTTTTCATCCATATCTCCCTCATGATCTTTTGGTATAACTAATTGTCCTTGGTATGTATTAACACCTACTATTGGCTATAAGTGCAATGCCTTGAGTAGTAACCTTTCTTATCTCCAATCCAGATTCGACACATAGTTTCCCAGACACCCTTGCTATAGCTATGTTCCATTCATCTCATCCAAACCATCTTTTATAAAATCACATCAAATTTCACACTATGAATTTTATATCTATCCATCATCTCCATGAATGTGTTTGCAAATACACTTTTCGGTTTGTGAATTCTACTTGATCACCGTTGCAGTTTTGAATCCTACTTGAGGGTCCTTCTCAAGGCAAGTTCATTATCCTGCAGCTCCTTATCTCTCAACATGTTCAACACCATCTTTGATCCATTGCTCCTCGCTCTCCATGTCCACTCATCACCATTTGTCTCCACATCATCCTTCTCACCTTTTTGTCCCCTTACACGATGCCAAATATCTTACTTGTCTTTCCTCTTGAGTTTCTCTTTTACTCTTCTCGCTTTTAGTTTGACAATCTTGCTTAACCATCCATATAGCCAGAGAACCTTAGTTAAGGTATATCTTCTTCCTTGGATCCTCCCACTGTAGAAGCTTCTCCACCATTTCCTCTTTCAACAAATGACAATCACCACCACAAACGTCTTTCCACTCTTCCTTTTCCGCTTAACACTCTTGCATCATCACTACCACCATGTGGGCATCCCAGTTAAGGATTGCCCTTACACTCTCCATCTAAAACACTTATATTCCTCAATCCATTCATGTCACACTCCTCTGTTTCCTTGTTATCACCTCCTTTCATCTTTTGTTCCATTTTGATATACGTTGCTCGGTTCTTTTCATCATTCTTCTTCTTCTTCGGTTTGGCTATCCTACTTAACCATCTCCGTCGCAGGGCTCTTACTTAAGAGTTTCTCTTAAGAATGGTTGGTTTTCTGATCCTTCCATCTCCCATCATCTCTTCCTCATCTTCTATCTCCCGCCTCTCATCATATCCATTCATTCCAACCAACCCTTCCACACCATCCAATACAATGTTGTCTTTCTCTTTCCATATTGTCACTGCCGGTTTGGTGATCTTACTTAAATCCTCCTGTGGCATGGTGATCTTACTTAAGAGTCCCTCTTAAGCATGATTTGTCATCCTACACTCCCCCACTACCCCACATTCTCTCCATCTACATTTTCTCGGCATTCCCCATCATCACATCCTCTCACCTCCTATTTCATTATCGCAAACACCACTTCATATTGGTCTCTTTTTCATCTCCATCATCCGTCACTGGGTAATCTTACTTAACCTTTTGCTTCTCCGTTCATTTCATGTCTTGTTTCTTCATTTTTCTCTCATTCATTCTCATCCACTGCATCCTCTCCTCACCTTCATCTTCCTACACATTATTATCCCTCCTTTCTTTACTCTTTTCACTCCATCTTCTAGAGTTCTCCCACATATCTACCCCCATACTTACCTCATCATTGTCATTGATCTTCCCTTAACGTTCTTTCATCTTCCTCTTCTATTTCCGTGCTAAGAATTATCGGTGGACTTCTCCTAAAAATCACTCATCCCCATTCTCGCATAGCCTGAATCCTTTTCTTTGACCTCCTCCATTCTATCTTCATTCCTTCCTTCCTCTATGTCCTCTTATCATTATCGGAGGACTTCTCCTAACGTCCCTTCATTAGCATTCCCCCTCCTATTCTTTGTTTACTTTCTCCCTTGTCTTATCTTTTGTTTCATCTTTTCCTACTGATCATTATCGGTGGATTTCTCCTAACATCTATTCACTGGCATTTCCTCTCCTATCCCATCCTTTCTTTTTCCTCACCACCTCTCTATCTTCCATTCTTCCTTGCCAATTTCTTCACTGTCTTCATCATACACCTTCTCTCTATTTTCTCGTCATCAAGCATATCCTCATCTCATGCATCTCCATTTCTTTTCCAATCAATGTCATTCCTTCCCTCAAGTTTCTCTTTACGTTCCTTATGCTTCTCACTCTTTACCAAATATCTTCATTCTTGGTTCCCTTCCTTCAACATAATTTTCTCTGATTTGTCTTCTCCTCCTTTCTTGTCCTTGTCTTATTTCACTTCCTCTTTATCATCCTCCTCATTTTACCTCACACTTCCTCCTTACTTCCCCATTGAAAACTTGACTCTTCAATGTTATCCCATTTCCTTTATCATCTCATCATCCACATGCATTTCCATGCGGTCAGTTCCATATTCTTTGCCTTGGATTTCATCACTATGATATGTTTCCTTCAATTTTCTTTTCTCTATCATCTCTTTCGTTTTCCATTACCTCTTTGTTTTCCTCTACTCCAATCTTCATCACACCTTTCATCTTGAATAACTCTCTCCCTTTTTCATAATTTCATCCTCTACTCTATTCTTTTCTTGTCTTCTCTTTGTTTGTCCTTCTTCATTTCCCCCTTTCTATAATCCTTCTTTGTTATCTTCTTCCTCCCCTTTCACTCTTTATTTTCTCCTCCTCTATCTCCGTCCCTCTATTCCATACCCCTGTCACCTTCATATTCAATATTTCTTTCTCTTCTCATAATCAGCAATCCTCCTATCTATTCCCTTTTCTCTTTCTCAACATCCCTTACATCGACATTCACAAATCAATGCCGATGTTTCTCCTTTTATGCATCGCCATATATCCCTTTCATTACCGTTCTTATTATTCTCTTTGTAACATTGACCTCTTCTCTTTTTAAGAACCCTGTCACATCTTTTATCTTCGTCATTCCTCTCACAGGGACATCATCATATCCATTTCTAAGAATCTCTTCCCATCTTATTTTGACATTTTTGTCTTGGAAGATACCATAACGACCATCACCTATCTAATCTTGTTCTCTTCCTTGAATATTTTCTTTGCTTTTGTTTTGTCACAAAAGTATCTCTATCACACTTACCAAAGAAATAAGACTTTTTGTCTTCTTCACCTTCTAATTTGCTAACACTTATACATCGTTCCTATAAAACATGATTGCCATCATATTTATTATCCTTTTAGGGCATTTTATCTCACCTTTCTATCATATCTGCTCATCTTGTCCACATTTATGATTATTCTATCTATGTCTTATGTTGGGGCACCTTTCCATCTTTGTACTTGTCAATGCATATAACTCACCTTGTGTCCTTCTCGTGCCATGTGTTGGGGTATCATTATCTTCATCCACGTCCCTTTTGTGGACGCATGATTTTTCACACGATTCCTCGCAAATAAAAGAGTTTGCACATCTTTCACATTCAGTTGCACATATTTTTATGTTTTCCTATGACTTATTGGTCATCTTGGTTTACATCCATACTGCAATGGTCTTCACCCACTCACTGGTCTGATAGAACGTTGTCGTCTGTCTCCGTTGAGACCGCAATTGTCCTCTACCGATGTGATATTGGAGTCACCGCCATATTTTTATTTTATTTATTGTGATCCTTTTTTGCCTAGGGCATCTTGCCTTTGATCGTATCTTCATCCATCCTCGGATACATCTTTCATCTAACCCTTTTTGTTTTTGTCTTGTGGCTTGCTATCGCAAACCACTCAACAAAAAAGGGGCAAATGTAGACACCTATTTTTGGTATAGCGCCCCTTCGTCATCTCACATTCATCCAATATTCCATTCTCGCATCTCTTTCTCTTAAATTAAATAAAATCCTATCTATTTGCTCACATTATTTGATTGATTATCAATGGGCTCTATATGGACCCATTTGATAATTCAATTTTTGGAATCATCCCCCATCTCTCACAAATTATTTAATTCAAAATGCACCCATCCGACACTCTTTTTTTAAATGGAATCTTCTCACCCACCATGCCCCCCACTACATCTAATAATTTAAGTTTGTGGTCCCCACATGATCACATCATATCCCTAACTCAGGTTACTTTACTACACCCTAGGTATCATTTAACCTGTAGTTTAGCCTCACATCTAAACTATAAATATGGGGTTTTCCCCCATATTTGAGGAGGAGGAGATATTTTTAAGAAGACCTGGAGATACCTAGGCCTAGAGAAGAGAAGAAAGAGCTTAACTAAGTTCGCCCATTTGAAGGAGAAAGCTCTGACAATGTCTCTTATCTTGCCATCTTGATGCCCGGTTCATTTCCATATCAGGACATAAGCTAAGTTCCCTTGTTATTTTAGTTACTTTCCATTTTATATTTTTACTACTGTTCACGATCTAATTATCTTGTCTGACACGGGGTTGACATCCTCCAAGGGAGTTGAAATCCTCTTGGAACCGGTACCGTCTGGGAAACCCCCGCATATTGTGTTCTAATCTTATTTGGTTTAGTTTTGTAGATCTAGCTTCTTGATATCATGCATCTACTTTCTTTGCGCCCGTATCATCCATCTCCATCTCCAAGGTACTAAGCCCTTTTATACTCGATGGGGTCTCGTGTTTCTTGATTACTTGTACACTCACCGGATAGGAAGCTGGAAACGCAGATCAACAAAAGATCTCTAAAATTTTAACTTCACTATTTTAATTTTGATGAATTTGTTCCAAGACTATGAAGTATGGTTAGGAACATACTATGGTCATCACCTAATTTTTACAATCTTGTCCTCTTTTTCTTCTAAATACTTTTTCTCATCAATCCTCTTCATTAATAATTTATCTTTTGTTTACAATGTTTTGATTATTTGTTTCCTCTCACTAAGGTTTAAATTTTAATGCACAAGACTCTTATATATACATGTTTACTCTAAGTGATTATTATCTAAAAATAACATGTCTATGTATCAACCATTATTTACTACATAATTCATATTAGAACATACAAGATCATAATATGATATGCACATTTGCATACAATGGTTTTTATGGGAGTAAATAAGCATAGCATGCTATCAATCTTAAATAATGAGGGAAAATTGATTCCTAGGATTTTACTTATATGCACACTTGCATGAAGTAGCATGAGGACTACATTGAGTATTAAATGCAGTATAATATTGAGTGAGTCATAAATGAGTTAACCTATAAGGTAAGTCCAACTCAAGCAAATGCATGTTTATTTTTAATATAGCATTTTGTTGGAATTTACAATTGATTTGCAAGTATAGGTGTAAAGTATAGTTTTGAATTTGACATCATTAAAGATATCAACATGTATCCCACAATCTAAAGGTCCAAATCTATAGTATTTCATATAATTATGGGATCTAGTCCAACCTAATATGTATGGTATTTCCCCTCCATATTTATGTGAGAAAACATTGACCTAAAGGCATTTAGAGTTATTCATATATACTATATGTAGCAATGATATTGTGATAAGTCAACTTGAATAAGTTATGTCACCCCTCAAACCAAAATTATACTCTTATTTTCCTTATCAGTTTAGCACACTATGATATGATATTTTCTATTATTGAATTGTAAATGAATGTGGTCTGAATTAATGAAATTCATATACAATTTATTCAACTCTATATAAGATAATTAGATAACTCCATTTAATTAATTTAGGGTTAATACACTATGTGATGAAATGTGGAGGTAACAACTAAAAAGAGAGTTAATTAATATTGAAGAAGATTAGGAAAAGGGGAAGATTAAAATAGGTTACTTATTGTCTCAAATTAATTGGAAGTGGGGAAAATGGGGTTGATATATCCTACATGTGTAAGCATTTTTTAACTTCAAGACCACCGTAAATGATGCAACTAGATAAAGAAACCATAAAAGAAACACAAATATATGGAAGTGTTCATCTAAAATAGTACTTTGAATCTCAGTAACGTGAGTAACATTTTATTTCATAGTTGGAATTTTTGCTCAACATTTTCCCAAGGCGTCTCATTACGAGTGTGTATCCCTTTTTAAAGAGCAAAAGACATTTGATTTTGGGAATCATGAGAAGAGGAACATTTTGCAATTTGAAAAATGAGGGACCACCCAGTTGTGTTTGATTTGAGGGAGAACCCATTTATGATTTCATCACAGACCTAGATAATATGGGATTTTACTATCTTCCCAAATTTCCATAAGCTTCTGAAAATAAAGGAACCTCTAATATTGATAGACATAGGAGTGGGGATGAGTGTTTGAAGGTCTAATACTCTTGGATCCTTATTCATTTTAACTCTTGTCTACATAAAGTAAATTTTAACTCTTGTCTACTTTAGTATGGTAGTTTTTGATGTTAGTTGATTTAGTATGTTTATCATATGATGATCCCAAGGACGATATGTCATAAACTTGATAGGGAAATGTTTTTGAAAAATGTTGAAAAGCACAATGTGTTTTTCAACAACAAAATTTTCAAGTATTTCTTCTTTCTTATCATACATGATTGTGTCTCAATAAGATGAGCTCATCTATGGAAGTAAATATTATTTAGTAATAATGCGATACAATTAAATTATTGTTGTAATTTACAACACATACATTTGAAATGTTGTACACTTTAAGCTTCTTATATTTTATAATATCTTCTTATATTAAACATGCTTATATTAGGTATGGGTATATGCGTAGGTTTGGTCAGTTCATTAATATTTAGTGATTAACATTTACTCCCGCATACCAAAAGCCCAAATTCACATGAAGAATTTTTTTCTACAAACTAGAGAATGACACAAATATATTATTATTGACCGGTTTGGATTCTCATGAAACTATTAAAGTATTTGTAAACACTTTGGTGTCCCCGTGATTTCACCCCCGAAATATGAGACTACCCCTTTTAAGAATTTTGTTCTTTTCAATGTAACTAGTCGCTTTGTGTTTGTTTTGTCTCGCAGCTTGTTTGCATTGCTCTAAGGTATCCCCAGAGAGTCATAAAATCCAAATTCCCCAAGTACCCACATGCTAAAACTCACTCAATTCCTTCGCTAGGTTTTTTCTCAAAGAATTTTATTTATTTATTTATTAAACAAATAAAGTTCTTTTAAAAGTAGATTGAGCTAAAATTGGAGGATTTAGGTTATATAAAGAGCTTCACCCCATCATTATTACCACATAACATTCATTCAGGGGGAAATTTTTTTGCATATCATCTAATTGAGAAGTTTTTTGAACAATTACTCCGAACTTCTTTTGTTTTGTTTTATTTCTTTTTTTGTCTGCCTTTTGGTTTGTTTTCTCCAGTAATTCCTGTAGCCTATTCATTCTTCCTGCCAGATCTTTCCCCAGGCCTAGGGTTTTGAAAAGCTATCCAGTATTTTTAATTACTAATATGTCTAAAGGCATCAGAGCTCAGGATTCTTTCAAAAGATTGCAAGAAGTCACTTGGTCCAAAAAGGTGCAAAATTTGATTTTATGAAAATAAGAAAAATATTGCCATTAATGTATAGAGCTCAAGAAAATATGCACTTTTAGAGAAAATGGCACCTAAAACGGAGCCACATAATGAAAGTTATGGCACATGCAAGTTTTTGTTGCTACATCTTCCCGAACCCTTTCCAAAAATGGAAAATTTTATTCTTTTCTTGTGTTTTCTTCACCAAAAATCCAAAAAAGGAAAGAAATGCAGTCTTCATGCCAGTCACAATTTTTAAGGCTGCCTTCCGCGTCTAATTTCCACGCAACCTTACGTGACAAATTTTCACACATTTTTAAAGGCGTAAGTCATTATGCCAAGCACTTTTTGGAATGAAGGATTTAAGCCACCGGTGGGAATTTTGGCAGTGGTAGGCGGGCGGAATTTCTTGCCTACCTAGCAAGTTACTTTTTCCCATCAATTCAAAATCACTTAAGCCACCAATGAGAATTTTAGAGATGGCAGGTACGCAGGAATTACCTACCTGCCTAGCAGGTTGAAATTCTCATTATGAAAGAAAAATCACTTAAAGCACCGGTGATAATTTCTTTCCTACCTAACAGGTGAATTTTCCCATCAAAGAAGTTTATTCACCCATGCAAGTCACATTTTTAGAAGAAGGTTATTTTCCATGCAAGTCGCACTTTTTGGAAGGAAGGATTTAAGTTGCCAGTGGGAATTTTGGTAGTGGTAGGTAGGCAGGAATTTCTTACCTGCCTAGCAGGTGAAAATTCCCATTATGAAAGTCAAATCACTTAAGTGGAAGATGGGATTTTTGGAGCTGCATTGTAGGGTGGAAATTCCCATTGCTTTGACTTCCTATTTTTAGCAATTTCCCTTGCCAAAAAGTGTGACCCACCTTGGCATTAATACATGTATTTAATGATATTTATTAATGGTATTTCTAGTCAATTTTGGTGCCATAAATAGAAGGAAATTCAAGGCAAGTGGATGAGCTAAAGAGAATTCAAGGATGCGTGCTAAAAATTAATAAAATAAATTCATAAAAAATAATCAGAAGCATGCAGACTTGGGCACCCAAATTGGAAGAAGAAGCATGACTTTTAATTAATTAAATTGCCAAAAATAGGAAAAGCAATTATTAAAATTAGCATGCATATGACTATATAAGCATGAGATGCAATAAAGGAGAAGCAATTAATCATTTTTGATGAAGTTTGCAGCCCGGATAGGTTTTGGCGCCAAGGAAATGAGGATTTTGCATTAAAGAATATGTTCCATCGCTAAAGCTTCCAGGTTTTGGCGCCTAGGGTTGGAATAGATTTGTTTTTATTATTCCAAGCATCTACATGTTGGTATAAGTGCCCAGGTGAATTAAATAATATTTTTGCTTGCTTTGCATGCAAGCAAAGTCTCAAATTTTAGGGCAGCGGGCTTTATATGCAAATTTTGGTGGTAAAAATCAAGTATTCATGCCATGGTCTCCATATTTGTCTGAATCAATCGCAAGTATTCATCACAAGTGCACTCATATTGGTGAAAAGAAGTCAAAATCAATGTCAGATACATTGAATATATCTTCTGAATCAAAAGAAATTGTCAGATCTGCACAAATTGATCTAATTACAAGGGATTCTAGCAAAATTAAAAGAAAAAGAGCTCAGACAAAGATTATTTCAGGCATGATGAAGCATGATGAAAGAGAAGGGTCAACAGAATCATGCATTTCTTCTAGATTTACTGAAATCAATGATACATACATAGGTCCTGAACCTATCACCAATTTAATTGATAAATCCAGAATCGAAGGACATCTCTTATGCAGAAATAAAAAGCAAATGAGATCTTTCAAGCTTCATCATTTCCAGTCACACTCAATTGCTAGAGTTTGTTTTGGAGTGTGCAAGGTCTTATCATCCTCTTTCTAGGACAATCCGAGATGCTACAGGGAAGACAATAATCAAGTTGGATGCACAATTTATTAATTATTTCCTTAAGCTTCCGGCATGACCAATGGTGATTAGAATTAGCATGTAGGATGCCAGCAATAGATGGGAAGACACTGAGTCACATGTTCAACAAGTATATTCAGTTTCAGAACCAAGAAAAAGCATAGAGTATGATGGCCGACATATTTTCTTTCTTCTTCCCTTCCCTCTCTTATTCTTATTTCTCGTACTAAAATTGTAAAACTAAAGTAATTGGTTAAAAGCCATTACTTCTAGTTATCTAAAAATGTCCTCAATTGAGAATAGGTGGCAAACATGCAAAATTTTGATTTAGTCTACAGATGCATGTCATGAGGAGAGAAATTTTAGGGGAATGATTGCCAATTGTTTTCTTTATAGCTTCTTCATGTGTCGGTTTAGTTATTGCTTTCCTATTTGTAATTTCCCTCTATACACTATAAATAGAGGAAGAGCCTACGGGTTAAAGGATCAGAATTTGTAATCAGCATTCTTGTGTTCCAGACTTTGATTTGAAACCCTTGATATCTTTCTAAAAGCTAAGGAATTGAAAAGAGGTAGATTTCCAGAGAACTTTGTGTCAATCGGTGCATTTGTTTCTTACTTCTATATATATCTTTGCATAAAATTTGTGTTATCTCATATCTAGATTTGAAACGTTCCTTTCCTTTAAATTTTGTATTGTGAGATTTGTTTGTTTTATCTATGTGCATGAGATCAACTCTACGAACTAACATCTTCTCTTCTTTCTTCCTGGATTTAATTATTTCCCCCTTTCACAAATATTTCTTTACAGTTGCTTACTTGTTGCAGAATTGCCTAGATATGGCTCATGAGCTTTGCAATTAAATTAAAACCCACGAACAGTTACTCAAATCCATAATTGATAGAAATATTACATGGGAGCTTCACTGGTAAATGAGGGAGATTTATCATGATGACCGCTAGGTTTTCTACTGTGTGTAGAATCTAGCCAACACACTTATTTTGATATGGTTTTATTATTAGTATGAAAGTTTAGAATCGGTTTATAATTATATTTTGTGGGTACAAATCAATTAAAAAATATTGAATATAAGTATTTATGTTTTATGATACTATTACCCATTCGCTCGGCTTAATTTTGAATATAAATCTCACCTCATATGTTATGGATGATTGAGTTGTTTTTATAGCTGAACATATTCCTAATTTTTAAATAATTTTTTTGTAAGTTGTTTCATTATTATTTGTATTATGGCATAATAAATGGCTTTGAAATGTAAATATTCATTTTTGATGTTATCTAAATGCATTGGTATTTATTCTTAAAAATTACATATGAGAGTAAATGCATTGCTATTTATTTTTTGATGTTATCTATTTATTGTGATTATTCCAATTTTATTATTCATGTACTATTTTGGTTTGATTTAGTAATTTATCTTTGAATAGACATAGTTGCGACTAGTTTTAATTTTTTCGTAATATAATTAATTTTAAACGTTTGGTAATTTCTTAATATGATTGAGAGATCTTAGTTGTGTTAAATGGAATAACATTAGAGTAAGTTTGATTTTTCCATACTCATTATATTTGTAGATAATGGTAATGTGCATATACCATTTGTATATAGAAAATTGTTTATTAGTTATATTTTTTTATGATGAAAGTTGAAGCTATAAAAATTACGTGATATCATACTCTCACTGAATTCGGCATATGGGGGCAAGTGCCTCTGCAAAGATAGGAATTGGTGTGTGTTGAAGGGCCTTGCCCCTTAGGATGTCACATTGATTATTTATGGCCCCTCTTTGATTATTTATTTAATTATCTTGTGTTGTTCTAAGAATTTTGCTAGGTTAGTGCACTTGACAAGGAACGTAAGTCCAAAAGGTTTTGGTAAACTACATGGTTATGAGAAAAGAGTCCTCGTTCTCTTCGAAATTTATCCATGTGACCCTTGGTCTACCTTATTCACATTTTTTTATAGTTATATATTAGTTTGTTTATTTGTGTGTCAATAGTGTTCTAATATGAGTTCAACTCATCTATAGATGCACATGTACCCTACTTAATCTACATAATATAGAAATTCATTATTGTTTGAAAAGGAGTTAATTCTAGAGAATTCAAGTACTCATTGAAGCATGTAATTTTCATACTACATATACATTACAATGGTTTTTTAGCGAATAAACTATAACAATTATTGGAATGTCATTCACAATACTATATGCTATTGATGGACTTGTTAAATATCAAGAAAGATTAGTCTATCTGATAAAATGAAAACCCCAAAACATTTTATTATTTCCTTATGGTTTAAACTTCAGCATCCCATTTAGGGAAAGATAAAAAGTACATTTTTCCATTGATTTTAATGAAGTTTTAGAAACTTGAGAGAGTTTTTGGACCCCTCTTGTTGACAAATCTACTCGTAATAACATATTTTGAATTACACAATCTTACTTGGAATGTCAAGTGTATGGTTTAGGTATGTTTGAAATGTCAATTGTACATTATACACTTTTTGATTATCATAAATGTAAGTTTTCTAGTTTTCTCGTGTCTCATAAAAATCAAATTTAATACAAGATTTGGATGATCATATTCTTGACACTTCCCGAGAACATGATAAATCTAAACTCTATCTTGGATGATCATCTTCTTGTCACTCCTATGAACATGATAAATCTAAACCCTATGTACTAGATATTTCTTTATTGATTTGGTTTTGAAAACTAATCAAATGTTATTTATTGTTCTACATCCATTTTATCCCTAATCAAATGTTTATAGATATTTATATTGCAATTAGATTGAAATATATCTATTCATAATACACTAATCAATTTATTAAGTGATTTATTCAAATTTAATATTTACCCATAACATTTATAAACTCATAATTATAGGAAAACATATTTTTAAAAATTATTAGAAAATGTGCTTGTATTAATTATATGTTAGAAATATAATGTTATCTATACAGAAAATGAGTGGAATGGAATCAAACCCGTGAATGTGATTCCAATATATTCCAAAATATATTCCCCTTTAGTCTAACATATGAGAATACGAAGTTTTAGTATTGTAAGGAATATAATGTTTTAATACAATGTTTCCCAAAAATAAGTCGCTCACAAACACATGATGTTAACTCATTTAGTGTGTATGTCCCTAGACAAAGTACTAACTCCACTGAATCTCCAATATGAAATCATTAGTAATGAACGAACTCAGTAGAAAATGTTTTAGTGCCTTGTCATATGTTAAATTACAAATGGTTGTATTGAAAAATTCAAATTTGAAGTGTTCATTATGATTTTTGTTGTTGTTTGCTTCCTATATATATGTTTGTTCATTGTAAAGGTAAACATGGTTGCCATTTGGAGATTGGAAATTCATGGAGTGTCGAATACCTCTGAAAATATTACATGTTCATCGTTCATATTATACAACCCTGATGGAAGCAAGATAGTAGAGATAGGTACAATTGTGGGAAATGCCACTATGACCTTAAACCAGGTTGAGTATAGGGCCTTGATATTGGGTCTTGAGGAAGCGATACACCACAATGTTCAGAAAATTTGTGTGTTTTCTCACGATATGCTTGTTGTGAAACAAATGACTGGTGAAGATCAATGTAACAATGTAAATCTTTCAATTCTTCGATTTCAAGTGCTAGAGAGTGTATCTCACTTTGTGAAATGTTCATATGTGCATGTAAAAGTTGATAGAGGTAGGTTAGATGTATGTCAAGTGTCTAGGGACACTATAAACCAAGAAGTGGCAACTTTGCTAGCACTTGCCATGGATGACATTTCAATATGATATATGTACACATTGTATTTCCTTTTAGGTAATGGTAGACATACCTTTTTTATTAGATTATGAATAACTAATATTATGTGAATTGTCTCCAACACATATATTATATATTTTGTGGATAATATGATGATACATCATATAATGTAGATTGATAAACCGGGCATTGTGGATAAAGGGGAAGGATTGTAGAGATATGGGAAGGATGTGGAAGCTAGGAAGTATTAATAATAGTACATTCCAGAACCTATGAACATGTCTTGGGAATGAAAAAAAGATTTAGACAATGATAAGTTCATACATATTCAATGGCTTCTCATATTACCGTGTCGATCCATTTCATTGCTCCTCATAATACCATGTCCATTTGTGTCATTGATCTTCATAATACCATGTTTTGTTATGTTCCTCATAATAATATGGATATTTTGATACATATTATGCAGATGGATGATTGGAAAAGTTGAGTATGGACACTCTTAAGAAGAATCCCAACGATGGAAGTTGATGAGGTTCATAATGCTTGTGTAACGTTGTTAAATTATGCAATGTGTCCACCCCCTTTTGATATTGGACCAAATAGGGCTAAATGGTTGACTTTTCATATTTTGAATGGAGAATGGTCCCAAAAAAATATGGAGCTAATGACATACTTATCATTCGGGATGGTCGTTCATTTTTCTGTTTGACCCTCGGCTCACAAGGACAAACACAATCACTGGAAGATGGATCGATGAAAAACTCCCTATAGTAGATTGGCGGAAAAACTCATTATTATCATTGAGTCTTATAAGAGATTTTATGCATATCTATAGTTCTAATATTAAAAATTCTCATCATTTAGGTATTATTCATGTCCACATCTACTACGGGAAAAATATTATTCATCTCTTACTCGAGAATATTTGTAAGCAAGTAAAATTGAAGAAAACCCCAAGATTTGCTATGGTGAATATAGATTTGGTGTAAATTTATAAATTGTTTGTCTAATATTATGATTTTGTCATATTATATCTAGTGTAATATGGGCTCCACACATGGGTTTAAATAAAAGGAGTGGAACTTTTGTTATTTTGAAGTGTTAAAATTCATATAAAAACTATTGATTATAATTTAATGATGTTTGTTATATCTACAAATGATCCCTCTTATGAGGGTAAATGCCTCATATAATTTAACTTCACAGCTTATTTCTTTTAAAAAAGAATAGGATTTCATCTTTTCATTTCGTTGTGTTTTTCATAATATTTGAATATTATTATTCTTATTCATTAACTATAGTTCTATTTTTTTCTTTTTTATTAATTATGATTCTTTAATGTTTATTTAAGTATATATAACATAAAGTTAATTTAGTTTGACTTCTATAAAAGCTAGAATTTAAATATGTTTTTAAGATTTATTTTTATTTAATAGATATGTAATTTAGATGTGGTTAATTATTTTTTTACTTTAATAATATTATTATAATAAATTTAGCTTCTAAAATGAAGAGGTATTTATTTATATAGGTAACATTTATTATTTAATTTAGAAAACAAAATGTAGATAACCCACGTATATAATTATTATTTAATTTGTGGATGAACTACAACTTAAAAGTCACATTTTTAAAACTTAGAATTTCATAACCACAAAAATATTGTCGAAAAATTATGGAAAAGGGGCTTGTTTGTTGTAGTGTAAGCACTTTGAAATAATCAACCCTTCTCCTCATGGTAGTTACTTGATATGCATTACATCATCACAACAAGGAGGAAAACATTGTGGTTTGCACCTCATGGAAAATGGCGTTGAGTTTTTCAATGTGTTGAAAAACACATTGTGAACACACTATATTTTTAAGCACTTTGAAAAAATCAACCCTTCTCCTCGTGGTAGTTACTTGATATGCATTGCATCATCACAACAAGGAGGAAAATCATCATGTTTTAGATCTCATGGAAAATAACATTGCGTTTTTCATATTGATGAAAAACACAGTGTGTTTTTCAGAATGTCAAAAAACACACTCTATTTTTTAGCACCTTGAAATTATCAACCATTCTCCTCATGGTAGTTACTTGATATGCATTGCATCATCATAACAATGAGGAAAAGCATCATGGTTTGCACCTTGTGGAAAACGGCATTGCATTTTTCATATTGTTGAAAAACACATTGTGTTTTTCAGCACCTTGAAATTATCAACCATTCTCCTCGTGGTATTTAATTGATATGTATTGCATCATCACAACAAGGAGAAAAACATCGTGGTTTGCACCTTGTTGAAATCGACATAGAATTTTTCAAAGTGTCAGAAACATATTGTGTTTTTCAACATCTTAAAAAACACACTTTATTTTTCAACGTGTTAAAAACACACTTTATTTTTCAACACTTTGAAAAAAACAACCCTTCTCCACCTGATAATTACTTGATATGCATGACATCATTACAATGAGGATGAATAACATCGTGGTTTACATCTAACATAGCTTCTCCATTAACGATTTAATAAAAAGGATAAACCTTATCAATGGACTAGTGAATGTGATCAAGCTTTTAATAGATTAAAGGAATCATTTCAGAATCGCTTCTTTGTTTTATGTATTCCAGCTTTTTCTAAACAATTTTCTCGTAGTTACGACACATGTGGTTATGGTATTGGTGGTGTTTTAATACAAGATAATAAAGTTGTAAGCTATGAATCTAGGAATTACTTCCTGTTGAAAAACATTATCCTATGCATAATTTTGAATTCTTAGGAATTGTACATGTTTTGAAAATTTGGAGACACTATTTGTTAGGGAATAAATTTACTATAAAACTTATCATATAAGCTTACAACATATCTAACCTTTATCGAATATCGAATAGGGAATAAGTTGCAACCTCTTAGAATTCCTAAATGGAAATGGGAATATGTGAGTATGGATTTCATCACCTGGTTACCTCGTACTAGAAATGGTCATGATAGTGTTTTTGTTGTGGTTGATAGAGTAACTAAAATGGCTCATTTCCTTCCAACTAAAATTAAAATTTCTGCATCTCGATGTAGCTCACATGTTTTTGAAAGAAATATTTCATTTGCATGGTCTTCCAAAATATTAAGTAACAGATAGATACCCAAGATTTACTTCTTTTTGGAAATCACTTTATTTCTCATCGCTTTGAAAAAAACCAAATCTTTTCCACCTGATAATTACTTGATGTGGATTCAATCATTACAACAAGAAGGAAAAACATTGTGGTTTGCACTTTGTTATAAACCAATTGCGTTTTTTCAAAGCGTTGAAAAATACAAGATTTTTTTCAACGTATTTTAAAACACACTCTATTTTTCATCACTTTGAAAAAACCAACCCTTATCCACCTGATAATTACTTGATGTAGATTCAATCATTACACAAGGAGGAAAAATATCATGTGTTTTCACTTTGTTTAGAAATGAATTGCATTTTTCAAAGTGCTAAAAACATAGTGTGTTTTTCAACACGTCTTAAAACACACTTTATTTCTCATCACTTTGAAAAAAACCAACCCTTCTCCACCTGATAATTATTTTATGTGGATTCAATCATTACAACAAGAAGGAAAAGCATCATGGTTTGCACCTTGTTATAAACCAAATTTTATTTTTCAAAGTGCTGAAAAACACAGTGTATTTTTCAACGTGTCTTAAAACACACTCTATTTTTTCATTGCTTTGAAAAAACCAACCCTTATCCACCTAATAATTAGTTGATGTGGATTCAATCATTACAACAAAGAGAAAATCATCATGGTTTGCACCTTGTTCGAACCGAATTGTGTTTTCAAAGTGTTGAAAAACACACCGTGTTTTTCAATGTGTCTTAAAATCATTAGGAAATAAGAGATAAAATAAGTGGAATAATCCCTTATAGAATCGCAACAAGAGAGAAGCTAATATGCGTAAAATATTATAGATCTCAAATAAAAGTGCAGAATAAATAACACAACACATAGAGACAAGATTTAACGTGGTTCGCCCAATTTGGGCTACGTCCACCAAGAATCACTTGCTCGATTTTATTACAAGCCTCCACTCTCTCACTACAATACCTAGATCCATTTGGAGCTATGCTCAACAAACTCTATAGAATTCACACCCGAATTCAAAGCATGTCTCGCAATACATTTGCTTGTCTATCTATCATATGCATAAGACCATATAAATAGACAATTGCTTAAGTAGTTTGATACAAAACCGGGTATCAAAACCACGGCAAAATCAGGGTATCAAAACAATGGGTACTTGAAAATCATGGGCCCAAAAACATCCCATAACGGTTACCCATTACCCATGGGTTAATAAACCACCCATGAAAATTTTCTAAGGGGCTTCACCCCGAACCCCCTTGACCCGCTCACCGGTGAGCAGGACCACCGTAAAAATACCCGAGTGTAACACATAGAAGGTGTACCACAATCTAACATGAAAACAGGCTCCACAAACATAACAAAAATACACTTTATTTCTCATCACTTTGAAACAAACCAATTCTTCTCCATATGATAATTAGTTGATGTGGATTCAATTATTATAACAAGGAGGAAAAGCATCGTGGTTTGCACCTTGTTTTAAACCAAATTATGTTTTTCAAAGTGCTGAAAAATACAATGTGTTTTTCAATGTGTCTTAAAACACACTTTATTTCTCATCACTTTAAAAAACCAAATCTTTTCCACTGATAATTACTTAATGTGGATTCAATCATTACAACAAAAAGGAAAAGCATCAAATTTTGCACCTTGTTATAAACCGAAAAGTAAATCTTTCTCCACCTTGATAATTACTTGATGTGGATTGCATCATTAAACAAGGATGAAAAGCACTCACTTGGTTTCCATCTTGTTATAAACCGAATTGCATTTTTCAAAGTGCTGAAAAATGTAGTGTATTTTTCAACGTGTCGAAAAACACACTATATTTTTCAAAGACTTTGAAAAATGTAATTTTTCTCCACTGATAATTACTTAATTTGCATTATATAATTGCAACAAGGAAGAAAAATATCGTGGTTTCCACCTTGTTATGAACCAAATTACGTTTTTTATATTGCTAAAAAAATAATGTGTTTTTCAACATGTCAAAAACACACTATTTTTTAGCACTTTGAGAAAATAACTCTTCTCCACCTAATACTTGATGTGGATTACATCATCACAACAAAGATGAAAAATATTGTGGTTTGCACCTTGTTATAAACCAAATTGTGTTTTTGATAGTGCTGAAAAATACATTGTGTTTTTCAATATGTCGAAACACAGACTCTATTATTTAAGCACTTTAAAAAAATGCAATTCTTCTCCACCTGATAATTACTTGATTTTCATTACATCATTACAAAAAGGAAGAAAAACATCGATGGTTTCACCTCGTTATAAACCGAATTGTGTTTTTCAAAGTGCTGAAAAACACAATGAGATTTTCAATGTGTCAAAAACACACTCTATTTTTCAACACTTTGAAAAAAATAAAATATTCTCCACCTGATAATTACTTGATTTGCATTACATCATTACAACAAGGAGGAAAAACATCATGGCTTCCACCTTGTTATAAACCGAACTGCATTTTTCAAAGTGTTTGAAAAACACAGTGTGTTTTTCAACGTGTCAAAAACACACTCTATTTTTTAGTACTTTAAAAAATAACTCTTCTCCACCTGATAATTACTTGATGTGGATTACATCATTACAACAAGGATGAAAATCATCGTGGGTTGCACTTTGTTATAAACTTAATTGCATTTTTGATAGTGCTGAAAAACACAATGTATTTTTCAACGTGTTGAAAACACACTTTATTTTTAAGCACTTTGAAAAAATCAAACCTTCTCCTTGTGGTAACTACTTGATTTACATTACATCCTTACAATAAAGATGAAAAGAACCTACTTGGTTTGCACCTTCGCGAAAAACCATGTTGCGTTTTTTTCAAAGTGCTGAAAAACACCGTGTGTTTTTAACGTGTCAAAAACACACTCTATTTTTCACCACTTGGAAAAAAATTAACTCCACTTGATAATTACTTGATGTGGATTGCATCATCACAACAAGGAGGGAAAACATCATGGTTTACATCTTGTTATAAATTGAATTGTGATTTTTATAGTGTTTGAAAACACAAAGGTGTGTTTTTCAACGTGTCAAAAAACACACTCTATTATTTAAGCACTTTGAAAAAAAACAACTCTTCTCCACCTGATAAATACTTGATGTTGATTACATTGTTACAACAAGGATGAAAATCACCGACTTGGTTTCCACATTGTTATAAATCGAATTACGTTTTTCAAAGTGATAAAAACACAGTGTGTTTTTCAACATTTCGAAAAACATACTCTATTTTTCAGCACTTTGAAAAAAGTAACTCTTCTCCACCTGATAATTACTTGATGTGGATTACATCATTATAACAAGGATGAAAAACACCTACTTGGTTTCCACCTTGTTATAAATCGATTGCATTTTTCAAAGTCCTAAAAAATAAAGTGTGTTTTTAACTTGTTACAAAACACACTCTATTTTTCAGCACTTTGAAAAAAGTAATTCTTCTCAATCTGATAATTACCGAGTTGGATTGCATCATCACAACAAGGAGGAAAATATCGCTCGTTTGCACCTTGTTATAAATCAATTGTGTTTTTGATAGTGTCTTTGAAAAATACACTTAATTTTTTTAGCACTTTGAAAAAATGCAATTCTTCTCCACATGATAATTACTTGATTTTCATTACATCATCATAACAAGGAATAAAAACATCGTTGTTTGCACCTTTGCTATAAACCGAATTACATTTTTTATATTGCTGAAAAACACATTGTTTTTTCAACGTGTCGAAAAACACACTATTTTTTAGCACTTTGAAAAAAAGCAACTCTTCTCCACTTGATAATTACTTGATGTGGATTGCATCATCACAACAAGGAGGAAAACATCATGGTTTTCACCTTGTTATAAACCGAATTACGTTTTTTGATAGTGCTAAAAACACACTCTATTATTTAAGCACTTTGAAACAAATGCAATTATTCTCCACATGATAATTACTTGATTTGCATTACATCATTATAATAAGGAAGAAAAACATCATTGTTTACACCTTGTTATAAACTAAATTACATTTTTTATATTGCTGAAAAATACATTGTGTTTTTCAATGTGTCGAAAAACACACTCTATTTTTTAGCACTTTGAAAAAAATCAACTCTTCTCCACTTGATAATTACTTGATGTGGATTGCATCATTACAACAAGGAGGAAAAACATTGTGGTTTTCACCTTATTATAAACCGAATTGCATTTTTTATAGTGTTGAAAAACACACTCTATTATTTAAGCACTTTGAAAAAATGTAATTCTTTTCCACCTGATAATTACTTGATTTGCATTACATCATTACCATAAGGAAGAAAAACATCATGGTTTCCAGCTTGTTACAAACTAAATTACATTTTTCAATGTGTGTATTTTTCAACGTGTTGAAAAACACATTCTATTTTTCAGCACTTTGAAAAATACAACTCTTCTCCACTTGATAATTACTTTATGTGGATTGCATCATTACAACAAGGAAGAAAAGCATCGTGGGTTACACCTTGTTATAAATCGAATTACATTTTTGATAGTGTTGAAAAACACAGTGTGTTTTTCAACGCTTTGAAAAACAAACTCTATTTTTCAGCACTTTGAAAAAACCAAACCTTCTCCTCATGGTAACTACTTGATTTGCATTACATCCTTTCAATAAGGAGGGAAAGCACCTACTTGTTTTGCACCTTGCATGGAAAATTGTGTTGCTTTTTTAAAGTGCTTTGAAAAACATAATGTATTTTTCAACATGTCGAAAAACACACTCTATTTTTCAGCACTTTGAAAAAAATAACTCTTCTTCACTTGATAATTACTTGATGTGGATTGCATCATCAAAACAAGGAGGAAAAACATCGTGTTTTGTACCTTGTTATATAAACCGAATTACATTTTTGATAGTGCTAAAAAACACAATGTGTTTTTCAACGTGTCGAAAAACACACTCTATTTTTCAGCACTTTGAAAAAAGTAACTCTTCTCCACTTGATAATAACTTGATGTGGATTACATTGTTACAACAAGAATAAAAAGCACCTACTTGGTTTCCACCTTGTTATAAACCAAATTACGTTTTTTCAAAGTGCTTTGAAAAACACAATGTGTTTTTCAACGTGTCGAAAAACACACTCTATTTTTCAACACTTTGAAAAAATCAACTCTTCTCCACTTGATAATTACTTGATGTAGATTGTATCATTACAACAAGGATGAAAGGAACCTACTTGGTTTCCACCTTGTTATAAACCAAATTACGTTTTTCAAAGTGCTGAAAAACAAAGTGTGTTTTTCAACGTGTCAAAAAACATACTCTAATTTTTCCAACACTTTGAAAAAACAACTCTTCTCCATCTGATAATTACTTGATGTAGATTGCATCATCACAACAAGGAGAAAAAACATTGTGGTTTGCACCTTGTTATAAACCAAATTACATTTTTTATAGTCCTGAAAAACACAGTGTGCTTTTCAACATGTTGAAAAACATGCTTTATTTTTTA
The DNA here is from genome assembly GCA_018340775.1 of Taxus wallichiana var. yunnanensis. Classification (NCBI taxonomy): domain Eukaryota; kingdom Viridiplantae; phylum Streptophyta; class Pinopsida; order Cupressales; family Taxaceae; genus Taxus; species Taxus wallichiana. The sequence goes on along the minus strand of CM031240.1, from coordinate 859,515,289 downwards.
AGTACTTTGAAAAAATGTAATTCTTCTCCACCTGATATATACTTGCTTTGCATTACATCATCACAACAAGGACTAAAAACATCATGGTTTGCACCTTTGCTAAATTGCATTTTTCATCACTTTGAAAAATACAAGAGAGTTTTTTTTAACGTGTCGAAAAATGCACACTATTTTTCAACACTTGGAAAAAGTGACTCTTCTCCACCTGATAATTACTTGATGTGGATTGCATCATCACAAAAAGAGGAAAAACATCATTGTTTGTACTTTGTTATAAATCGAATTATATTTTTGATAGATCTTGAAAAACACGCAGTGTGTTTTTCAATGTGTCGAAAAACACACTCTATTATTTAAGAACTTTAAAAAAATGCAATTATACTCCACCTAATAATTACTTCATTTGCATTGTTGATGGGGCGGGAGTGGTGCAGTCAAGTCACATGGTTGTGTGCTTGCCACCCAATTTCAAATCCCCAGTGCACGCATCCTCCTCGGAGGTGGTTTTTCCGCTAGAGCGGCATCTCTACTCGTGCTAACACTGGTGGTTACTCCTCGCCGCTAATGCTTGGTGGCTTCTCCTCTCATTGCCGATCTTTGGTGGATCCTTCTCCTCTTGTTGCTACGCCGGTGGCTGCTCCGCTCATTGTTGTTGCTGCTCTCTCACCGCTGCCGTGGCTGCTCCTCTCACCGCCGACACTGGGGTTTGCTTCACTTGTTGCTTTGACCCTAGTGGCTGCTCCTCTCACTGCCGATGTTGGTGGCTGTTCTAATAGTTGTCCCACTCACTACGGTCGTTGTCGATGGTCACTGCATCTTCACTATGGTTTCATGGTTGCTTTAATTGGGTTCCTAATAGTGGTCCCCTTCATTATAACCAAGTTGTGGATCCTCTCAAAAATCCTCAAGTGTACAAGGATGTGGGTCCTTTCAAACACCCTCAATTTACCCTCAATAAAAAAATTACTTTATTTGCATTACATCATCACAACAAGGAAAAAAACATCGTGGTTTCCACCTTGTTATAAATCGAATTACGTTTTTCAAAGTGTCTTTGAAAAACACAATGAGTTTTTCAACGTGTCGAAAAACACACTCTATTTTTCACACTTTGAAAAATAAAATTCTTCTCGACCATATAATTACTTAATGTGGATTGCATCGTTATAATAAGGATGAAACACACCTACTTGGTTTCCACCTTGTTATAAACCGAATACGTTTTCAAAATCTCGAAAAACACGGTGTGTTTTTCAACGTGTCAAAAACACACTCTATTATTTAAGCACTTTGAAACAATGCAATTCTACTCCACTTGATAATTACTTGATTTGCATTACATCATCACAACAAGGAATAAAAACATCGTGGTTTCCACCTTGTTATAAACCGAATTGTGTTTTTCAAAGTGTTGAAAACACAGTGTGTTTTTCAACATGTCGAAAAACACACTCTATTTTTTAGCACTTTGAAAAAAGTAATTCTTCTCCACCATATAATTATTAATGTGGATTGCATTGTTACAACAAGGATGAAAAATACCTACTTGATTTCCACCTTATTATAAACCGAATACATTTTACAAAGTGCTAAAAACACAAAGTGTGTTTTTCAACATGTCGAAAAACACACTCTATTTTTAGCACTTTGAAAAAAAAAACTCTTCTCCACCTGATAATTACTTAATGTGGATTGCATCATTACAACAAGGATGAAAATCATCTACTTGGTTTGCACCTTGTTATAAATAAATTATATTTTTCAAAGTGTTGAAAAACATAGTGTGTTTTTCAATGTTTTGAAAATCACACTCTATTTTTCAACGACTTTGAAAAAAACAACTCTTCTCCACCTGATAATTACTTGATGTGGATTACATCATCATAACAAGGAGGAAAAACATCATTTTTTCGCACCTTCATATAAACTGAATTGCATTTTTTATAGTCTTTGAAAAACACAGTGTGTTTTTCAACGTGTCAAAGAACACACTCTATTATTTAAGCACTTTGATAAAATGCAATTCTTCTCCACCTGATAAATACTTGATTTTCATTACATCATTACAAAAATAAGAGAAACATCATGGTTTCCACCTTGTTATAAATCGAATTATGTTTTTCAAAGTCTTTGAAAAACATAGTGAGTTTTTCAACGTGTCGAACAACACACTCTATTTTTCAGCACTTTGAAAAAAAAGTAACTCTTCTCCACTTGATAATTACTTGATGTAGATTGAATCTTTACAACAAGGATGAAAAACACCTACTTGGTTTCCACCTTGTTATAAACCGAATTGCATTTTTCAAAGTGGTGAAAACACACGAGTGTTTTTTCATCGTGTCGAAAAACACACTCTATTTTTCAAAGACTTAAAAAAACAATTCTTCTCCACCGATAATTACTTGATGTGGATTGTATCATTACAACAAGGATGAAATGCACTTACTTGGTTCCCACTTTTTTATAAACCAAATTACATTTTTGAAAGTGCTTTGAAAAATACAATGTATTTTTCAACGTGTCAAAAACACACTCTATTTTTAAGCACTTTAAAAAATGCAATTCTTCTTCACCTGATAATTACTTGATTTGCATTACTTTATCACAACAAGGAAAAACATCGTGGTTTGCACCTTGTTAAAAACCGAATTATATTTTTCATATTGCTAAAAAATACAGTGTGTTTTTCAACATGTCAAAAAACACTCTATTTTTCAACACTTTGAAAAAAGTAACTCTTCTCCACCTGATAATTACTTGATGTGGATTGCATCATCATAACAAGGAGGAAAAACATCATGGTTTACACTTTTTATAAATTAAATTGCGTTTTTGATCATGTTGAAAACACACAAGGTGTTTTTCAACGTAAATCGAAAAAAGCGATGTTTTTCAACGTGTCGAAAAACACACTCTATTATTTAAATAATTTGAAAAATAAACTCTTCTCCACATGATAATTATTTGATGTGGATTTCATCATTACAACAAGGAGGAAAAACATCGTGGTTTGCACCTTGTTATAAATGAATTACATTTTTGATAGTGTTGAAAAACACACTTTATTTTTTAAGCACTTTAAAAAAGTAACTCTTCTCCACCTGATAATTACTTGATTTGTATTACATCATTACAAAAAGGAGGGAAAACATCGTGGTTTGCACCTTGTCATAAACCAAATTATGTTTTTTAAAGTGCTGAAAAACATAGTGTCTTTTTCAACATGTCCAAAAACACACTCTATTTTTCAGCACTTTGCAAAAATTAACTCTTCTCCACCTGATAATTACTTGATGTGGATTGCATCATTACAAAAAGAATGAAAATCATCATGGGTTGCACCTTGTTATAAACCGAATTGCAGTTTTGATAGTGGTGAAAACCATAGTGTGTTTTTCAACGTGTTGAAAAATACACTTTATTTTTTAAGCACTTTGAAAAAATCAAACCTTCTCCTTGTGGTAACTATTTTATTTGCATTACATCCTTACAACAAGGAGGAAAAACACCTACTTGATTTACACTCATGGAAAACCGTGTTGCATTTTTCAAAGTGTTGAAAAATATAGTGGGTTTTTCAAAGTGTTGAAAAACACAATGTGTTTTTCAACATGTCGAAAAACACAATGTGTTTTTCAACATGTCGAAAAGCACACTCTATTTTCAGCACTTTGAAAAAAGTAACTCTTCTCTAGTTGTTAATTACTTGATGTGGGTTGCATCATCACAACAAGGAGGAAAAACATCATGGTTTGCACCTTATGGAAAACGGCGTTACATTTTTCAAAGTGTTGAAAAACACAGTGTGTTTTTAACGCGCTGAAAAACATACCTTATTTTTTAGCCCTTAAAAAAATGCAATGCTTCTCCACCCAATAATTAATTAATGTGGATTACATAATTGCAATAAGATGGAAAATTATCATTACTATGGATTACATCGTTACATAAAGGTGGAACAACATCATGGTTTGCACCTTGTGGAAAACAACGGTTCATTTTTATAGTGTTGAAAAACACACTGTGTTTTTCAACATGCTTAAAAAAAGTTTGTTTTTCAACACTTTGACAATAGCAATAAAAATTCCACATGATAATTAGTTATTGTTGATTACATCATTTCATCATAATTACATCATCTTTCTATATGTCAAAATATTTTCTACTATCCATATATTACATGAGTGGTCCTACGTTGGCTAACACCAACAAGCACATTTTTTAAATACTCTCAAAATCATCAAAAAGTAGGTCAGTTGTACATTCCATATTTATGTATTTTAAATATACGCAATCTACAATCTCATATACATGAATTTTAGATGTTTACAATTCTAAAATAGGCCCGCTCTACATGCCATACATTTACTTTCCAAAACTCAACCTGCTCATTCTGTAAGATACATCTCTCTGCATATCCACTGCATCTGCAACACAATGCATTAAATATTAGACAAGATATCCAAGGCTTTGTACCTTACATACAATAAATGAATGTATTGAAATTAAGGACATTCAATACACACCTTGTGCAGACACTAAATTGTTGAAAGATAAGTGACGATGGGGATATGTTTCATTTGCATTTGAACCACCTATAAAATAAATGATCAATATGTTAGTCCAGCCTCCATAATTAAAATTTCTTGCGAATTCACAATCACACCAATAATTCAATGTTTTAACTTATAGGTTCCACTTGTGTGGTTTCTCTCCTCTTTGCACGATTATCGTCAGAAATTGGAAGCATTCGTAGTCTTTAGCACGATTGTTCAAATCTTCTACAATGACTGGCCTCTTAGTCACACTATGGTGGCATTTTTACTCGCACTAAACCATGGACGCATGCGGGTGGTGGTTGTCTCATTGACATCTCCTTTGAAAGCAACATCTAACATATTTGATGCTTCTAGGTCTCTCTTAAACCTCTGAACACATTCAAAGAATGTTTTTTCTAGTTCATATGTACTTATTCGTGTATCCAATACTAATTTCAAGAATTCTTTGGATGTTTGTTCCATAAAATTTGAATTGTTTTCAATCATCAACCCACCACCCCAACCTGCTTCGTTTGGAGTGCCTATGACGTATAAGACATTATAGAAAGTTATTTATTTATACACTAGGTTTTTCAATATCATTGTACAATAGAAAAACAACCTCATACCATCCATGCATGTCACTCATCATTTGGTGGACAGGGAATATTTTGGCTACAACACCCATTCGTAACATTTGATTGAGAATACACATTGTCACCTACACATGAATACACATTGTCACCTAATCATAAATATGTGTGATGAACATTATCATTGGCATCAATTAATTGATTAAAAGCATTAACAACTAACCATCAACTATCAGTGATTGTTGAGGTGACGAGGAGGGGCCATCCCATAATATGTCATCATATACCGTGTTTGTCTCTGTATAGGTACTAGCTCCTACAGTGAAAGGAAAAAAATTTCAACACGATGTTTTTTTCTGACTTAACTTGCTTAGAAATCCATATCACTACTTGCCACATGCGATGACATTGAATTATCTTCCACTCTTGGTGTTGGATACGGTGAGGAGGGGCCATATCGAACGTGTCTTCATTTACCATACTTGTCTTTGCATAATTTTTGGCTCCCGCACGTGAAAGGAAAAAAATTAAACACGGCGCTTTTTTTACAACTTATGCTTAACAATCTATATAACTACTTTCCGTCTACAATGACATTGAATTACCTTCTACTTCTGGTGCTGGATATGGTGAGGAGGGGCCATCTCGGAACGTGTCTTCATTTACCGTGCTTGTCTCCACATAAGTATTGGCTCCTACACGTGAAAGGAAAACAATTTCAACATGATGCTTATTTCATTACAACTTATGCTTAGCAATCTACATTGGTAACATATGATGGCATTGAATTTCCTACCACTTCTGGTGCTTGATATGATGACATTGACACATATCGCTTGCAAATTTCCAATGCCTTCAACATGTGCTTACATACGTTTCCTATGATAGCCCAAGCACATTTGCATACGTCTAAGGCTCCACATTGCCTTACCAAATACCATGTGTTTCTAGTTTTGGCTCATCACCCACAACTAATTGCAATCGGTGTAATTACAAGGTAATCAGATCAAGAATACTCTTTGCTCTCTCAACCACTATCAATAGTTGTCTTTCTTTTTTGAAATTGGTCAAGAAGCCGGATTTTTGCAACTTCCTCTTGTGTTTGTAAAATGGATCCACCTTGTACACAAGTGTGTAAAACAAATAGTCCATCCGGCGAGTACATTGTTTTTGTCTATCACACAAGTATCTAGTCTTAAAAAATAATGGTAGGACTCGATGGATGCGTTTGTTTCTGATTTTCATGGGAGAAGTTTCTAAAATTTGTTTCCCACATAGCTATCAAGTGACACGGATTGAAAATCAGTGACACTATAAACCAATAATTATTCTTGATGGTAATTAATAAGGAAACACACAAAGGATCATACTCACCAATACATTCTTCGCTCTCGCACCATGTATTCCTAAAGTACTCGAGGAACTTAGTTTCCTCTTTGAATTCATTGAAGAAGTCTTGAATGATTCGAAATGTGTGCTCGTGATGCATTTCGGAACCATACATGATGGTACCTAGTCTCTCGAAAATCTTCCACCTAAACTCCTTGCTACAATACATGTGCACGTTTTTCAACCATACCCTACACATGTGCCATAGGCATAGCAATACATGACAACAAAAACACACATGATGGCTTGGATTTTAGCGACGCATCATCCGTAATGAATGCATTGATCTGCCAATCAACACAAAGATGTTTTCCTCATTTCTAGACTTCCACCCACCCATAAATGTCTTCAATCTTATTCCTCGAAGAAATGGCCCATGCTACAGCACCCCAGCCTCTTGCTCGTCAAAAACAAGTAATGTGTATAATTGGTACTACAAGGAATATGACATCAAAGGTTAACATGGGGTTTAATATAACAGAAAGGGAACATTATTAATGATACATAAATCACACATCATTTCAAAATTCATTCTAATTACTTACGCCATATTTTTTTGTAGCAAATGTCAAGTCCATGGAGATTATGGAATTATGTGAATGTTGAACCATTCTCTCACACATCCATGATGTTTGCAACCCCATAATGAATGGAACGATGGTTCCATTTGGGTGTTGATAGTAGAAAAAATGTCTCTTTCCTCCACATGCCATAAGTTCATGCTCATGACATCATCAACATGCTTTTGAGACCTTCTGGAGCAAACTCTTTTCCATGCGTTCACCATATCCTTTCTTGTCATGTATTCGTCTCTCTTGCTCGATATACCCACGTTGGATGGATCCTCTATATATTTATCATACACGGTGACTCCTATCAACAAAAGACTCTCGATATAAGTTTTGCATTTATTTGAAAAGTACAGGGAAATATTCAAATGAGGATCGTTAATGGTATTTTCGTTCCTCCCATGAAAACACTCACCGTTTACATCATAATGAAATAGATTGTTGTATAATATTATGGCCATTTTTGGTCTCCCATAAAAAACCTTCACATTGAAATGACATTGGCAACCCCTTTTAATTATACACCTACTCACTTTTTCACATGTTGCTAGCTTATTTCTATTGTCGTCTGGACCATATGAACACCAGTAGCTGTAATTAAAAATGGTAACATCAAATTCTATACAAATGTTTATGAAAAGAACGTACAAAAAAAGAATTGTTAGAAAAGGTCTGAACCTAGTATATGACTTGGTTGTATGTGGTTTAGGATTTTCTATATTTTTTGACTTGTGATTTGTGCAGTGAATGTAGTCTCAAAACTTTCGTTAGAACCTTCCCCTTTAGAAATGCTTGTAGTCTTGCGAGCGGTATGGTGGCACAAATGTCGACGTTCAGCTCATCCCCAATTGGTGTCCATTCTAGGTCATCATACAAAAATTGACTCTTTTCCTTTGTTATCTCTTGGACAGAAGATCGATCATGCTCGCCATTTGGGCCTCCTTCCCATCCTAAAAATTATTACATGTAGTTTTGCATCGTTAATGAAACAATTATTTCATACTTTCTAAAATAAATTTTGAGTTGTGATTGATCATCATCAACATGAATACCATCTTAAAACATTGGAAGCATTTGAATTTTTGTCTAATTCAAAAGCCACATGTATAAAAGATAATATTGAAATGCAAGGAAAACAACAATTTATAGGACTGCCTACTGCTTCCAATGCACAATCATATCACAATATGGTCATCTATAATGTGACAAAGAATGTGACATAAATATAATGTGACAAATCATCATATAAAATTAATATTATTTCAAATACACTTATTCAATGTTGAGAGAAACTTCCATAGAAAATATTATAATTAACCTTATAAATATAATTCACATCGTATAATAATATATTTTATGGTGCTTATTTTATTTATTAAATAATATTTTTCAAAAATGATGTATATAAAATAGAAATTATTACATTTAGCTAAAAACAATAAAAACTAACAAAACAAGAACATGTTTATTTAAAACAGAAGTTACAAATAAGAAAATTAAAATATTAAAATATTAATAATATCTTTAATATATATATATATATATATATATATATATATATATATATATATATATATATATATATATATATATATATATATATATATATATATATATATATATATATATATATATATATATATATATATATATATATGCCAAAACACAATAATTAAACAACAATAAAATAATAATATTCGCAACACCCATATACCCTACTTTAAAAAAATGAACTTACAACTAAAATTGAGGAATATAGATATTTCAAATTTTCGCACTTTTATTTGCATTTTAGAAATGGTGCTAAAATTTTGTATCGTAATAAAAATTATTTGTTATACATTTTGAACAACTAGTATTCATTGGCATACTGAACTATCTATAATATACATATAATTTATAAATTGTTAATAAATTGAGGACTATTTTTAGGAACTCTTGCAGTTTTTGAACTTTTTATGCGAACACCCTTCATCTTTAGTTTACGTGGAGGCTCATATTTCTGTATGTCTTCATTTTACAAACAAGATCAGGAGAAATTAGGCTCCTGGTATTCATATTCACTACACAAAAGAGTAACTAGTACACAACAAAAATATACAATTAATGTTAGTACGATACATGAAAAATCTAATATACATCATCTAATATGATTTTAAAAATCACAGTTTCAGAAAGCTAATATCCATGACAATTTCAAGTATGAATAAATGCCAATGGTTATCCTTCACTCAAAAAGGAGGAACAAAAAACAACAAGCAAGAAGGAAACGAAAAGTCCCAGAAAGGAGTTAAACATTCTTAACTCTTACAATTAAGGACCAAACTTTGTAGAAAGGTGGGGAAACCAGAGAGAAGGAGAAACAGTCTCTAAAATAAAAACAAATAGAAGTTCACCAAAATTATGCCAACAGTCTAGAACCAAAAGTTAATTTTTGGGGATCCCCCACTATTACCATCGTGGCTATCTTTGTTCACACCACTCTCAAGCACCTTTGTCATTAATATCATCCTCCATCTCATCCTCGAGCTACTGATGCACAAGTTGAAAATCCTTCTTTTGGTGCCCTCCTCCATCCTTTCCAACTTGTCACTGAGCTTTTTGACCCGGTCCTCCAGCTCCAGAAGTTTCTTCCTGGACTTCACCTGTGTAGTGATAATTTTCTTGGAAGCATTGATGACATCCATCATTGTTTCCCTTTGGCCAGCATTGGTTTCTTCCATCACTTGGAGCACCCCTTCTAAGTACTAAACCTTACTGCACAAATCCTCAAAACCCTTTAAATTACCATCCCTATCACGTTTTCTTAAAGTTCTCGCTTCCCCATGACCTTCCTCACCCATATATTTACCATAATCCTCCCCTACAATTTTGCATTTTCCAGCCTTCATCTTAGTGAGGCAATCAACAAGAGTGAGGTCATCCTCATCCGCATGTTCTTTCAGGAAGGGGACAGAGTAGGTTTCCCATTTTCATACATCGAAGAATGAGCCCTTCATGCAGAGGCAACTCCACTTTCTCCTACTTTGGAAAGCCATTAAAGAGTTAGTCAGAGACATAAATAGAAAGAAGGGGATGCTCACCATGACCTTATGGCGGAACATGTTTAGAAGGGTCAAATGGTGAGTATATTTTTTCTTTATTTTCCCTCCAGAGTGATGTACTTCATGATTTGAAGGCACACCTCTCTCCAAATACCCAAAATGCATGACCTGACAATACCATCCGTAAAGAAAGAACATCTTTCCTTGCCAACAAAGAACAACTCAATTTCTGTTCTGTGGGTTCTATCCTTAAAAATTTTAAGCCCATCCATTTTCATGTCCATGACCAGGGCAATGGAGGACTCAGACACCTCGATTTCCATCCCTCTGACAACAAACTTATCCGCTTTCCAAGCTTTGCCAAAATCCTTAGACAGAGAAGGATCGTGACCATGTAATTTGGCAATGAAATTATTGAAACCCCCAATCCTAAGCCTATTCCACAATTAAAAGCTTCAATGCTTTGGCTAGTAGGTTCAACTCTAATCCTATCACCCCCCATATTCACCAGACCAAGCTTCTTTTGTTTTCTACTAAAATTCAAAAAAAGACCTTTCACACTAGCAGAAATCTTGAAAAACAAGATATTAAGTAAGTTATCGCCGCCACAGGGCTCACTCATGCCAACATTATAAAACTTAGTGCCCTCTATCTCTACTAATGATCTCATTAATGTCCATGGGTAATATATCAACTTTACACCATATCTTATAATCATTACAATTGATTCCATAATTGGCCATCTTATCCGCACATTTGTTCCCTTGATGAAGGGTATGATTATAAGAAATGCTATCAAAAAAATTGAAGTTTCCTTCACATCATTGAGGATATTACTTATGGCCCAATTAATAGAACCTTTGTTATTAAGGGCATTAATTAAGAGGAGAGAGTCACCTTTGATCTGGATGTCCTTGAAGCCTTTTTCTTTTGCTAGCAGAACCCCCAAAGAAGAGCTCTAGCTTCCACCATGTTATTTGTTTGGTGACCTAAAGGACCCGCGTAGGCAAACAACTAGTCTCCATCATTGTTCCTTAGAATTCCTCCTCCCCCAGCAGGACCTGGATTCCCTTTTGAGGCTCCATCAAAATTTAACTTTACAACATTTCCCCCAGGCCTTTTCCAACTGGAATTATTTTTAGGAATGTGATATTCCACCGGACCAAGGGTGAACTTGTCAAGAACTTTCTGCTCACTATTCGGACAGGGTTTCTTGACTTTACCTTTAAAGAGTTTAATGTTTTCCTTTATGGCAATCAAAGTTTTTCTTCTAACTTTCTAGAGAGAATAGATTTCTGATCGTAGAAGATACCATCATTCTGGCTTTCCATAAACCCCAAAAAAATGTGGAAGGGCAATATTCCAGGCCTAGGTCAAGATAGGAAAATGGAAAGGGCTCTCCCATTGAAAGCAACAATCTTCAATCATCAAGGGAAGGATCCATTGGATATTGAACAGGTCCAGAATAACATCAAAGACAACATGGGAGAAGGAGCAATGAAGGAGGAGATGGTTGAAATTTTCCTCCTCTTTCTTATAGAGAGAACATCTATTGGGAATCTTCATTCCCCTTTTCTTGAGATTGTCCACAGTCAGGATTTTATTCTGGGCAACCAACTAAAAAGATATTAATCTTAGGGGTGAGATATTTCACCCGAGTTTCCCCAATAGTCCTTGAGCATATCATTCTTGAAATTTGACATGTAGGCATATTTAACCATGAAATTTCCAGATTCTTCTTCTTTCCATTTGATGGAGTCCTCCTTGGTTTGGAACATGGGGATGTGGAAAGCCTTAAGTTGATTGTTGAGAACCCGAAAGGTTGGATGTCGCCATCAAAATCTGGGGAGGCTCAATGATCTCCCATCTGATAGAATCTTCCTGGATCCAAAAGTCTCGAATCCAAAATTTTCTAGATTCCTTGTAGTATTGAGCAACATCTTTCCAGAAGTCTAAGTTAGCTAAGGGGGAATCCCCAAGCCAATTATCAAACCAAAAGCTGATTCTAGAGCCCTTACCAATTTCCCAAATCATACCTTTGGATAAGATTTCTTTAGAGGCCACAAAGGAGTTCCAGAAAAAAGACCCTCTAGGGAGGTTTTTTGGTTAAAAAAGGATTCCATTCTACCTATATTCTACAAATATTTCATCTTTATGATTTGCACCCAAAGACCTTCCTCTCTAGCAATCCTCCAACCAGCCTTGGCTATTAATGCCTTATTCATAAGAGAAATGTTTTTTAGCCCCAATCCACCACATAGCTTAGGTTTAGTAACCTTATCCTAGGCCATAAGAGGAAATTTGAACTTTTCACCAGCTCCCATCCAGAGGAACCTCTTTTGGATTTTCTCTAAGGCTTCCTTAATTTTAGCAGGGAGCATGAAAAGAGACATCACATAAATGGGAATGCCTTGAAGGGAGCTTTGGAGCAGTTGAATCTTACCAACTTGAGAGAGAAAGAGACCCTTCCAAGATGAGAGTTTATTATTAACTCTATCCAACAGCATTCCAAATCATGAGGTCAGGCTTCTTAAGGATCAAGGGCATTCCCAGATAAGAATCTGAAAATGTTTGATTCTACAACCCAAGATGCGAAGCTAATCTAGCTTGAACCTGATTATCCACATTTATGAAAAAGACAACACTTTTATGGAAGTTAACCATCTATCCAGAAACCTGTTCATAATCATTAAGAACCTCCTTGAAATTTGAGGCCTCATGGACAGAGGCCTTACCCATCATAAAATTATCATCTACAAATTGATTGAGACAGATAGAGGGAAGACCATTTGATATTTTGACTCCCTGGATGCGGTTGGAAGCCATGGCATGTTGACAAATTCTACTTAGGGATTCACCATTATGACATAGAGGAAAGGTGAGAGAGGATCACCTTGTCTCAGCCCTCTACCAGCTTGAAGAAACCTTCTAGTTTTCCATTGACCAAAACCGAGAAACTAGCAATAGAAATGCATGTCATAATCATATTAACCAAAAATTATCAAAACCCACCTTTAGCAGGATGGCCTGGAGGAAAGACCAATTTATCCTATCAAAGGCTTTATGCATATCCAACTTAAGAAACATAGCCAATCTACTAGAGCTTTCAATGGAGTGGATGGCTTCTTGAATCACAATAATGTTATCAGTAATTTGTCTTCCAGAACAAAAGCCCCCTGATTCCCAGAGATGAAGTTGGGAAGTACCATCCTAATCCTCCCAGCTATGATTTTAGTCAAAATTTTATAACTGGTGTTGCACAAGCTTATAGGTCTGAAATCCTTAACCTCCTTGCCTCAACAATTTTTGGCACTAGGACAATAAAAGTATTATTCATTTTCCTCAAGAGATGACCATTGTTAAAAACTCTTGGACCATTTCAATGACCTCATGTTTAATCACCTCCCAGAATTTTTGAAAGAAAAAGGTAGGGAAGCCATCCGGCCTAGAGATTTATTAGGTTCCATATCAAAGATCGTGAAATAGATTTCCTCCTCCGAGGGGATCCTTAAAATATCTCTATTCTCAAGGGGAGTGATTACTTTCAAAAAAGATCCAAGACTTTGTTCTAAACCAACTCCTCCGGCCTCTTCCCCTGTTTGAAGAGCTCCTTGAAGTAATTAATTATAGAGGCATTGATGTCCCTGCTATCCATGAATGACTCTCCATTTTCTCCTCTTATTTCATTAATCTTTAGGAAATTGGCTCTAGAAGTAGCTGAGAAATGGAAGAATTTGGTATTCCTATCCCCATCCTTAAGCCATTTGACCCTAGATTTTTGTCTCCAATACACCTCTTCTTTAGCCAGAATTCCATGGTAATCAGCCAAGAGATTTTGTTCTTGATCCTTGAGACCCGATTAAGACCAACGTTCTCCATAAGTTCCTCAATATTTCTGAGATCTTCAACAATTCTACTTTTTTCCTAAAAATGTTTCCAAAAGTTTCCTTGTTCCATCTTTTAAGATTACTTTTGATGTGCTTCAGTTTAAAGCACAATCTGAAACTAGAAACCCCACAAACCTGTATATCCCACCATTCAGAATCTTGTTGTAAATATCTAGGTGTTCTAACCACATCTTTTCAAATCTAAAAGGCCTAGCTTTTTAAAAATGATTCATTCCCAAATCAAGGAGAATGGGATTATGATCCGAGCCAATTCTGGGAAGAGTTTTTAGAGAATAAAGTTGATTGATCATACAAAGATGGCTAACCACAAATCTATCCAATATTATCTAAATGAGCTTAGATCCAATCCTTCTGTTTACCCAAGTAAACTTGGATCCCTCCAAATCTAAGTCAAATAGACTATTACTGGCTAGGAAGTCAACAAGATCTTCCATACTTTCAAAATAAGAAATCAAACCCCCTCTCTTTTCACCAAGGGAAAGGGGGTGTTGAAGTCTCCTCCAACTATCCAATCTTTATCATTAAACAGTTGTCTAAAGCTAGAGAGATCCTTCCAGAAATTTGTCTTTCACTAAGTTTATTGGGAGCATAAATGTTAGAAACATACTAGGATTTTTTTGAGATGATTTCCATGAAGTTCATAACCACATGACCAAGGGTGGAAAGGATCAGAACTCCATGCACTAAACTAGGATCCCACATAGTGACAACACCTCCTGAGGCCCCAGAGGAGCTACAACCTTCCCAATGAATATCTTTCCAAATTTGTCTCCCCACCTCTTTAAATCTATCCAGGTTCATTTTGGTTTCTTGGAGCATAAAATATCCGGTTTAACTTTAACTCTAAGATCCTTAGCAATTCTGTGTTTACTAGGGATTATTCAAACCCCTAATATTCCAAGAGAGGAGGATCATTTAACATTTCTTATTACGGAGAAGCAACTTCCCAAGAGTACCCTGAATGCCAGCTTCTACTTCCCTCCTGGAGTTAGTCTCCCTTAATGCCTTATTACTTTTTCTACCCAAAGGAGTAGAGTCCTTACCAACATCAGCTCTGGAGGTGCTTTGCGTGACCGGTTTGGATTTACTAGCTGGGGTCTTGGGAGAGACCGCTAATTCATAAGTATCAGCAACAAAGTCCACAAGAATTCTGAAGCCATTAGACACTGGTAGTTCTTCTTGTCTCTGACCGAAGGAGCTTTGACCAATGGAAGAAACTTCATCTAATGATGGTCCACAGGCCACTTGCAGAGCCAGAGTGAGACTTTCTGAAACTTGGCTAGCCTCTACCCCTGAATCAGAAGTCCCTCCTCAGTGTCCATATTTTCATTTTCATTCTCATTCTCATCTTCAGCTTCAAAGTTATTGGCTTCAAGGAAATTGAGACCACCATTTCCTTGTAGGGGGATGATGTTGAGTTGAGGGAGTCACTTCTTTGACCTCCTTCTGAGGTTAAGAGGATCCTTTGTCTCGACAACTTTTCCATTTTTTCTAATCAACCTCCATTCCTTTGCCTCCTTATTATTTGTCTTTTTTGGACCAACAACGGGATCATTTTTTTCTTATGAAGAGAACAATTCTTGTGATCATGACCCACCAGTTTACATTTCCTACAGGTAAAGGGGAACAAATCATAATCAAATCTCTGCAACCAAACTCCTACGGAAGTCAAGAGTTTGATATTACTTTCTAAGGGAGCATCTTGACTCATATTGACACAAAATCTGGCATGGGTTAATCTAGATTTAGCCTTGGTGACCGGATCTAAAGCTATCGGCTTTCCCAGGCTTTTAGCAATGCCAATAAGGACTTCTAGCTCCCAAAACTCTAGGGGTAAGCCCAAAGGTTGACCCAAATAGGGAACTCAGAGACAAACGTCACATACGGATTAAAAGTCAGTTCCCATTTTTAACAACCACATGAGATTTACCAATAAACCAGGGGCCTCCAGAAAGAATCTTTGCCACTTGATCTTTGCTAGGTAAAGAAACAAGGAAGAAACCATTTGCATAGGCGGAAACCTCAACATTACTATTGGACGCCCAACATCTCTTGACCCAACCTCTAAAGTAATCAATATTTGGTCTAGAGCCAAGGCATTTAGCAAAGATAGCACAATCCATGGAAGTTTTAGTTCTTTCGCCATAAGAGACTCAGAGACTTTAAGGGATAAGTTACCTTCTCCTTAAATGTATCAAGCCCTTCCAAAATCACCTTGTCTAAGCTTTTGCCAACCAAACGTTCATCCCATATGCTCGATGCCCCATCCTTTTCCTTATTGTTCTTGGGAGCATCAAGCACGTGATCATTTACAGTGCGGGGGCCCTTCGACTACTTTGCTCTGTCTAACCCCCTAGAGATTCCCACTCAAAACCTTCATTTCAAAGCTCCAAAAAGCTTGCTCCTGCTCCATAATCCCCGAATAACTCAACTAGTGCATTTTGAGTGAAGGGTCGGGTGACTTTGCAAACCTTTGCTCAAAGATGTATACCACCCAACTATCGATGCGAGAATCCTAAGGGCAAGCCCCTTCAAAGACGCACTAGATCTTGTCTTTGCGGAGGCACTTTTCCCCATATGCCAAATTCAAAGTGAGAGTATGATATCACATAATTATTATAGCTTCAACTTACATTGGACATTGACAACATTACAATTACCAATATTTAACAACTAATAATGATTACATATACAAATGATCTACACATTCGTAATATTTACAACTATAATGCATCTAGGAAATCAAACTTTTCCTAATGTATTTCATTTAACACAACTAAGAGCAATGAAATTACAACTAAGAGCTCGAAGATCACATGCATATTTAACCAATACCAACGTAATACCAACATAAATAACTAGTCTCATACCCGTGATTAATAAACACAAATTGTAGAAATTATTGAATCCTCTATCATTTATTAACAAATACATGAATACAATAATACCATAATAATAAACTAGTTCACACTATTATTTAGTGTCTATATACTAAACAAAATATTTGACCATGTCATTCATTTTGAAAAGATGCTTCCAAACAATTGTTCGATATATTTGTACTTAAGATAAAGTGTCATGTTATATTTATCCATGTGTATATCAAGAACATAGATTTGTTCCTATTTACAAAGTATTAGGTAATAGATATGACATCAAATTGCCGCCTTTACTTAGAGTTGAAAATATATTAATTAATAAAAATATTAAAAACTATAATTATTTTCTAAAGTTTAGGGTTGAAGGTTTAGGGTTTAGAGCTTAGGGTTTAGGGTTTGGGGTTTAGGGCTTAGGCCTCAAGGTTCAGGGTTTAGGGTTTAAGGTTTAGGGCTTAGGGTTCAAGGATTAGGTTTAAGCTTTAGGGTTTAGGACTTAAGGTTGAGGGTTTAGAATTTAGGGTTTATCCTAAATAACATAATTAGAAAACTTAACACTAATATGACACCGTAAACAATCAAATGATATCTTAAAAACTAATGTGATACCCTAAACACTAAAATATTGATATGACATAAAACACTAATGTGTCACCACCAATAATACATTTGGGACACACTATTCACTAATGTGACATCCTAAACATTGATATGACACCCTAAACACTATTATGAGACCCTAAACAAGTTATAGAGTCATGTAGAAACCCTAAAAATTCAAAATTCATACCTATTCCTAGTCATACCTATCACATGCACAATGTGCCAAATCAGATCTAGAATACATTTTAAACCATTATCCTCCCACATTCTAGTAAAATTCGATATATGCCCCGTACTCCATTTTTACTATCATTTGAAGAAGAAAAGGGGTTTGATACACATATTGTTGAGGTAATGTACTTTGGAGATATCTCAGAAAGAAAGTCCTTGTTGTTCAATATTCCCAATGTCAATAGTTGCTTTTTGCAATGTCAATCCTAGTGTTTTGTAGGTAGTTAGAACACAATAATTTTAAGGGATTTCACTTGCGCATGTCACATGACACTATAGAGTTCAAGACATGTGGAGCGGAATATATCGACATCACATGTTGAGCTGATGTAACTTATTTAAATTTACTAACCATAGAACATGGCCTGTTAGGTTGTTTTGTGCCATCTTTCTAGACCATTATCTTAGGCCATCCTCCACGCGTGCCCAAGCAACTATGTAAATACTTGCCGCAAGTGTTTTCTTAGGCCATCCATGTGTATATCAAGAACATAAATTTGTTCCTATTTTCACAGTATTAGGTAATAGATATTTTTCATCGATCTCACTTATAAACATACTGGTGTAATTCCTACTTATTCTTGGAAAGATTAGATGATCACTAGCTTCATTTAGATAGTATTGTAGATTTGATTTGCATTCCTTCCACATAAAAACCTTCAATTTTTTTTGCATGATTGTTTATATAAAATGAACAATAAATTTAAAATTTGTTTATAACATTAACATAACATTTCTACAAGTATTAGCTAATGTTATTAGCTAAAATTATTCTAATTCTAATGATGAATGAAAACATAGTATTAGCTAAAATTATTCTAATTCTATCACCATAAACAATAATAAGTCACCCACATTAAATTAATTTTGGACACTTTAGACACTTATACGACACCTTGAACACTAATTAGTCACCCCACATAAAATAATTGAGATACACTAAACATTAATTTAACACTTTAAACACTGATACAATACCCTAAATAATGTCATGATACTCTATGCACTAATGATTCACCCTCAATTTCATAATTAGGATAACCTAAACACTAATGAAACACATGGTCTCATACAAAACCATAATCATTACTGTAATACCCTATAAACTCATACGACACCTTAAACACTAATATGACACCCTAAACACTCATATGACATCCTAAACACTCAAAAATTTATGCAAAACCTTGGACACTAATGGGTTACTCTAAATAACATAATTTAGACACAAAAAAACACTAATGTAATACCCTAAAAATTATAAGACATAATAAACACTATTATGACACCTCATACACTATTAGAAGACTATACACATTAAGGGATCACCGTAAATAATATAATTAGGACACCTTACAGAATAATTTGATATCATAAGCACTCATATGACACCCTAAACACTAATACACCACCCTAAACATTCAAACATTGATACAAAAACCTAAACACTAATGGGTCACCCTAAATAGCATAATTGACAATCGAGATACTTTAAACATTAACAAAACAACCAAAAACCTGATATGAAACCCTCAAAACTATAATGAAACCTTACAAACTAATGGGTCACTTTACAAAACACAATTGGAACGCCCTAAATATTAATGTGTCATCCTAAACAATCATACGATACCCTAAACACTCAAACACTGATATGATGCCCTAAACACTAACTTGTCATCTTATATAACACAATTACAACACCCTAAACTATAATACAACACCTAACATTAATTTAACATGTATTAGGGTTTGATTGGTATAAATGATTCCAAATCTAGCCCTAACACATGTTCAATTGTCACATTAGGTGTATTAGGGCTCGATCGGTAGAAACAGGGGCAAACTAATACTCGACACTCAAATAGGCCACCCTGAAAATGTGGAAAACACACTGTGTTTTTCAACATGTTGAAAAACACGCTTATTTTTCAGCATGTTGAAAAACACAATGTGTTTTCCATCTTGACGAAAAACACACTATGTTTTCCATCTTAACGAAAAACACACTGTGTTTTCCACATGTTAATCACTAAATAGTAATCATAACAGTCAAAGCATGATTCAAACATAATGTGATTTTCATCGTGTTGAAAAACATGATGTGTTTTTCATCTTGTTGAAAAACACTACAGGTTTTTCAACGTGCTGAAAAACAAATTGTGTATTTCAACAAGATGAAAAACACATGATGAAAATCACATTGTGTTTTTTTATCATTTTCGGAAAGGTGATGTGTCTTTTACTTATAAATATTAATTCTAATTTATTATAATATGATGTATATTTAGATTATTCATTAATTATTAATATTCATATCTACGATCATACATATACATAATTGGAAGATAGATCTATTAGAACATGTTCTCAATAGAGTAAGGCACGAGAAAATGAGAGAACTTAGATCTTTGAGTAGTCTCAAAGCTAATGGTTTACAAATTTCAATATGTATCTCTTTATAAAACTATAAGATAATTATTAATTTGGAGGAAAATAATTAACAATGTGTCATGTTTGAAAAAATCTTCTAGAAGAAAAAATGTCTTCAAACTCCACTGTATGGTCAATATATCTTAAAATAAAAAGAGAAACCTCCAAGTGATAGTCAAAGTCAATGATGAAAACTTGTATTGATATTTCAAGTAAGTAACATTGATTTTTTTATATCCATTTTGGTATTAAAAGTGACCTTAAATCTTTTTTTTAACGAGAATATATGATAGAGTTGTAATTAAGTTACTCTAACATTACTAAGAATTATGAATGAAAAATAATTTAAAAAGCATTACATCTTCAAATGTTTTGTTATAGGTCAAAAGTAATTGAAAAAGTATTGTCTCCAAATGCTTTGTCAATAAAAACTTGAGGTTGAACAAGTTTAAAAGATGGAAAAACCAAAAAGTGAATTGTATAAATAGATTGTATTATCATTACTCCCTTAACAAATGTTTAATAGCAAATGTTTAAACTATTTAGTGTTAAATGAGTTCTTTTGTTGTCAAAATAGATAAGAAATGATTAGAAAATTAAGATAATAATTAATTAAGAGAAAAGTGTCAAAAATATTTTTTAAAAAATGACTAATATTAATGGAGAAAATTTTAAGACACTAAAAAAACTAAATTTGATTAGGAACTATTGAATTATTGGGGCTTATGAATTTCCACAAAGGAGTCTAGGAGCTTGGACAAACAATTTCCCTTTCATTATGCGAATTTCGAGAGAGTAAACTAAACTTGCTATCAAAGAAAACTAAACTTGCCAAATACACACTTTTAATCAACATTTCTCAACTGCCATTTAAAACATTTAAAATACACACTACAATTTGTTATTTCTTCTCACAGTTTCTTTCTCTTACGAATTTTATTATTCATTGTAATCTAATGGATCTAATCACCTGGTTGCTCGTTGTGTCCGAGTGGGGAAGCGTAAAGGAAGTTGAATATTGTATAATGTCTTCATCCTTGCATTAACCGGATTCACACCTGCACCGGCCTCGTAATTCGCTCTCGGCGTAATTTTTGTTATTTTTGTTTGCGGGAAGTGTAAGGATGACATCGCGTTGTGGCATGCAAATAAACTTGAACCGGATGAACCGGTTACCTAGTGGTTTGGGCGGTAAACTTGCCTCCAAAAACATTAAATGCAAGTCGGGCGACGACGATATGGATGATTGGCAAAATCTTTGGCCAGACTGACAAGGCAAACTCCTCCGTGCACGACATCGGAAAAACGTCCTTTGACGTTGACAAATCTCCCTCCGATGGTCCTTTTCAAAGACACATCATGTTTTTAGATGGGCATAATATGCTTTGCATGGTAGGTATTTTATGGGGGCACACCATATCTGCAATAATCCAGGAGGAAAGTGAGACGAGTTCTGTATACTCACAAAGGATTTGAGAATGGATATAGAAGCATGCTTTCTACTGGAGGTGGTTATGGGGCACAGGGTGGGGATTCTCAATCTAATTTTAACAATACTGATGTTTCCTATCAGAAGATGTTGCATGCTAATCCTAATAATCCACTTCTCTTGAGAAACTATGGTACTTGTACCTCCATGAAGTACACACTTTCAACCACCTAAGGCCTTTTTGATTTGGTCTGGATTGTTGAAATATTTTAACTTCACTCAATTTTATAAATTGGAAGGCTTTTTCTTCTCAACAACACATGTTATTTAATTTTATTTGAGAGGTTGTTAGCCAATAGCAAATACTATATACAAGGAACAACATTTCCATAGAATTGTGTGACTAAATCAACTTATGCGAGAGGCGGGATGCCATCTCTCCGCCATTATTGATCCCTTCACCTAACATGCCAACATCAATGGAAACAACAATATAAAGTGAGGACTTCAATTTCAATTCCCATTTTCCCAATATTGAATTGTTGAATTTTGAAATCCTTAGTGAATTAGTTTCCAATTCCAATTCAAGAATTAAGGATAAGGGCAACATTTAAATGCCAAAACAAGAGATTTAGTAGATAAAAGCCAAGTGTTCGATTAAATGATGAAATGTGATATATTTTTGGTAAATATCATTACAACTTACAAAAAACATGGTCATCTTCAAGAGCCATTGTGATTGTTCTATCAAATGAAACAAACCAATATTCAACATGATTCGATCACTTTTGTGCACATACTCGTGGAAATAAGAACTTCTAAAAATGTATGTACATATGTCAAGGCATAATAGACAGTCACAACTTGCTTTACATTGTTACGTCCTTCCCATCACACAAACATAACACATTTTAAGATAACATACATTTCATCGTAAATTACAACTCCAAAAACTAGAAATTATTATACACTCCGACGTAAATTGCTACTCATGTGCGATTGCTAGTATTAATAAACCTAAACTTAAAATGACTAAAATACTAAACTTTAAGGATAAACACGCAATAAACATTTCTTAAATATTAAAAGAAGACATGTAAGAGTACATTACACCTTTCTTTTAGAAATCCATAGGTGGGGGATCTTGATCTATCTAATGCAAACACCTTGCCGATGTAAGAGCACATTAAAACCAACACCATTTACATTAGCGCTTTCACAATTATAACGAATTACTTGGAATGATAGAATTGGAATATTGCAAATAGATCAAACTTCACATATATAATTTAATCTCCAAAATAATAATATTGTTTCTACACTCTATGTATTAATTCGAGATATTTACATCATATATGAGAATCCAATATATATGATTCTAATCTCCTATAAATAAGGAGAGTGTCATAACATTTCTTATTTACGAGGATTGTTATAAACCTTGTTATGTTTGCACATTCACGTGTATCAATCTAACAACCTATAATGTGAGCAATATTAAGATTATTCCCAACAATCTGAATCAAACCAAATATACAAGGGTTCTAATGACAACCTTGTTACATGATATGTTCACCAAAGTGAAGATGGAGAAAATAAGAGTTTTTATCATCAATTTGAACAATAAACATTCACAAATTCGAAAGTAAAAATAAAAAAGTATAACTATCTCGTAAAACTTTGTTTTGACCTAGAGTACGTTAAAAATACATATACATATATATGTATGTACATATACATGTGAGAGTATATTTGAATTTCTCTCTCACATACTTTTTAATTTCTTCCTTGGTGTTTGGACATGCTTGTATGTTGATGTCCCATTTACTCATCCATTCGTTGTTTTGTTTCATCCATGTGTTTTTTCTTTTATTTAGCTCTTCTTCTATTACCATTTTGGGCCATCGGTGATTCTCCATACTTTGTGTATTTTTAAATAACTTAGTGTTTGAGCCATTGAAATGCTTCCAACAAAAATTTTTGTGTTTCACCCAATAAAATTTTGTATGGAACTAAAGCTTTAACTTTTAGGTTGTTTGTGATTAAATGTTTTTGGATTCTCTCTATTTGTCTCCAGTTTATGTCGGACACATTGTTGCCCCAAACTTCACATCCATATAGGACCATTGGCATGACAAGTAGGCCAAATAAAGTTCTCTTGGTTTTCCAGTCCCATAGTTTTGCATTCCTGCACTGTTTTGAAGTGAGTATAAGGCTTTCCATCCCCCTTGAATTCTTTTGACCTACAAGTCTCCCAACTGAGCTTGTTGTGAAAGTCAATCCCAAGATACTTGTATTCATCCACTATTTCCAATGGGCTTCCTTCGAAAAGGAAATCAATTTGTTTCTTTTTTTTCTGTAGAGAAAAGATCATGATTTTGGTTTTGCTAGTGTTTACTTGCATTCCCACTTCTTGACAAAAGAGCTCTAGAGCCCTCAAATGCTCTCTCAAGCTATGAGCTATTTTTGCAATTAGAATAAGGTCATCTGCATATAAAAGTAACTTTACAACATATTTGGCTAGATGAACGCCCCACCACCAGCCTTGTCTATCCACTCCTCTAGTTTATCAATGTATAACCCAAACAAGGTGGGAGATAAGGGGCATCCTTGTTTGATGCCTATGTCACTTCCAAAGCATTATGACATTCCTTCACTTGTTTTGATTTTGGCCTTGACTTGCTCATATAGTCTATGCACTGCCGCTCTATACTCATTAGGGACCCCAAGCTCCTCCATCCTACTCCAAAGTTTACTTCTAGGAACTGTGTCAAATGTTTTTGAAGTCAACAAAGCAACAAAAAGCTTCTTCCCCCTGAGTATCCCAAACTTTTTCTATCAAGTGTCTAAGAGTGATGCAATGGTCAATAGTGGAGTGCTTTGGCCTACCCTACTTGGCCTTTTGCCCCTTTTCCCTCCTTTTCTGCCCAATTGTTGATTTTGCACTCTATCATGCTACCAAATAACTTTCCAAGAAGGGGATTGACCATGATAGTTCTGTAATTAGATGAATTATTGATATCCCCACTTTTGTAGAGGGGATAACGACACTAGTCATCTAGTCTGTCGGAAAGCCTTCCGAATGATACCATTGAATATGTTTTTGATGTGTGGTGTGAGGATTTCTAATCCCCACTTTAGATATTCAGCTTGCAACCCATCTATGTCTTGTGCCTTACCCCTTACTAGTCTTTTGATGCCTTGAGTAATGTCCTTCGTAGAAAAAGATTTGTTGTTGTATTGATGATGGGGGTTTATCTTTATCTTGAACTCGCTCATAGAGTACTTTTGCATATTCTAACCATTGAGTGTCTATAATATTGTTCTCTGTTTGCTTTCTTTTTGTTGTAGTTCCCTCCAAAAGCCTTTGGGGTTATGTTTTCCAAGTGAAATTAATTCTTGTCGCCTTGTTTTCATGTAGCTTTCTTTTTTAGAACGTATGATTCTTGCATAAGCCTTTCTATTTTCTTTGGTCATCCCAAGTCTTCTCAAAGTCCTTTTTGCTTGCCTTACATTCTTCATCATACCACAAATTTTTCAAAACTATTGGTGCTTCCACTCTTAGGTCTACTTCTTTTGCATGCCTTTAGAGCCTTTTGAATTAAGTGAATCAACATATTGTTGTTTCTGTACCGCTGTCCATAACTGAAGTATTATTATTTGTTTCTTGTAGGTGTTGATTAAGGGTTGCTTTAAAGAGTTCTCGGTTCTCCCGAGTCATGATGATTCTACCTTGAGGGGTCTTTTCCTTTGCTTGTGGTGGTCTTGTCCTTCTCATATATTGGGTTATGATTTGATTTCATCTCAATAGGGTAGTCCCCATTTCAAGCTTCCTCAATCTCGGGATAGAGTTTTGTGAACAAATAACATAGTCTACTACGCTTTGACCGTTGTAGGTTTTACAAGTAATGTTCCCCGAATCCGGCCATGTTCTCATGCCATTGCATATAACCATGTCATATAAACGCATACTCCCAAAAGTTTTGCTCCATAATATGTAACTCCTCCATTTCCATCTCGTGATTTCCTTTCCCAACGTTGACCTTCTTCTTCTTCTTCTAACCATAATGGATTGTTTCTCACTTCCCCTTCATTCCTCAGGTTAAGAGCTTGATTGTTTGTTGTTCGTGCATTGAAGTCTCTTATTATCATGACTTCTCCCAAGGTGCTGAAAGCTAAAATGTCATTTTTAGTGACGTGTAAGGGTCTTCACAATCCAACTTCCTCTTCTTGTATGTTTTTGAGCCCCTCGGTGCAAAATAGCAAGCAGCAAGCCAAATTGTTATCTCATTTTCTGTTATTTTCAACCATATATATTGCTTATTTGGGTCCTCTTTCTCTACTTCTATAATTCCACACCATGTTTCTTTGATTAGCACCGTAACCCCTCCATGCCCCTTGCCACTTTTCGTCCTTTCGTTCCACATTGATATTTTCTTATATCCTTGAAATATGGGACTTTGCAGCCTTCGTGTTCATGAGTTTCAGTGAGAATGATAATGTCTTTTCCCTCTGCTATGGGCCCCAAACCAAGACCTCTTCTCCAAGGGTAGCCTCTACAATTCCAACTTACCAAGGTCAAGTGCTCTGGGGGCCCCGAGTCCCTATTTCTGTGTGTCATTCAATGGCTGATTTGGGCTCTTCCAGTAACCATGCCCATTTTCCTGCCTCTCTTGCTGCTTTCACTTTCTCCCACTCTTTCCTTCTTTCTTCTTATTGTACGAGAGTTAAATCTTCATCTAGGTAAATGTGTGTCCCTCTAAGAGACCCTTTATTCCTTAATATCCTGTTTTTATCTTCTATGTTTTTCATGATAACTCTTACATGTTTGTCTTTTCCTTCCCCATTCAATTTATCAAATTCTATTTGCTTGATGAATATGCCTTGTCCAACGTAGCTGGTCCGCCAAGAAGTCTCTTGCTAGTTTGTGAGTTGGATTGCTTCAAGGACGAGTATAAAAATCTTATTAGCCTTCACCAAGTCTATAATTGCTTTTGAAATAAACAATTTAAAATCTCAAATCCAGCTCCTAATTTAAACATAAACTTCACATTATTCAGTTTTGCTTAAACCCTCGGTAAAACCCTAGTGCCCTTGAATCCATGGCAACAATGTCGACTCCGATGGACACAGAGACGTCAAGACCGGACGGACGTTCTCCCAATGAGCTGAGAACATTATCTTCTACTAGAGCCCTCCTTCACAGAGCCCACGGCTCGGCCCGTTGGTCTCAAGGTACAATTCATTTCTCTCTCTGCGCCCAAACGAAAATTCAAGATTAGTAAGGGTTTTATCAATTGCCTCATGAATTCTGCTGCTCTGCTTCGCACTGAGGGAGAATTAATTTTAGAACTTGTTTTGGGGTTGTTGCAGACAACACAATTGTGTTGGCTGCTGTCTATGGCCCCAAAGGAGCAGGCCCTGGCAAAAGGAGAACCCTGAGAAAGCCACACTTGAAGTCATTTGGAAGCCCAAGACTGGGCAAGCAGGTTAGTAGTGGCCGTCTTTTCAATAGCCAAGGTTTTCGTATGGAGAGTATTAAACGGTGGTCTTCAAATATGGAAAAATTACGGTCTTACTAATCTTCGAGGGACTGCTAAAAACCTTCTAAACAATACTAAAAATGAAAATCCTTTACACTGCTGACTATAAAATCATGGAAATGTTCATAATTTTAATATTTATAATATAAAATAAAATAAATTACAATATTTGTTTTAAGATCCTGCATTTTAACATTTTACTACCGAAAATATGAAGTTTCATGCAGTTGAATGAAAAATATGGAAAATCTTCAAGATTTTACCGAATTTGGTAACTATGTCAATAGCATATTTTGCCCTTCTTTCTTCTTTCTTTTTTATTTTTAATTTGGTAAACTCTACTCTACCTTTTTCTTATTGGTAACCTTTGGTTTAGTTGCAACGATTCATGAATGACTTGCACCCGGTTTCCCCTATTGAGCCAACGCGACAGAGTTGGATTTAGTATTTCACCCAATTTCATGATCCTCGGGTTTTGAATCCTCATATTTGGTGTGAAAGGCCTGAAGTTTTTGGCTTGAGCTCATCTGGTTCGGCCCTCTACTTTATGCTTTCATTTTTTCTCTTTCTTTTCTCCTTTTACTTTTTGTTATCAACAGTGGTTTAAAAAGTGCCACACCCTTAACAAAAACAATTGGAAGAAAAGAAATCAAAGCATGCACATTTGTTTCCTTTAATTTATTTTAATCTATGGGGTTTAAATAACAGCGCCCCTACCCTTCAAAAAAACAACCAGAAGAAAAGAAATCAAAACATGAACACGTGTTTCTCTCTAGTTTCTTGTTATATTTTTTTATCAATGGAGTTTAGAAACAGGGGCTCGCCCTTCCTAAACACAATCCAAAGAAAAGAAATTGAAACATGCAGAGACTCTAACTACAAGAGTCTGACAGCAATACCAGCTTAAACTAAATCTAAATCTTTCAAACCAGCCAAAAATTGGCAAAAAACACCACAAATTACCAGTCGCCGATACTGCAAATCATGTTATCCTTTTGTGGGAGGTGCAAAACAGAAATTTGGCTGTTACAAGTAGCAAGCCAGGAGCAATTTTACAGCTTTAGGATTCTTTTTCTCCTTCACTCCTGTGTTTTTTTAAAAAAACTGAATGATGAGTCTCCTAAAATTAGCCAGATGGATTTGGGTTTTTTGTAGATTCATTGAGTTTTCCCAAGAGTCACCGACTCTCATAACCATGATCGAAACAGGTCAATACTGTTGGTGCCACGGCCTGGAAACTATACCCTATGAATTAAAACTTATCTTTCAAATGGTGTAAATGGTTTATGTAGTTTCCAGTATCCGTAAAAATCGACACTGAAGTACTACTGATTGTCATAGAGGCACGCCAAATTGATTTCCAAAAAGGTGCTTTACACTGATTGCCTGCAAGGAACAGCTGATAAATGACACTTGGAATTGTCTGGCTGTTATATAACCGTAATGCACCCACAATATAAGGTCACAATGGGAAGTCTTAGTAGTTTTAAGCTAAGATAACCTCAAGATCATGCCGGCTCCCCTATTTTAATGCTACCTAAAATGGTTGGGCTGAAAAGAGTGTGAGAAAGTAATGAAAAACAAAAGGTAAATGAGGTGATGTGCCACAAATGGTAAATGAGGCGATGCGCCAAAATAATATGATCTTGTACTTGTCTAAAGGAAAAGAAATGCAATGAGCAATTACTGAGCTAATTTTAACTCTATTCATGACATAACCAGATGCAAGAGGTAAAGAATTTGACTCTATTAAATAGATTAAAGCATCAACACAAAAATCCAGACCAAGGGCAGTAAGACACACAAATTCTTTTAAATGCTTAAAGCTACATAGTTTCATTTTGCTCCAAACTAAACTAACATTAAGCATAGTTTCATTTAGCTCCAAAATAAACTAACATTAATGAGAGTAAGTAAAACCTATGGTTCACAATGGAGAAAATCCTCAGAAGTCCTAAAAGTCTTAAGACAAAAACCCTTCCTACAGAGCTTAAAACTCAATAAAAGCAATCAAAATTCTGGGCAGGGAACAAGAACTTGCCACACAAATCTCCAACATATAGTGTTACATTATCAGACAATTGTTGGTCACAAAGCAAAAACAGTGTCTTCATGCCAAATGATCCTCTTCAGCTTGTTTTGATGCTTCAGATGTTCTCGTACTTAACTATATCTACGATTTACATTCCTGGATTGATCTGAAAAAGGATAAGTATCATGTCCTGCCCCAGAATATACTTTCCATTAGGAAAATAATGCCAAGTGTTGATCATTTGGGCTAAAACTCATTAGCCTTGATCTGTGCATTAGATCTGTTTGAATCTAATGGTAGGGATCGTTTTAAACGAAAATTGGATGTTGTGGCCTATAGGCGACTCCTTGGAGGCTCTCTTTCTTATTCTTTTAAACAGGTTCATCCTCTGTTAGATTGAGTGTTTCTATGTATCATCGATAGCAGTGGCAACTCAGGGTACTGACATGTCCCATTTTTCTCCTCTGAATTGCAGCTTTCTGCCACGCGTGTCTCTCTTTAATTTTCAAGAGGCCCAACTTCATGAATTTCTTTTATGAAGGCCTTTTCCCTAAAATATTCCTATATCTCTTTCATACTTTTGGTCTTAAACAATCAATAATGCCAGGAACTTTATGGGAGTACATGCTTGACATTCCCCTTCAACTTGCCTCTGTTCTTCATGTGGATCTTGGGGACTCACCACGAAAGTTAGCCTTTCAAGTTTCTACATCCACTTTGAAATGACTGATACCCCTCTATTTCCTTAAAAGATTCCTGACTACCATTAGATTTGTTGTTGTGGCTTGATTGATGGCGGGGAAAACTTTGAAAGCTTGTTAATTAAAAAGCAAGGAAGAGTCTGTTGTTTTCGAGCCTTGATGACTTTATCAAAACATTTTAAGCTGGGAAATGGTTGTGTAAGATTCAAAGAAAAAAATGGATGTTTCCATGAATGCTTCTATCCCTCTTACGTGACACACAAGAGGCAAGAGGAAAATGTTCATACAACCGCATCAGATTATATTATAATTAGCCCCTACCACACAAATCTTTCAGGGCATATGTAACCACAACATCTGACCAAAACTTAATGTCAATTTTTTTGATAAATCTCCATTCCCTGACCCAAAACCCTAAGAATAACACAAGCTGGGAAGGATGCTTACACAAGATAATGAGTCTAGCTTTACCGTTGCCAATTGTGTTTGCTTAGAAATCCCCAAGGATTTGAAAATACCTATGATTTACATATCCTGTACTGATTGTGGCGCATAGAACCAACATTATAACGAGGCTTTCTGTCAAACTATTAGTAGGCTTCCACCTTTTGAAAACAGGTCTATTCTAGCAGTCACACCTGTCTGACAAAATCTACATTGATTACTTTTTATGGATCTTCATGCTATGTTCTAGAGCTCCTAATTGTGCACACGTTAGGATTATGTTTGCAAAGGCTGGCCTTACCCTTCACCAATTGGATTTACTTAAAAATCTTGAAGGCTTTTGAGCAAGCTCTCCTTTGCATATCCTACATTCTATGATTCTGCATTTCATTGAGGCAAATTGTTAGAACTTTTTGATTAAAACCTATACCTTCTTCCATTTTTGATTCTTTCAAGAGTATATAAGGTAATTTATTTGGCAGCATAGGATTGGTACAAATCATTAAATTAGTTTTTTCCTTCAATATTCAATGCTTCCACAGTCCATAATATTGGAAATGTTGCGTTTGGAGAACAAATGTGTAGTATTTTTATTTTTAATCATGACGTTTTGGACTGCTCAAATGATCCATCATTAGGTAGGTTTGTTATGATATGAAAGCCGACTGAGAGCTCCTTATATAGATAGCTCACGTCAAATACACGAGGCCATTATGGTGCTCACTAGAAAATAATAAATGCTATTATCCGTTACAAAAAAGTTATCAAATGCAATTATTTATTACAAAGAATAAATTGAAAGCAACTAAATATTGACTTTAATAGTTAGTTATTAAATTCAAATAGCCATTACAAGCAATAAATAAATACAACTAGCTATAATGACATAAAAAGTAATTGTAACCACTAATTACAATTATGAATCAATTTTCTAAAGTGAGGGGTGCACTCTTTATCTTGTTGATGGTGTGCTTCCATTCATGACTTAGACATAATCCATCATCCCGATTAAGGTTCTTGCCACGTTTTTAAATCTCCATAGCTTCCTAAGATGCCTCTTTAAGTAATGATATTCAACCATCATGACCTTAGTGTCGTAAATTTCGATGCTATTATTCGCTGAACTATGGTGTTTAGCCACAGCTGATTGTTTAGTCCTTTCATATTGTATGTCTCTATTGTGTTCTCTAACCCATGTAGCAATTGATCTACCCATCTCCCCTATATATGACACCCCACACGAGCAATCGATCCTATATACTCCACTTTTCAACTTAAGTTCTAATTTGTCCTTGGCTAATCTCAATATATTTCCTAAACTTGTTTTGGGGATAAAAGTTTTGATCCTTTGATGCTCCAAATTATTAGCTATCTTTTAGAAGATGCCGCCATGTATGGAAGGGATGCTTGGGAAACCCTTGATGTATCCTAACCTTATCGGTCTTTGCACATGATTACCCTCATCCTACCTTTTCAGGTATGCTTGTACATCCTTGCACGTCACGAGTATGGTAGTTGCTCGATTTGGGTACTTTGTAGGATTCACGGGGGATACATAAAAGGTATGTCTTGCCGTACCCTATGTGAACTCACGGTGTACCCAATGCAAACCGACATTGTACCCAGCCCAACAATTTTTTTTTTTTTCAATATTGTAATATGTCAAAATGGACTTAAAATAATATTAAAAACATCCTAAACCCTAAAAGACACCCCCAAATTCTTTTTAAACAACACATTTACCTCACATTGCATACTTACCTTTCATTGCACATTTGCTCTCTCACCTTCACATTTTCAGTTGCTTAGGGCTTAAATGCCGTCCTTTTGCTAATGTAACGAATATACTGATTTGTCTTGATTTT
Organism: Taxus wallichiana var. yunnanensis; assembly: GCA_018340775.1. NCBI lineage: Eukaryota > Viridiplantae > Streptophyta > Pinopsida > Cupressales > Taxaceae > Taxus > Taxus wallichiana. The sequence goes on along the minus strand of CM031240.1, from coordinate 859,483,088 downwards.
CGTGTATAATTTGTAACATTTGCACCATGTACTTGTTTTAAGTTCGACCGATGAATACCATGACATTTGACATTGAATTGTCAATATGTTTTGTGGTTATTTAGCTTATTTTTTACTCTATGTTTGTAGAGTTACTTTTGCTTATTATATATATATATATATATATATATTTGTAGGGCTGTACCCAAGCCCCCAAAATTGGCATATTGGCATGCCGGGTCCCATACGTGTATTCTCTCCCGTACATGTACCCGTATTCGCTCTCGTACTTATACATGTACCAGCTACCTAGCCCTCGTGGCCGTACCCAAGCCCCATAAAAACTGGTATCTTGGCATGCTAGTTCCCACACCTATATTCACTTTGGGGACTTTGTTGGGTTCACAAAGGATATGTACAAGGTATGTCTTGCCATATCCTATGTGAACTCACAACATACATGGTGCACTTCATCATTTTCCCAAATGGTTATATGGTATAGTGACGTGTTCAAAACAGGGGTTATAGGGACCGAATCGATCCATGCTTTACCACACAATGTGTGGAAAGCCCTTTGGTTTTTCGAAGATTTACGTGATTGTTATAGTAACTTATCAAGTTGTTGGCGCTACGATGATTGCACGACATGGCACAATGCTTTGTTAGTGCTTGCTTGTTTGTTGCATTGTTGTCTTCGGACAAACCATGAATAGAACAAACTCTCGTGTGTGAGAAATGAGCTTGCAATATTGTTTGGTAAAGACCGAAGTAATTTTGGTCATTGGAGGTGACCTCAAAATGTTTAGGATGTGGAGTTTGACATGGATGGTCCATTGTTGTGGCTTAGTTCTATATGTATGATAGTGGTCAAACATACATGTTCTTCCAAGTAAAATGTCACAAACGTATAACAATGCGATGTTGGAAGTAACTATGTCCTCCAAAGGCTTGATTGCGCACTTGAAAGTGCATTGCCGTGGAATGTGATTGTCTTTCTTTTATTGTAGCCATCCCAAAGAGTATGGTCAAGATGTGCTCTACTTGAAAGATTGGTTTTGGACTATATCTTGCTCAATGATGTGCATTTAGTTCCCATTGCCGATGATGACATTAAGGGTTGACCCTTGACCCAACATTGGGTGTGGAAGAGGTGCTCTCGTTCCTTTGAAGTGTCTCAATCAATGTCTTGTGCTTGCACACTAAGTTGCTGCATTTGAATTCATGTTTGAATTCGTGGAGGATAAAATTTGTAAAAAAATTGTTACTACAAAAATCAGCCATAAAATTCGTGATTAAATTCGACTACAAGAAGTATTATGCTTGTATTTTAGATTAAATATTCAAAAAAGAAAGAATGAACTTCAATGAATTCTAATGAATTTCAACAAATCTTAACAAAATGTTAATGAATTTAAATGAATTTTAATGATTTTTTGGGTCATATATGGTATTCAGCAAATTTCAAAATTTTAACATCAAATTCACCAAATGTAGTTACTTAGCTTGCGTGTGACTTGATGTAGATTCCACAATCAAAGATTGTTGCTTGCAACATTAAGTAATCGATGTGTGAGCTAGTGCGATGTCAATGGTACCACTTGTTACCTTGGTTCTTTTCCCCTTGTTTGATGTGGAAGGCGATGGAGCCTTTTGGTATTGTGTGGCTTCTTTTGCCTTTGTGCAACAGGTTTTGACAGTGTGCAGGGTGCGAGATATCTCTTAAATGCAGCTCTAGATGAAGAGAAAAGCCTCTGCTTCATCTTTTCCTTAGCCTTGATCTTGGTAGCATTGTGGTACACTTGCCCCATGTGTCAGAGATCAAGAACTCCATCTTGGCATGTATATAAGGTGAGAATCCACGATGTACTTCAAGATCTTATGTTGCTACATTATGTCCTCATGCAGATGTGCAATGTAGTCATGGAACTTGTTGGTATAGTATTGGCCTATGTTGCGAGAAGCGGAAACGGAACGCGAAGCGAAGCGCTTGAAACGGCAATTTTCAAAAACGGAAACGGAAACGGGTACGAAACGCGGAAACGGCAATTTTCAAAAAACCTTGGATACGAAACGTCGATGGAAACGTCCGTACAATATATTATTAAAAATAAAATATATATATATATATATATATATATATATATATATATATATATGCATAATACTCATTTTATAATTGTAAATTTGTAGACCATAAGAGATAATTGATAAAGCACTCAAAATATTTTGTATTCATTGAAATTTGAACTTCTAAAGAGTCATAACTCATCATTCAACATACTTACAATTTCAATGATTCACATATACATGATAATAATCTAGATAAGTTAGACGTTTTTAAAAAAAAAAAAAAAAAAAAATTTTTTTTTTTTTTTTTTTTTGGAAACGTTTCGAACACGTTTCGTACCCGTTTCGCGTTTCCGAAACGTTTCCAGGCAGAAACGTGGGCCCCTTAGGCGTTTCCTGGCTACATAGGTATTGGCGAGTCTTCCTTATGTTGGTGTAATCGTCGAAACTTTATACACTCATCCTTGTAGTGTTTGAGGGTAATATTCTCGCATAGTGCCGACAAATGAATTTAATGTTTCAATTGGTTCAAAGTCTTTGTTGCACTGCTTGTTGTAGGTTTCTCACCAGTGGAACACTGAAATGAACATCTCCACTGTTGCAAAATTGATCTCCTCCAAGTAACTGAAGCAATTGATTGAGAAGTAGGCCTCCAGATGTCAAAACCAATTATCCAATGTTGCGGCATTGATTTTTCCTTTGAACACCGGAATGTGAAGATTGACTTGCACTTTGAAAGGGCTTTAATGTTGGATCCGTAGGTTGGAAGGCGTACCGTGTGCGGAAGAATGAGATGCTACCGGACCAAGTTGTGTCATGAATTAGCGAAGTGGTTAAGGAGTTTTTTCTGCTGCTCCTTGAGGGTGTCTCGATAAAGTTTCCAGGGCGTGCGGGATGCTTCATAGAATTTCTTCCAAGCATCAAATATCTTTCGATTCTTTATGACTTTCTTTTGGATACTCTAAAACAAATGCGAGTGGATGCATGTCCTTTTTGTCGTTATGCCCTCACATTCACGGGCATATGAAAGTTCTTACAATTATACCAACACTTCGCATCATGGGGCCCAAGATGACACTCAAAGCAAAACCTTGCAATTTGGCTCAGCTATAAAACACATAATGGAAAACTTAACTATAGTAAGCCACATCATTTTAATGTTGAACATTTGCGAGAATAATGTAACTTTTATTCAATGCAAAAGAATAGTGTATGACACATAGCAAGGATGACAATGAAGATTCCCGTGAATAGAAGGGGTGGCACTTCCTAACTAATTTTCTTGGACTGGAATGTGTTTTTAGATGACCATTCGATGCAGATACTCAAGGCATGCTAACTTTCGTGATTCATCTCATCTTAGGGTCGAATGGCTTACAATATATCACAATAAGAAAGCAGTTGCAAAAGGAACAACTATGCAACGATTCATCTTCCATAATGGTTGGCGATTCGCCTTGTAGGTGTGATGATTGGAATTCAGGTGCATGTTGTGCTAAAAATTGCTTCAGCATGGCATGAGTTTATGTCAATTGAGCTTTAAAGGTTACGTATGGTGGAGAGGTATGTTCTATGCTTTGCTCAACATTGCGAGGGTACTACGACGTTGTGCGGTGGCGTGAGCGGCTAACGCGTTCGAGTTACGAAGGTTCTTAGGAGAAGAACATGGTTTGACATGGCTGCACTTGGGGAAAGGAAACTTAGGTTCAAGGCGTACCTTCTTCTCCAAAAGTAACAGAGCCATAGTTTTTGATATGATGTCCCTCTCCCTATCTCGTGCAATGTCCCCTTTTCCCAATCAAAGACCTTTGGCCCATTTCGTCAACCCGACGGCCAAAGGAAAAATATAAGGGTGACTTAAGTTACAATAAGTTATTACAAAGTGCAAAAAAAATATTAATAAAGCACTTGTATTAATTTATTTGACTTAATAATAAATTTGTAATCTCTAAATAGGAGCATTGGGTCTAATATTATGTTGTATCCTTTCTAGGGAGAGTAGAAAGAGACCCATGCTATGTTTGTCATCCCTAGGCAAGAAAATGCGACTTGGACAAAGGAAGGAAAGTAAGTTTAGAAAGGATAAAAGTTATTACTCTTCCCTAGGAAAGTGCGACTTGGCATGAGAGGCCAAGATAAACATTAGGAGTCATCCCTAGAAAAGTGCGCCTAGGTTTGGGTATACTTTTAGGGTATTTTGGCACTCTTTTCTCATTGGATGATGAAAAGGTCATTTTGTAATATTTTTCCTATAAAAAGGAGAGGGGCGGCTTGGGTAGGGAACCATTGTAATCATTTATCATTTCTGAATCTGATCTTAAGCCAAGTGCTTTTGTATTAAAGTATTCTAAGGACGAAAACCCTTAGTATATTGCCTCTGGAGGACGAAAACCCTCTTAGAGAATGTGAGGGATTTCCACACAGGAAATTCTATTGTGCTAGCATGAGTATTTTCAGTATTTTCAGTCAGTAGTTGATAGATCTTGTTCCGGGGTGTGAGGAATAAAGATTGTAATTGGGCTGTGCCATTTTGATCCAATGAAGCGACCCATCTTTTGGCCATTTGGAGGTGTTTTGTAGACATTTCAGGTCTGAAACTTATTGCTGTATGTTGCATTAATTTTTATGGATCAAATGAAGTGTTTTCTGTCATTTTTGGGAAGGTTTATACTGCTGTTTCAGTCATTTATCATCTGCAGATTTCTGTGTTAAATTCCAGCCTGTTTTATATTCATAAACATCAGATTTTTATCAGACTTCAGATCTGATTTTCTGGGTTGTATCAGCTGTAATAAAGTCAGTTTCCTGTATAATTCAGTCTCTAAATACCTGGGCGATCATTAGAAATCAGAAATATTACCATTGGGTGTTTATTTATTAATTTCTCTATTAGACCCTAGTCGCATTTTTCAGATCTGCATTAGGGAAATCACCATATCATACGAAAATCTGTATTTGCTGTTCTGTTTGAGTTAAAACTCTTTGGGGTATAAAGAGATCCATTCGGGATCTTTCACTATCCCTATGCCCATATCCCATGTTTCCTAGTGTATACTCGATCGGCTTGATGCTTCTTGTTCAAAACATTTGGCCAAAAATGCTCATTGATAGGAATGAGTATTTCATAATCTCAACAACAGCAAACAAAAAAACATCTTTGAAATAGTGTTTGTGATTTACATGAAAAAAATATTGAAAAGCTTGAAATTCAAAACTAAACTGTAGCTCTTAGATTTGGCGAATCTTCAAGCATACATTAAGAATAGATCTTACTTGTCCAACGTGCTTACTAGAGATGCACATCTCTTATAATTATTGAGAATAACAAACTTTAGATTTTGTTACCTTATCATAATGGCTTTGTACAAATGTAAAACCTAGTTGTTTGGGGTGCATGGTTGGGGGTCTGGATATCAGTTTGAAATATTCCTGTGTTAGGGCTTGTCTATACATATTATATATTGCACACAATACTAACATACATCATATATGTTTGAGTGTGTGACATAACAAACACCTTAAACATTATTGAAAATTTATGTTTTTTTTCATATATCACACGAATTCAATGCAATGTGAATGCAATAACTAATCTAACTTGAGAATCTAATATATATCGGGCAGTTTATATGTTTAAACTTTATATAATTTCTTTTTTATTTAATCAGGCAGTTTTGATTGGGTGGGCTTGAAGGCCCTCAAAAACATTGCTGGTGGACATTTGCAAGTTCTTTATGTTGCATCACGGACATGCCATTGTCTTGGGGCATGCTCTCACCTCACAATGGCACACACCTTGGCTTATGTTCCCGTGAACATGGTTTCCTTAAACCCTAGACATCTGCTCATATACAGCGAAACTCATCAAGAACTCTTTTTGTAAATTGTAGTGAATATCCATATGCCATAATGACTTATATATCTTAGAAGTGCCACCCTCTCTGTCAAAAGCTCATTGGACATTGCATTGCTTGAAAAATCATTTTTGTGCACATTAAAATTTTTACTTCTAAGTGATCAGGTACATTTCAAAATGACCATAAAATTCCCCTACCAGGATTTTTTGACGAATGAGTGCTCAATCAAATTGGGATGGTGAGCTCAATGGGATAGAATAACGCTGAAAGCACTATATGGTGTTAAGGTGTCTATTGTTGAATTGATCCAAAGACAACCATTCTTATTCCGAGTTTATTTGACAACAGTTTGTGTATTACATTCAACTGATTGTTTCCTATTTGAACAGGGCTTGATGCTTCTTAGTTTAGCATTACTATGTTTCTATTGTTGAAGTAACAGGGATGTCTACTAATGATATTATTTTTTATTTGTTAGGTAAGGCAGAAAAGGAATATGAGGTAATTGTGAAGAGAACTTTGGACTACATTTTCTTTCTACATTGCATCCAAATACCATTACGTCTGTCATACTACAGGTAACCTATTGTTATAGAAAAATGTATTCTGCAATATATTATTTTGTTTTTTTGTGCTTCTAGCAAAGTATATATTTTTGTTCATTTGATATGGTGGAGGAAATTCCTAAAATGTCAGTCATGAAATGATCCGTATTGCCAATTTTACAGTACAAATAGAAAATAGGTGATTACTTGGTAACCATAAGTTAATAAATATATAAACTGATACTGGAGACCAGATAAATCTAGCGAAAAACCTTCTCCTAGGAACCGAGTATTACGATGTCTCATATTTTTATCTATTTATCTGAGAACTTTAATTTTTTTGTGAGTAAAAATCTATTGATTTCAAATAAATTCCCAAGTGACATCTTGTTTTTACACAAGTTTATAGCTTTCTAAAAAGCCTGCTTTATTTTATCCTTGCATTTCAGTCACACTTTTGCATGTTTATTGGAAAGAAACATGCAATATTTTTGCAGGACCCTGCTTTAATCATGCATGCTTTACTACTAACAAGCATGTATGCATCTTTTTATGCATGGGATTTCTCTCTTCCGCCAAAAAGAGCCTTCACTTATTATTATAAGAGGCCTTAAGCACTCTAATGTTCCAAGATACGAACTTTATATTATTGGTTTGGCTCTCTTTGGGCTTCCCAAGATGTCCTCCATTCGAGCTTGGCTGCCTGATATCAAATCTGCCATTGTTTCTTTCTGGATCTTATCATGCATTCTAATTCTTCCTCTCTTTCTGCAACCATTATCTGCATTTCTCGGTTTATTTCTTGTTGGCTTGAAAACATTTCTAGGAGCTTCTTTTACAAAAGTAGAATCATTCTCCATTTCTAATCCTTCCTTTCTGTCTTGAACCACTATCAGTGTTCCTCTGTTTATTTCTTGTTTGCTCAAATACATTTATAGGATCTTCTTGTACAAAAGTAGAGTCATCATCCATTCCTAGACTACTCTGATCATTCCCTAGGGACACTTCATCCAAGAGAAGATCCTCACTCAATTACCAACGATGAAAAACCATCAGGTTGTTATCTAGCTTGCCGTGATTTTCTATTAGTTATTCTGAATCTTGTTTAAACTTTAAATCCATATTCTGCCATAATAAGTTAATTTTCCTCTTGAATCCTCTCACCCTTGACTTGGGCTTCGGATTCATTTCTTCCTCCATACTTTGGTTGCTTTCAGCTTCTTTCCCGATCTTCCCTTCTTTAGCTGCTTTGCCCACCCACTTTCTAGCTTTTGCTTTTTGTGAAATGCTTCCTTTTTGATTTAACAAATCCATCATTTCCTTTGGGAGTTCTCTTAAATGAACCAAGAATGCTTCTTGCTGTTTGGAACAATGTACACTCTTTCATTAGATGTTCAATACTCTGCATCTAAAGTAAATGCTTTCATAATCCAGAGGCTAGATCAACTCAATCTCGCCTGCTTTAAAGTAATATTTTTGGAAGTGGTTTTGTCAGATTGAGTTCCACACATTTTGGCATAGTTCGATGGATCTTTGCCATGATAATGTTTTGACGTTTCTACTGCCTTACCAAATGAGTTTGCTATAGTATCAAGGGCATAGCTTCACCAGATCTCTTGAGGAAGGGTGTACATTTTGATCCAGACAGGAGCAGTAGATGGCCGATCTTTGTAGACATGAAACCTAGGTGTCAATGTTTCATGAATAGACTCGCATTTCGAAAGAAGTATTGTCCTCTCCCCCAAAGACTGTTTCCTGGTCGCACTTATTAGCAAAGATCACAATGAACTATCCTCTAGCCCAAGATTAAATCTCAAACTGCCCATGCATCTTCCAGTTTTTCCCAGCCCATGCATAAAGGTCTTCAAAACTTAACTCAACATCAAGGAACCGACAAATCAGGCTTCTTCCATATAGGTTTGAGATGTTCCTCTCAATCTCATTCACATTGGAAAATAACCAGATCTTCTTCCAGAGCTCGCATGTATGGATTTCTAGGCATGGCTCCTTGATTCTCTTTCCTTTTTCAGACCATGACCATGGCTGCATCAACTTCTTTGGTAGAAGTAAAAGCTTTACTTCTACCACCGTTTCCCTGAACAAAGATTTGGGGGAATAAGAATCCCCCTTTTCATCTATGCATGGTAAAACTCTCACTACTCCTTTCTGAACTTCAAAGATAGAAAATCATAGTAATTTCTTCTACTCAGAAACCTTATCACAGCTCCATGTCACTGCAAGGAATTTTCTTAAATGCCCTTTTATACTACAATGCATTTATTCAACATACACGTTTAGCCTTTAAATCAAAACATCAAAATCTGAAAACCCTTATTGACTTATGTGTGATCTATATTTAATAGGTGAAATCCATGCTCTCTCAAGAGTGTCCCATGGTTCACTTAGCTTTATTGCCTTAAGTTTCCAGTATCCATTCTTGGTTTGACATATTTGGTTCATGTTTCAACTTTTCTTTTGCGCTTGCTTTGAATTGTTGTGCTCACTTTTTTGTTTTTGCTAATTTTTCATCTAAATTGTCCTATTTTGGGAAGAGAGTTTGAATTCATTTTATTTTCTCTTTATTTCCTAGTCATTATTCCTATTTTTGGATTCCGTTCGAGAGCGCCGCTTATAAGTTATTTTTCTCTTCTTGAGTTTTCTACCTTTTTGGTATTGTTTGCTTGCTTCCTCATCTCTTCTATTTTTGTTGAATTTGGTAGGGGTTATTGTGTCGCACTTGATCTTAGAGTTGATCTTGAGTCTTTTTTTTTTGGAAAAGGGTAAAAATGGGGGTTTTGAAAGGACTCGCATCCTTTTACAAAAGGCCCTAAAGGCAAGATACAACAATGAAGCAAGACAGAAAAGAAAACTCACAGCAACAAAGGACAAAAAGCCATAAAGACACAAACCGAACGAAACAAAATACAAACTGCAAGACATCAAAAGAAAGGATGAAGCACCCACGATTGCGAAAAACAAACATGACTACCCTCACGAGACCACCAAGGGCGGTTTACCATGAGAATGTAGTCTCATTTTAGGAAAGGAATTTCCTTTCTTTTTTCTATTTACTATTGTTCGACCATCACATCTGTTAGGATCCGAGTTTTCATCTGTATGGATAGGAGGCCGAGTCACCTCCCTTTTTCAACATTTGACTCTTCCTTCAGAAACTACCCTAAAGGCGAGACACAACAAGAAGCAAGACAAAAAGAAAGCTCGCATGCAACAAAGGACAAAAAGCCATAAAGGCACAAACCGAATGAAACAAAATACAAAATGCAAGACATCAAAAGAAAGGATGAAGCACTCACAGTTGCATAACAAACATGACTACCCTCATGAGACCACCAAGGGCAGTTTACCATGGGAACGTAGTCTCATTTTAGGAAAGGAATTTCCTTTTTTTTTTCTATTTACTACTATCCGACCATCACATCTATTAGGATCCGAGTTTTCATCTGTATGGATAGGAGGCCGAGTCACCTCCCTTTTTTCAACATTTAACTCTTCCTTCAAGAAATTATTTTTGGTGTAGCCAGAATCCGCTCCCGAGGGGAACGTCAACACCAGCGGGGGGAACGAGGGTCTCAACCGATAGCTGATTTTCCCCTTCATCAAATTTTGGCTCATCCCGAACAACCTCCCTATCATCTTCCTCTGAATCTTGTGAATCTTCCCCAACAACCAACAGGCTGGGTTGGGAATCTTTCCATGAAAGAAACTTTATCTTTCACTTTCAGCTTCACTTTCAGAAAATTGGAAGCAAGGTGACCCAATGCAAAACATTTCCTGCATCTGAAGGGCAAGCCTTCATAGTCAAGAGGTTGAGTCCATATCCTATCCAAAACTTTGAGTTCAATGGAAGCGGGTAGATCAAGAGAGGTATCCAGATCCACCAAAATGCGAGCATAGGTCGTATGTGTGTAAAGTTTAGTTTTAGAATCAATGGACAAACATTTGCCCAAAGCATTACCAATAGAAATCAAACTCTCCTCCCCCCAAAACTGCAACGGAAGATGAGGTAAATGAACCCAAATAGGTTTGACGTTGAAAGTTGCGGTGATAGGATTGAAAGACGAGAACCACGGTTTCATCAAAAAAGTGATGATTCAGAGTTCCCAAAGCTTGGAAAAGATAACATCTTTGTCATCAACACTATCAAAAACCACAATAAAAACCCCTAACACAGGGGTAAATGTCAACTTTACCATTCAAGAGAGGTCGCAGTTCGATGAGATCCAAGAATTGAAGTGACAACCTGACAAGAGGCCATTGAAGGGCAAATCAACCCATGACCGGAGAATTTTTTTGCTTGAATCACGAGACTCCCCGAAAGAAACTGAAGGGGAGAGCTTGCGATAATAAGTGGTTTAGAGGGCACAAAGGTCGCAACCACAACCTGCGAGAATATAGTGCTTATCGGAGGGGGCTAGGCCGAGGAAAGATCCCAACAGAGTCCTTCCCGCCCTCGAGCCGCAGCATCCCGCAGCAATGCCCCCGGATCCACACCACCCACGCTTAGACCAAAACCAACACCCAAAGCCGAGCTGCCAATCGGGAGGGGAAAACATGAACCGCTGCCATCAATGCATTGCCATGACCAAGCAAACCAAAATTAGGGTTAGGGAAAAGGGTAAATGATGGGGAAGAACAGGAGATGGCGGAGCCATTTTGTCCTTGTAAAGTCTCCGGGGTTACGTCGATCTTTGGATGGTAAACGCTTTTATTATACTAGAGCTATGAACTGGAGTGGTGGAGGAGCACTTTCTCTAAGTGGGACATGGGGGTGGGCTTGGGTCCTTAATGTCCGCCGAGTGATCTGCATTCGAAGTGCCCTGCTATGTTCCGCTTGGTCCATATGGAGAAGTTTGACCCCTACCTCAAGGTGTCCCCATGGCCACTTATTGAAAGCATCCAATGAACTCAATGGGAATGGAACTTGGGTTGATGATTACAAACTACTTGTAACTCACCAATAGCCCAAGACCTTGAGTTCGATCTTGAGTCTTTTGAGTGTTACATTAAGGTTTAGCTTTCATGTTTCCTACAACAATTGCCTCTCTTTGCTTTCTATCTTTCCCTCTTGAGTTTTGGTTTTCCACTTTCAATTTGCACTTTCCCCATTTAGCTGTTGTAGTGCCCTGCCATATCTAGCCCTATTGGCAATCTAAATTCTAAGGTCGTCATTAAGTGTTTCATTTCAGATGTTCTAGTGCAATTAACTGGGATAATCATCTTACGACCCTATCTTCGCCACTTGCATAGCACCCTGGCTTAGTGTGTTGTCACGAACTTGTACACGAAGCCTTACATAGTTTTCTTGCACTCACAAGTGTTTCATTGACGGTTGTTTCGTTCTGGAATTTCAGAATAGTAATAACAAATTTTAAACGATAAAAGAATAAAAATAAAAATAATAAAAACAAAATGATCTTTAAAATATAAAATAAAATAAAACCAAATTTGATTGGGCTTTAATGAGGTGCATGATGGCTGCAGTTATTGGGATGTGTCGTCCGCCCCGCCTCAATGTGCCTCCTTGGAATATGGGCCATGAGTGAAGGTTGATGGATTTGAAAGAAATAATAAAATAAAATAAAATAATAATAAATCAAATGGGTGGTTAGTTGGTTGTGAAAGTGGACATGTGACATGTTTGACTAAGGGCTGAACGGAGTTGAATGCATTTAATGCTTTGGGAAGCTTTCAAGAAAATGCAAGTGGTAGATGTGACTGCCAGCTCCACCACCTTGGCATGCCTCCCAAATATTCTTGTTTTTCTTTTCCAGGCCTGTGCCCAGACAAGAGCTTCAAATTTTGGGGGCTGGGTAGAAAGAGGTGTGTCCATTTTGCTTGCACATAACAGTCCTGAAGATGCCTCTACATACCTCCAACATTGTAGACCCGCTTTTCCAAGAAAGAGGCCTTTCTCTGGTGTACAAAAGACAGCAGCATCCTCATGAGGCATTACAATTGTTTCACCATATACAACCCAGCATGTGTCTATCTGATTGAATTACCTTTGCTAGAATATGCCCAACTGCGTCAAAATAAGAACTTAGAAACAAGGTTCGGATGCACATCAACGCTTTTAGGGAGGGATTTTTGTCAGATGTTATTTTTGCAAGTGCCTGGCAGCTGTGTGGGAGGTCCAGCAGGCATGAGAAACGGTTGGGCAAAGCGCCTCAGGGAGAGGCGGTCTCAAGGGACACGTTCTGACCATGTAAGATTCATTTGTTTTAATAGTAGGCAGGCAGGCAGGCGTGCAGGACCTTCTGGGCTGCGCTTGTTATCTTGAAGAAAGTCTAAACTTTATCTTCAAAGTGCCAAGGAAACCTGTGGTAGTTGTGTGGATTTGTTTGCTTAGAGCTTGTGGCTGCGTAGGTTTAGTGGTGAGGGATTTCCCACCCTTTACTTCCTCCTTTATGGTGTGTTGGAAGCTGGGACAACATGCTGTTGTTAGAATACCTTGAAGAGATGTGCTCTCATGGACGACAAAAGATTGCAGGATGTGCTCCAAATGGTTTTTTTAAAAGGGCCTTGGAATCCTTTAAGCATTGCCCTCCTACTGGCTTCTTCTCTCAAGACACTCCCTCTAACCTTGCACAGATCTACTGTGATTATGGGTGTCTGATTTTGCTGTTGCAACAGCCCTGGTAGATATGCATGCAAAATGTCTTCTCATGGAGTGCCATGGTTGTAGGATACGCACAAAAGAGGCTCTTTGGAAGGCCTTGGAGGCATTTAATCAAATGCCATTGGTAGGTTTAAAACAAAACTCCACAACCTTTGTCACATCGTGCTCAATGCCATTGATTTAGCTTGGGATACTGTTTTATGAATTTCCACAGCTATCAGAGTCCTTGGATTACAGGTCTTCTGAGATTTTACTCTTATAGCTGACAATGAAAGTCATCATTTTTGCCGTGCTCACAAAGATTGGCTAAGCTTGCTTTCAGTTATGGAGATATGCTGCTTGCTCATAATCCACTTTGAAGGGTGAAAGCCAAATTTCTCAACCTTTGCGAGCATTCTACCCGCCTATGCTAAAATGAGAACTTTGGAGCAAGGTATGGACATTCAAACATCATTTGGAAGTGGATATTTATCAGTTGTACAGAACGTGGAAGCACTCGAAATGCATGTAAACTGGTTAGTAAATTGTCTATTGGTGGTGGACTCGTAGCTTGTGCGCGTTCAAACTAGCTTGGAGCACCTCCCTTGTCGCCTCGTTACTTACAGGCATGGGTTTCTCACCTACATCTAGCATGATTTTCGCATTTATGGTTTTCCCTTCTCAGTAGTATTTAAATTTTTTTAAATAAAAAATCAAACAAAGAGTATGGTTTTTGGGTTAATAAAATGAATTCTGGTTGCTCAAACATTAAAATTTACTTATATTCTACACAACCGAAATGATCTATTTAAGTGTTAAACTTACTCTCGAATCACGCCTCAAGACAATGGGAATCTTAGATGACGAATTTGGATAATGACAACCTCCATAATAGCGAGTTGAACTTGAATTTTCGTTAAACATGCCATTTGAACACCTTGTAAAAAGTTGATAAAACACAACATATAACGACACGCAAAACACCTCTCTAACCCCTGTAGCGGGAAAGTCAAGGTTTGATCGTGTTCCTTGGTGACGTGGAATGTCACATCAACCTTTAGAACAACTTCAAATGGTTGTTTGATCATTTAATGTCATGCGTCTAGGAGCTTACTTGACCCTTTCGTAGCTTTGGACATCTGCCAAAAGTTGGAAGTTGGTTTTGGTTTTGGTTTTGGTTCGCAGTTTGGGTACCCGTGTTGAGAAATTGAATTTGGCCGCCACATACCTCTAGAATTTCACCATGATAATCGAAATCAACCATTAGTTTCGAGAAAACCACCTTGGGAACTATTTTTGCAATGGGGTTTTATAGACCTCTAATCGTTCTGCAAGAAGGACGAACTAACGCAATTACGATAATTGGCTCTAGAAAGGTAGTAGTAGTTTTAACCCTAGTTGCCATAAATGAATTCTGTCGACTTCGAGGGTTTTCTGTGTTGGTGAAATAATTTATTGCAGTGTAGATTATTGGTTTTCATCAATGGTCATGGGGCTAAGCCCCTCCTTGGGTATGGGAGATTCCCATTATTGAATGTAAACTACCTAAAACTGTGGGGTGGCTTTTAGGTCGGGATCACATAGGAATACTCCACTAAACTTGTGGCAAAATGCTTGTACAATGTACAAGGGAAGAATTTCTTTGTGAAAAGAGAGGTAAAGAGGAGTAGGAGAAATAGGGAGAGAGGGTTAATGTTGTGAGTAGACTTATAAAATTCACATGCATTAGCCAAAGTAGGTCCACATTCAATTAGAAGAACACAACAATGTAAGCAATCAACAAGACTAATAAATCAGAGACACAAAGTTCTATAGATCTATTAATCAAGGACATAAAGTTCCTTCTTGGTTGTACAAGATCACAATGCTTGCAAAGTTGGAGAGTAGAGAGGATAGAGGAACATAGACAAAGGAAATAGAAATGTAGCTTTTATTGCTTGATGTAGTAGTGAAATCCAACAACTTACAACAATCAACAATTGCTAACCCTTTGGAATGGAGAAGCCATTCCCATTTATAGATTTACAAATGTGATTTTTCATCTTCTACCCACAAGACCTTTCAATTTCTCCCAAACTTGAGTTAATACATTCAATTGGGCACAAATACATCATTATAACATTAAATTATAAAATCCTCGAGTTTAGGACCCTTCATATTCCTCTTCTTGGTTGAAATTTGGGAGTTATTGTGAAAATTTGCATTGCAGTCGGTCCCAGCGGGTTGTGAAAGAACTGGAGGAAAGTTCCTTGTGGGCCTTCCATCACCGACTCATCTTTCTCCTTTGTTTCTGAGCGAGGCGTTAATTGGAACACAAAGGGAAAGAAGGAACAATTCCCTCTCCATGGCGGCCCGACATAACCGATCCATACACTTTTTCCTTGTTGTCGGCATTTGCGGATATGCGGGAACGATGGAATGGAAAAACCGTTCCTTGAGTTCTTGATCGGTGACATAACCGATTTGTGCACCTTTACTTCCTTTGCGGCATTTGCGGGGTTTCGCGGAACAACATGAACCTAAGAACTGTTCCCTTAGTGCCATCCAATACCGATATGCCCGATTCCTTTAACTTTTTGGTGATTGTGGGCCCACGAGGAATTGAGGGAATGACAAAATTGTTCCCTCGCCTTGTCCTTAATTGATTTTGCCATTTACACTGCCCACTTCACTATTCCTCCCTTGTCGGCTTGTGCAGGTATGCAGGGGACAAGAAGAACACGAGAACAAAGGCGCCAAGTGCCATCCAAACTTGATTTCATTGACTTCCGTAGTAATGCGGATAAGGCGGAGATGCGGGGAACAAGTGGAGCAGAGGAGCATTCCACCCGTTCCTCAAAGCTGATTTTGCCTAGATTGCCCCAAAATTGCAAAATTCGATTAAGCTGTTTTGTGATAAGGCCCAACAAGATGGAGGACAATACCCAAAAACTGAAATTTTTCCATGACTTGTAAATTTTCAAAATTTCATTGATCTTGTGACAACATACTAGTGTTTCATCCATTGGGCAACATACCGGGCTTTATGAAAAGGTGCTGAAGGTATGGAAGATTACTGAAACTCAAGATGATGGATTGATTAAGCCAAAACTCTGTGGGAGCATTGCATGGTTTGAGAAGAAGGATAGAGACAAGTATTCCATCCACAAATAGGTACTGTATGACTCTTGACTATCTCCTTTCTGATATCTGCAACCATTGATCCTTGAAATCTGGTTCTGAGGAGCTCGGTCATGTAACACCCACTTCTTGCCCCAATGAAGAATTAACATGTGTGTCATGACATGGCTTGGGAGGATCATGTACTTCAAAATCTGTTCCAAGAGAGGTTAGGATGTGGCAACTGTAGAAACTTGGGTTGACACGAAATATTTTCAAGTTTTGGGACAAAAGTGATGTTTCCATCATGTAGAGGATTCCAATAGCTTTCCAATGATTGTTTACTTAGCTCCCAACTCCTCTTGGAACTCCTAGAATCATCCAGGACAAGTCAACTTTCACCATGGGAGTATGGCATTCCCAACACTTGAGATGACCTGTTTGATTCTTGAGATCACTTATCTCCACAGATCTTCCCTAAACTACCTTGGATAACATCATGGCTCTCCTGCACAACTTCCAGATGGTTTAGGTCTTCCTTGTCAACTTTCGGAGGATAGGCCAAAAATGGCCCTTTTAAGGCCTTCGGGGATAGTCATTCTTCCTTGAATCTTAGTGACTTTGCAAATCACCTTAGGCAAACATCCCTACACATGAAACACACTTGGAAATCTTGTTAGCATGTTCCTCTAGGCCAGAATGAGGATGAAACTGAGGACATGTTGGCTAGAGGAAAGGTTTACGATGATCGGAAGGGAACTTTCAAGTGTGGGCTTAGTTGTCATGGTCAAAATTTCAATTTTGCATGCTAGACATTTTGCATGACAACACCACGTAGATAGGAGAGTAGATGAGAATTGACACATTGTGTGTTTAAGCCTCGGGCATTGTGTTTTGAATTTGGTTTCGTAGCCACTGGGTTAAATTGGCTGTTTTAAATAAACTTACTGCAACAATAACGGAAAAGCTATTGTGGGGCCTCCTTTAAGCCTAATAACTATTGGGAAATTTTTAGATACTATTACATGAGTGTATAGAATTTCCTTTGGTTACTTGTTTTGAGAAATTTTGTTTGTGAGAAATATGGTGTTCTTCTCTCTTCTCTCCCTCTCTCTTGATTGTAAATGAAATGAAACTACAAATGCATTCCTTACCCTCTCTATCTTTGCATGCTAGTGTTTGATTCTATTGTGAGTGGGAAAATTACATGGCTGTGAAATGTGCTAGATCGTAGGAGATTTCCATGCCAACATTTGTTGCCAACCCATGATTACATGGTTGTACAGATTGCAGTGGGCGGGGCACTATAAAATGTTGAAAAAAGTTGAGTGTTAAAAATATATATGTTTTCAAACATGGTCGTCCTATTAAATTGAGAAAATGTACTTTTAAAAAATAATTATCTCGTATTCCTATATGTTTGATTATTTTCATAGTTAGTTGTACTTTTGTATGTTTAGTTAAGCAAAAGAAGATGACTGTATTATGTTGCAATGGAAACTGATGTAAGAGGATTCTATAGATAGTATTTGAATCATTATAGGAGGATGAATTTGAAATCTTGTTATTAAAACTATTTTTACCGCCGTAATTTGGATGTTGATTGTATTAGTTAGAATTGGAAGTAACAATTTGAAAATGGTGGATTTTACCTACTTTGCTAGTGATGTGTTGATCTAGAAAATCACTTAGTCGTTAAAAGAAAAATAACAAATAGTATATGTGTGTTTCCGTTTTGGGTGGAAAACGACAATCAAATTTATAGTATGAAATAATAACTCTTGTTGTAAGGAATGGTCCCTTTGAATTTACCCTCGTGCCCTTGTTTCCATATAGTCATCTTTTAACCATGTTGTTAACTGTCGCTATATTGTGATTTAGCTTTTGCTTATTCAAGCGAATGAGTCTTACTTGAGTTTTCATGACCATCTCGTGGAAGGTAAACATTGTACCTTGTGCATCCTTCGCACATGACCCATGCGAATGTCCCCTCATTGCCCTCATGGGCCAATTTGTCTTCTTCACAAGTAAGAAACTAAACGACTTGTTAACAGAGCCAAGCTCAATTTGTGAAAGAACCCCATTGTGACATTACTATGCCTTGTGGACAAAAGTGTTATCTTGGAAAGTAACGATGGAATACCTTGGGCTTTCACGAAGGTTTTGCGAGCTAAGGATGTTGAGTACTCTAATATTGATTGGTGGTTGGGTGTAGACCCCTTGAGTGTAAATGGGAATAAATTAAACCTAATACCTTTTTAGGGGTCATTTGTGGATAGATCTACAGAATCTGTTTCAATGTCAACTGCCAAATTTTTGTCCCTTGTGATGATTTTGGAAATGGAAAATGTTAACTAAACTTGTGACAAGGATACATCATTAAATGTATTAAGTCCTTGGGTAATGGGTTTGTGTTATGTGTTTGGCTTTCACCCTATGGCGGGTTGTAGACGACATGAATAAAAAGTGAATATCTCTAGTTGTACCAAGCCTTAGGTGAGATAAATATGTTGAGTTAGTCCTAGTACTAATCCTTTGGTGGGTCATGGTTATCGCAAGTTGGGATAAATCAATCCCAAGACCCCTAAGTGTAATGTTATAATAGTAATATTATATGACATACCAACAATAGAGTTGGTTCCCTTGGACCTATTCACGAATCATATTCTGTAGTGGGCCGAGTTGAATAGTCAACTCTCAACCATGTAGGCGATCTTTGCGATATCATAAGTTTGCATTAGATATATATATGGGCCTTGCTTGTGTCATCATGATTCCTTGGTGAAAGGACCCTTTTGTGATAGTCCTAGGATTGGACCCGTTACACCCAAATTGATTCGCATCCGAGCTTCCTTGACCTCGTATTAGATTCTTATGGGCAAGGTTTGATGCCATCTCTTCGTGATTATTTTAGTACCTATGATGATGTATAGGAAGTGTAGAGCAAAATAGGAACCTACTCTTTTAGCTTTATACAAAGCCCTCCTTTGCTATGAAAAGTGTAATGTATCATTCTTATGAGATCATGTCTTTTGGAAAGAACTCCTAGCTTGAAATGACCCTTATGTGTTTTGCTCATGTTTATAAGAATTCCGCTATTTGGAATACGGGGTTGGTTGTCTTATTGAAAGGAGCAAATGAGATACACTCATTGAGAGTGAACGTTTTAATGAAACAAGACTTAAGTAAACTTTAAACAAGAGCTTACAAACCGTTTAGATTAAATGTTGTTTGACCAATAATACTAAATGGAGAAATTTGACTCTAGTGGAGATGTGAACCACACAACCCATGTGTATGGTGGGCAAAGCCCTTCCTGCTTAAACCATTATGTGGGTATACTATAGTTTTATGCTACACTTGTTTGAGCAAATGTGGCGTAGTCAGTTGAGGTCTCATTTATGAGAGTGTTCGTGCATATGAATATTTCCTTTGTCGTTAGCCAATGCTGCTTACAAAAGGAATAAATTATAATCTGGTGTAAATTGAGGAATATATGTATATGGTGGATAGAGTCCTCATTTTACCTCTCCTTGGTGGTCTAGGTTTTTGTTTCTGTTTCTCTCCTTGGGGCAAATGCGACATTAGTTTATGGATTGTATTACTTGTTTTATCCGGTTATACGTGTCCAATGAAGCATGAGCTTCGAGCCATGGATCCTCCAACCTAGCATAGCGTGGCTTATAGTTGTGCCACCACTTCCTCGTTTTGGTGTTCGTAAAAGAAGTGAATGTTGGTGTCATGGTTCTGTGTTCGTGCACGAAGCACATTGGTGTGCACCTTGGAGATGATCATATCTAAAGTTGTGTTTAGTGCGATGACAACTAACAACTAACAACTAACAACGTTATAACAAACTTTTTTACCAACGGTTTAGTGTTGATTTTGGGTTATGAAATTATGGGGTGTGACAGCTGTGCTATTTCCCTTTTAGCTGCACCTTTCTGTTTTATGATTAGGATTGCTTGCGTGTTCCAGTATTCTTCGGGATACCTATCACAGAATTAAGTTTGGGGAGGAAGTCCACTGTTACACATGAGCTTTCTTCTAGTATGTTTTATTTGCAATTTATGAACCTATGCATTAACAGAGAGCTATAAAACAGCTATTTAATTAAAGAGCCCACAAAAAGAACCTAATAAAGACAATACAAACACAATAAATACACTTTGTATTTACTTATCTGGAGCCTAACAAGGACAAAGAAACAAGCTTAATAGTGTAACATGAGAGGTGCACAACATTTCTGTATTGCCATTTTGATTAAAACAGAGCATAGGGTGATTCAGCAGTTATTTATTTTGACATCTGAATGCACTAGCAATTTCTGCCAATATGTATTAGGTTTAAACTGCTAGTCATCGTTTCTAGATGAAATGCTTCAATTTCCATTATAAATTGGTTCTGATTATCTGTATTTTATGTTCTATTATTTTGAAAAGTTTTAACGCATATTGGATCATGTGTAGGAATATATGTGTTAGCTGTTCTAGGATCTTATGCTGGTTTTAAAGCTTTCTTGTTGTCTCGTCTTTTCTCCACCTATTAATACACTGACCCAATTATCTTTTCTGTTGATTTCTTGCTTTCTTTTGTTTTTGATGTATTGTAGTGCTCTGGTATCTGATACTTTGCTTTTCAGGTTGTCAATGATGACGGAGCTGTATCTTCCCCTTGTTAATATTCGTTCATCATCTCATTTTTATTTATGGTTAGCGAATGGCAAATGCTGTAAACCTTTATTGGACAATTCAGTTTCTTCAGGAACAAGCTGTATTGTTTATGTAGTTTGAATACCTTCTTTTTCTTGTGGTCATGTGTAAAGTGTACCTTGCTTTCTAGAAATGAATCCCATGGCTTTTCAAGTCTTAGAGATTGCTTTGAGGAAATAGGTCATAGTAAATACATTCCGAGGTAATAGTTGGGCTTAATTGTTTAACTATTTATCAAGCTAAATATACTGTAAGTCAATTGTACCTTGACATAGTGAATCCAGCTACTCGCATGTGCTGTCAATGCTGCATGTGCGGCTCTTGTGGATGCCGGAATTCCTTTAAGAAACATTATTGGTATTGTTTGTCTATTTCTGATTCTTTCTTAAGTTTGTTGTGTTTAAGGGTTTGCTTATCCTCACACTGTTTCACTTTCTAACTCAGTTAAATTACTAATAATGCTTTCCATGTGATCAGCGGCAGTTTGCTGTGGTGTTAGAGACAATGGAGAGGTTATTCTCGATCCTACAAAGCTAGAGGAGCAGGTAAAAACATGCCATTTGAGTGTTTATTTGAAATTTAGTTCTCATGTTGAACCACCTGGTATGGACCAATAATTACTTATATTGTGCTGGGTATACACTTCCCTCAAACATTAAAATTAGTTTGGATTTGATGTTTGTGTGTAGGGTGTTTATGTGTTTCTAAGTGCCTTGCCAAGCACCCTGGTTTGGTGTTTTGGCATGGATTTACGTGTACAAGCTAGTTGATCCGAGTTTGCATATTTCTTGTGCTCTGCATTTTTTGCTATCAGCAATAGCACTCAACAAATCCTCTTGCTCAAAATGTTAAGGGTTGATAAGTTTTTAGATTAATTAGGCTACTCTCTATCTTGTTGTCATGTTTCTTTCAGTGAAAAGGGTTATTAACTGCTGATTAAACATTTTTAGTCTATTTTAAAGTGGAAAAAGTGCAGAATGTAATTTGCTCTTTGTTTCATTGCATGAGCATTGGTTGATCTCAAATTCTCTTTGATCTCAGAAAGTTCAGGCGCATGTTTGTCTCATTTTTCCGTGTTGCCCCTTAACTGTTGCGCCTGAAGGACCTCCCACTGTTGACAGTGAGCCTCTGGAATGTGGAATCATCTCATCCATTACCCGTGGAGCAATGATGGGTATTGCAATGGATTTTGTGTTTATTAGTTAAAAGGATGATTATGTAATTTCAATTTCTCGAGATCTGCTCTGTTCTAAAGTAATTATTACTTTGCGTGTCTTTTAGTTGATAATTACCTTGATTGTTTGGTGCGGGTCGTGCTGCGAGCTTAAAACTTTCTGAGTTTATAAGATCAAGCATTGAAAAGGGCCAGGTCGATGACTGTTTCTTGTATATTATACAGCCACAATCGAATGCTTATTTCCTAAAAAAATTCTCTTCTTACAGAGTACCTAGCTGCCAATTTGACTTGTGTTCTATGTATCCTGACAGGTTTTATGCTTTTTGCAACTAATTTTCATCACTTTTTCTTTTTCAGCGAGCTATTGATTTGGCAACTTCATTATAAAACTGTTACTATTTGACATCAGTGGAAGTTGATAAAACGCGTTCGAAGGGTGAAATCAACCCATTGCCCAAATCTTGTATGTTTGAGATGTACAGAAGACAGCAGGCTTCAATCGCCCTAGTCTTGTATGTTTGAGATGTATAGGATAGCAGATTTTTGATATCATAATCCTAAATGCATAATATGGGGCAAAGCAATGATGTTTTTAATGAAACTCAGTTTGTCTTTCATGGATGCAAAGACGGGAAGGACTGAAATGACAGTCTTGTTTCCAGCAGCATTTTATCATCTGTGCTGGTAGGTAATGAGAAATGGACATCACACTTTATTTCAATATGGGGGCATACTGCTAGATGATGACACTGCACCCTGCAAATATGGATATGTTTGGAGTCTCTGGATGATTAGAATAACTGGAAATATGAGCTTTGCAATTCAATGTCAGTTTCTTAAAGACAAATCTAATTAGCAAATCTGTACCTTACCTCACCTTATTCTAACTTCAAATAGGGTTACAAAATGACAAAAGAAAGAAAGAGAATAGGCATTGACTTTGGCATTGAATCCCAGGCACACTGGAATCTACATGTCTCCAATTTTAGAGTTGTGGATTGTATACTGTTTAATAGAAATCATTTTTTTGAGGGGAGAAACTAAAGCAGTCAGTTTCTTGTAAGCTTTTTACTCTGCTATTTAGTAAGAATAAGTTATCAAGTCTATCAATGATTATTCAATATCTGATATTATTAGCTGTGCTATTGACCTACTAATTTTAAGCAAATGCAGCTTTTAATTTCCTGTAGTCAAATTATCTCTGTGCCAACATTAAAAAGGTGTTTTTTTGTTGCTGCTGATGTAGGTTTATATTGTCTTTTTCCATCTCTTCTTGCTATGGAAGGAGACAAATAGCTCTCTGGTGTTAATCAATAGGACAAGCATAAAGCGAGGCTCCAATTTATATTTTAATGTCAATTCAAATGTAGTTGTATTCTCACTGCATGATAAAACTATAGTGATTTTTTCCTTTCATGTGCATCTTGGTGAAGAGAACTACCTAAGAACTGAAACGAAAGAAAAATGAAAGAAAGTGATTTTTACGCTGGAGGGAGTTCAACAAGAAATCCCTCACCGGAAAATGTCATTTTTCTGGCCATAGGTTTCCAGCAACATTTTCTCTGTGGAATTTTCTGGTGATGTTTATCACGATGTCATTTTCAGGAGCAACAACAAAAACTTCTGGTAGGAGACAATCGAGCAGAATAAATTTCACTGAAGAATTGCAAAATTTGGAGGGTTTTAATGGCAATATTTGTGAAAATATATCCTTTTTGTGCTCAACATCATTCTCCACCGACTCTGTCATGATTTTTATTATAAATCATTGTCCACATATATTTTGTGTCGCCAATTGGCTTTGTATTATATGGTGAGAGTATAAATGTCAAGTTTACAAAATGAGTAGATGACTTTTTATATTTTTTAAATGAATTCGCTTGATACAGATTTTATATGCTGTTGCTTAGTGCTCACACGATCATATCATTTTAATGTCGAAAACCAGTTGCTAACTTCATTTCCTTTGAATTCATTTTAATTCATAGTTAGACATTTCCCCTGCATTTTTTATTGTGATGGCCACACCTAAAGAAACAATAAACAGATAATACTGAATAAGTCTTTAATTACTGGAGAAGAGAATCCTCGTCTCAAGAATTATACCATACCGTTAAACATGTTTCTTTGGAGCTCTATAAAAAGACATTCATTTCAAAATGGAACTCATTCTGGTATTTCTTTATTCAACGTAAGTTCTGTAGCTTTTCAAGGTAAAATATATGAAGCCTGCTACTTTACAAAAGAAATTCTTTTATAATGGATAAAGAAGTTGGGTTGTCGAGCATAACTAACCCAAACTTTGGTACCAAAGTAGAAGTAAATGAAGGTATACGTAGATTAAGTATGATTTGTTGAGACTATATTATTGGCATCTCTTTCATCTCTCTCCTCTCCCTTTCCCTCTCTCTGTTGCACTCTCACTATCTCTTCCCTTCTCTCTCCTTCCTGACTATGTCTCTTCTTCCTCTTACTTTCCCTCTCTCTCTCATTGTCTCTTCCCTTTCTCTCTCTTACTCTTACTCTCGCTCTCTTCCCTCCACTCTCACTCTCTCTTCCATCCTCTTTCATTCTATCACTTCACTCCTCTTCCTCTCACACTCTTGTTCTCTCTCTCTCTCTCTCTCTCTCTCTCTTTCCCCTCTTTCTCTCCTTCTCTCCTCTTACTCTCTTATCCTCTCTATCTTCATTCCTCTCCTCTCTTCCCCCTCTCTTTATCTCTCTCCCCTCTCTCTCTTCCCCCTTGCACTCTCTCTCTCTTCCCTACTCCCTCCCATCCCTCTCTCATTCTCTCTCTTCCCTCTCTCTCTCATCATACTCTCTACCTCTCCCTCTCCCTCTCCCCCTCTCTTTCTCTTCCCCCGTCTCTCTTGATCTCTTCCTCTCGCTATTTTTCTTTTCCCTCATCTCTCTCTGTCTCTCTCTTCCTCCCTCTACTCTCTCTCCCCCTTCTCGGTCTCTTACCCTATATATTTTTATCGCTCTCTCTCTCTATTCGCTCTCTCTTCCTTTATCTCTTTCCCTCTCTTCAATCCTCTCGCTCTCTATTCCCTTCTCTCTCTACCCACACTCTCTCTCCTCTCCCTCTCCCCTCTTATCTCTTTTCTTCTCTCCCTCCCTTGTTTCTCTCTTTCCTCATCTCTCTCACACTCACTCTTCCCTCCCCTCTCACCCCTCCTTTCCCTCCTATATCTCTCACTCACTCTCTCTCATTGTAGTTTTCTCTTCCCTCTCTATCCCACTCTTTTTCTCTGTTCCTTTGTCTCACTCTCGCTTTCTCTTCCCTCCTCTCTCCCCCTCTCTTCCCATCTCTCTCTCATGTCTCTCTCTCTTCCCTCTCGGTCTTTCTCTCTCTCCATCTCCATCTCCCTCATCTACCTCTCTCGCTTACCTCCCTCTTTCCCTTTCCCTTGCTCTCTCTCACTCTTTCTTTCTTCCCCCACTCTCTCCCTCCCTCCCTCTCTGTCTTGCCTACCATCTCTCTCTCACACTACCACTCTCTCCCCCTCCCGTCCTGGCTCCCTCTCTCTTCCCTCTCCCCCTCTCTCCCCCTCCCTCTTCCCTCCATCTCCCTACCTCTCGCTCCCCCTCTCCCCCGCTCTATTTCCTTTTTCCCCCTCCTATATCTCACTCTATCCTACCTCTTATCTCTCTCTCATTATCTATTCCCTCATATTTCTCTTTTTCTCCTATCTCTTGCTCTCTTCCCTCCTCTCTCACTCACTCCCTCTCCCTTTCTCCCTCACACTTTACCTCTCTTCCCCCCCCCCTCTCTCGTTATCTCTCCCCATCTCTCTTTTCCCCACTCTTTCTCACTCTCATTGTCTCTTCCCTCATCTCTCTTGATCTCTCTCACTTTCCTAGGAAATAAAGGTATAAAGTACATGAAAGTGTGTTATATTTTATAAGGGGCTATGTAGTAAGGAGAATGTATAGAACCTCTTTTAATAAACCACCTCTACATAGTGTTGTGAGAATGATATTGAGATTCTAGGAAGTAGATGGCATTGACATTGGTATTATATGGTTAGAATTGATAGTATTGAATGATTATAATAGTGGCTAAACTGTATGTTAATTGTATATATTTTAATACTCATGTTCAAAACATTAAAAATTAAAAATTAGTAATATATGCTAGCATTATATATGGAATCATATTAGTCCACTTAGAGACGTGTCAAAAGTGCTTTAACTTGTGGGATGTATTTTTTTCTTATTAGACCTCCTATGCTCAAGGGATAATTGTAACTCCACCTATTAATAGAAATATACAATATACACATTAATATACAATTAATGACATTTTTTTGACGTTAGATAAAAATATGTACTTATTGCAATCTCATAATCTCTCTCGAATCACTCTTGGCATCTCAACATCAACCTTAGGGATAACAATCTTAGGAGTATTAATTTCAATGACAAGTGCACTAACTAGAATTCTCACATCTTCTGAGGAAACCATGAAGAAGAAAATAAGAATAAGTATGAATAACATTTATCAACACTAAATGATGTTATTTAAAACAAGAAATTCACTATGAATTTTTACATTACTAGCTCATACCTATGTAAGAAGCACAACAAATACTATTCCCACAAAAATTACAATATCTATTGATCGTCAAATGTCGGTATGAGAATCTAATGATGCCATTAATTGAAAACAAGAGCAAGGTTACCTAACCAAAATAATTTTATTTACGCACATACAAGTTACATAAAATTACTGTTATCACCGAATCACAACACCCTTATGTTTATACAAATGCATATACTTGAATTCACGGTATGATTGGATAACATGGGTACTATCTTCAAGTTGTGGGACTTGCTACTTGAGATAGACCTCCAGAAAAGTGGTTCTTGCTCCTAAACTACTCCGCCACAATCTACTCTAATGCGGGGAAAACTAACTATTCTAAACTAACTTTCCAAGGGACCAAGGAGAGAGAATGCATAAAATAAAGCCTACACTAAAGCGGTGATACACTAGAAAAGGAGGGTATGAGAGTAGTCTTCCAATGCGTGAGATACGAAGTAAAGCACTAGAAGGGGTGATGACAGGTTCTCCATAATCTAGCAAAATGCATTCACAACAACATTTCAAACATACACAATGATAATGGATCCCTACAAGAACATAAAAATAGACACAATATTCTTGTAATCAAGGTTGAAGGGGCAAGAAGAATGCAAGAAAACACAGTAGGGGAAGATGCATCCACAAACTTATATTTTATTGCTTCCTGATATGCACAGTTCAATCGGTTACAAGATAAGGGCCTGGATCACCATGCAAGGAGTCCACAACAAGGGCCTATAGCACATTGGCTTCACAAAGCAATTTTGGCGAGCTTTGCTTTGCTAAAAAACTACTCCCCTTTACTTATGAGCCCAACACTCCAATTTATAAGAAAATGAGAAGAGAGAGAGAGAGGGAAAATGGAAATCCCAAATCTGTCCTTCAACCACTTGTAAGAGGCATTAAATGGAGTGAAATGATTGTGTGTTACTTGAAAAAGGCTCCCCATACTGTCCCAGGTGCTTGCAATAGAGAAAAAATGATGACCATGCCTCTTAATTGCACTCCCAACTACCAAATAAAACACTATTATGAACCCGGCCACGTTTTATGAAAAATCCCCACCGATTTCTCATCAAATCTAGAATTTCTTGATTTTTGTGTTGGGGATCGAGCCACGATTCCAACGGTACCAATTTTGTGTGATTTCGTTGAGAAATGCAAAAGTTATGGCCTTCTGAGTGCGGGCAGCTATTTTGGGTCAGCGGGGGCGTTTTTTATCATTTGACGGGAATGAGCATTAACTGACTGGAGCCGAATATGTTTCTTTTATTTAAATATATCTACCCTCATTAAAAATAATAAATCTAGTTTTTGTGGCGTAGAGGACATCGTGCTCGTTCCAGAAAGTCCAATTTTGTGAAAATCGGAGCTCGAGTCAAAAGTTATGGCCGTTTGAAGTTTTGGGAGTCAAACGTTGACTTTTCCTTTGAGTTGCGGATATTGCGGCAAAATCGGGTCCGCGTGTCCCGGCTGTCCCAGACACATTCTTCCGCATCAGCCGATTCGGGCTTCCTTGTCCCCCTTTGCGACCTTTTTCACTTTTTCTCGCGTCGTCCGTGTCTCCGCGTACTTTTGTCTGGTTGTCCGGATGAAAATCTCTTTGCAAAATCGGCGATTCGCGTCCCACGCGTACTTTTGTCCCGGTTGTCCCAAACTTGCGAAAAAAAAATTGGCCGATTTTTATCCCTGCCATTTCACTTTTAGTCCCGACATCCCAACGTCCCGCGGACCTCCACGGACAAAAAATGTCTGACTTAGCCGATTTTCTTTGTATTTGGCCCCAAACTTGGTACGATGAACCTCGGTACGACCCGCACTGGTACGATCCGCACCCTTGGACCGCAATGCTTTAAAACAATCCTGTGACCTTATTTTTGCATTTTTTCCATTTTTTCTAACTCGTTGGGATTTTTCTTGGATGGGAGAGTTAGAGAGAAGCGAAGGGGCCCCAAAAACATGATTTCGGGCCTTGAATCAATCTACTTGCTCGGGACTGAAGAATTTGATGCATGTTATCAAAATTACCTTGAGGGGTGAATTTTGGATAACAATTTTGGCGACTCAGTGGGGTTATCTACCTGCCAGATGAAGAATGGCCAGCTGCTCATAGCAATCCATTGGGCATGGAGTCATTTGATAATCTCTCAGCTGATCTTGAAAATTTGAAAACCTATATCCTTGAGCCATTGAAACATTTGTTGATTTGATTCTCTTGTGGCTGCAAATTCTTTCCCGGAGGCTCGATGAACTATAAACATGCACATACTAGAAGCAATAGGACATGTGCACAAGCACTTAGGGAAATAAAAACTACTCTAACAACATTACAATGTGCATAAGCACTTAGAGGAATGGAAGTTCTAAATTAATATTTACAAGGGTGAGAAGCTCTCTTTCTAGTAGCAACGTTTGAGATAGATTCCATTGACTAGAATCTGCAACTCTTCACCATCCAACTTAGCTAGCCGGAAGGCATTGCTACCTTTGCATTCAATGATCATATATGGGCCACTCCATATGGCATCGAACTTGGAATGCTTTCCGGCTTTGCACGATCAACATCCCATTTCAACACTAGATCTCCAATTTGGAAGGTCCTAGCCTTGGCTTTCTTGTCAAAACTCTTTTGACCAATGCTTTATCCTTTTCTATGGTCTTGCATTGCATGCTCTCTTGTTTCTTCTAATTCCATCAGCTCTGCATACCTGATTTCCATAGGCTCAAACTCAGCTAGTTCCAATTGTTTCATGAGTTCCAATGCTGGCAACTCGAGTGATATAGGTAGAACTGCTTCTTTCCCATACACAAGCTTGTATGGAGAGCTTCCTGTAGACCTCTTGGGTGTGATTCTATCAGCCCATAGGGCTGATTTGAGCTTTGCGTGCCAAGTCCTTTGATTTTCATCAAGAGTCCTTCTGATGATTCTTAGTAGGTTCTTGTTCGTAGACTCGGCTTGACCATTACCTTGAGGGTAATAATTTGATGAAGTGCTGAGATACACACAATTCTTGACAGCCCATTCAGTGATCTTTGTGCCAAGGAATGCCAATGCATTGTCTGATATGATAGTGGCGGGGGCACCAAACCTCGTGACTATCCCTTCATAGAAATCTAAGATATTGGATTCACTTGCCTCCTTGAGTGCCACTGCTTCGGTCCACTTGGTGAAATAGTCCATTGCCATAAGTATCCACTTGTGGCCTTGACTCAAATTGGGATTGATAACCCCAATGAAGTCCAATCCCCATTGCATGAATGGCTGATCTACTGAAAATTGGATGAAGGGGCAGCAGCTGCTAACCTTTCTTTCCCAGTGAAGAATGCACATCTCTTGCATTTCTTGACCCATGAGTAGCAATCATTGAACATCGTAGGCCAATAGTAACCAGCTTTCATGATTTTGAGAGTTGTTACTCGTGGAGCAAAGTGGCCTCCTACTTCCCCATCATGGAACTCGTGTAAGATCTTCTCAACTTGACATGTTCCAATGCATCTTAATAGAACACCATTGATGTCCTTCTTGAACAAGATACCATTAATGAGTACATACGGGATGGCTTGTAATCTAAAGTATCTCCTCTTTGCTTTGCTCATTTCTGGAGGGCACAAGCCTGTTTGGAGGTAATGCACCAAGTCTTGAGTCCAACATGGAATGGGTGCATCATCAGTTGGTTGTTCTTGATCATTCTGTAGTAGCAGGACAACATCTTCTTCACCTTTTGACCCGTCTGGTTGTTTGGAAGCTGAGCTGCTCACACAAACCTTTGCCACGAACCAGCTTGGTCACTTTGATTTCAATATCATATTCCATCACCCGAGTGATCCAACCTGCTCTCTTCTCATTTAAATCCTTGTTTAGGAGAAAGTCCTTGACACCAACATGAGACACCAGCAGTTGAATCTTATTGTTCGAGACCAAGTGTCTGAACTTCTTCAAGCTCCTGATGACAACAAGGACATGCTTTTCGATGAAAGAATACTTTATTTCGTAATCTTCCAAGATTTGACTGAAGAATGCTATGGGCTGTTCTGAACCTTCTCTATTCAGCTTGTGTCAAGATAGCTGAGATTGTATCTGATCCTCCAAAAGCATACAACATGAAATCCTTTGAAAATTCTGGGTTGATAAGAGTTGGAGCTTGTGATATTGCATGCTTGATGTTCTCAAAATTCTCTTTGCCTTCTGCTTGTCCATTTGAATGCAAGACTCTTCTTCAACATCATTGTTAAAGGCTTCACAAGAGTGGAAAAATTAGGCACAAATCTGCGGACAAAGTTTATCCTTCCCAAGAAGCTTTGAAGAGATTTCTTGTGGTGTGGCAATGGAAGTGTTCGGATGGCTTCAACCCTTTCAGGATCAATTGTTAGCCCTTCCCTAGAGACAATGTGGCCCAACAATTTGCCCTCGTGTGCCAAGAATATACACTTCTTTGGATTCAACGACACTCAAACCTTCTACACCTCTGAAACACTTGCTGAGAGGTGAAAGAGATGGTCTGCTACATTCTTTGAGAAGACAGTGATATCATCTAGGTATACCAGCACTATATTGTTGATTAAGCCTTTGAACGCCATATCCATAGCTCGCTGAAATGTTGCTCCGGCATTTGACAGTCCAAATGGCATCTTCTTGTAAGCATACGTGCCCCATTTTGTAGTGAAGGCCATCTTGAATTGATCTTCTTCCTTCACCATTATCTGATTATAGCCTGAATATCCATCTAGCAATGAAAACCTTTCTGAACCAGCTACAACCTGCAATATTTGTTCCATTGATGGAAGCGGATAATGATCTTTGAGTGATGCTCTATTTAGATCACGAAAGTCCACACACAATCTTATTTCTCCATTTCTCTTTCTTACTGGCACCAAGTTTGCAACCCAACTTGAGTGTTTGATGGGGAAGATGATACTGGCCTCAATAAGCTTGCTCAACTCTTTTCTCATGAGAGGTTCGATATGGGGATTCACTGGCCTTTGCTTTTGCCTGACAGGCTTGGATTCCGGATCCAGCTCAATAGTATGTTGTGCCAACTTTGGGTTGAAACCTCTTAAATCTTTGTAAGTCCAAGCAAAGACATCTGGGAACTCTTGACAAAGCTGAACAAAATCAGATTTCTCTTGTGGAGTACTTACTTTGCCAATTTGCAATGTCTTGCCTTCATCTACTAAAATAGGCTCTGAATCTTCACCCTTTACTTGAATGTTCACTTTCTCCTTCCGGAACTGATCATTCGGGTTGAAGATTGACTCCAAGGTTATGAGGCCTTTTGGTAATTTGTTAGTTCTCAGTTGCACCACTTGGTCACCATACTGCTGCTCCAGCTTGTCTTGATTTCTGGTGGAGAACTCAACTTCTTCTTGTAGGAAATTAACAATTTGCTGATCATTCTCGAAGACTTGCCAACTTGTATTGTTATCGGAACAGCTGGTCTCACAACCAATTTGATATGAGGCTGAGATTTCTCACTTTTGATACTTTCTACAACATCAAACGCAGCCCCAATTGCTGCCATCATCTCCATTTGCTTCATTCTTTTTTTCTTGGGATGGAATTGATGCTAAAAGCTTCAAAATCTTCAATAAGATCCCATACCCGATTTTTGTAGTTCTTCAACAGATCATTCTTGGCAGCATTTTTTCCTCTGACTTGGTTCACGATCAGCTCACTATCACCAAATACTTGCAAATTCTTGATGTCTTTCTTCCTTGCCCAGTGCAATCCAGTGAATTAAGGCTTCATACTCAGTTGTGTTGTTTGAGCAAGAAAACTGAAAATGGAAGGCTGAGTAATACTTTGTACCTTGTGGTGAAATGAGCATAGCTCCTCCTCCTGCACCTTGTCTACTCCTTGATCCATCAAAGAACAATTGCCATACTTCATTCTCATCCTTATGATCTGGCTTGGTGATGCTGGGGAGAGGTTGATTCTCTTCATGCAAACAATAAACTCCTAGCTCGGATTCTTCTATTTCTTGATAAGGATCAAAAGCATGCACCTTGCTTGCCCATTCATCAAGAGTCAAATCTGGGATGCTTCCAACCTTGGTGTCAGCTTCATCAGTGCTTGGATAATCTTCTTGATCAAATGCTGAACAGTTGGTATTGATTTGGCTTGGAGTGTGAGGTTCAACGTGAAAGTTTGCAATAGGTTCAGATCTGATTGTGGCCTTAGTTCCATATCTTGTTCTAAACAACATGTGTGACCAATCAGCAGATAAGTAACCTCCAATCTTAGCTGTGAAATCCCTTGACAAACATAGGGCAAAGAGTGGTGGAAGATCTATCACTGAGATATCTTGCAAAACAACAACGTTGGGGCATGCATGCAAGGTAAGGCTCAAGTTTTTAATCACTCCCACTGTTGTCACCACTGTCCCATCTAATTGCACTACCCCTTTGGATATGACTTCATATTGAAGCCCCAACTGATCAGCTATTTGCTTGGGCATTACTGAACTACTTGCCCCGAGTCAATCATGCAATTGTGTACTAATTGGTCCCCAATGATCAATGAAACATAAAATGGAGGGGGCTTCAACATTTTACCTTGCTTTCCTCCATGATTCCCTTCAGGTTGGGCAACATTTGTGAGTACCTTCTCTTGCATTTGGACCTGTTGATTTGAAGTTGACCAATCCTTCATGGCAGCTTGTAGCAAATCTCTTTGGCCTAGGATGGATAGTGATTCCCACATTGATATGTTTACATTTGTCTTCTTCATCTGATCAATGATGTTGAATGGGGATGAAGCATCCCTCTGCTGTCCTCTAGCTTGCACATTCATTCCTTGCACATGGGCAGTAGCAGCTGGCATCTGAGTTGGTTTAGGAGCTGGTTTGGGTGGTCCTTGCATGTTTGGAACTACATTTTGTTTGCCAACAGCTTGTGGAGTGGTAGAAGGTTGTGGATTACTTGGAGCCAATGGTTGTCCTTCACCCAAATTTCTCCTTTTTGACCTTGTGTTGGCTGCAACACTTTGAGATATTGTTTGATTCATACCACAAAAATCTTGCCTGCCAATTTACAAGTGTGCTATCATTTGGAGCTGATTGTTGCTGGGATGTTTCTTGTTGTTGGTTATGTCCTTGACTCCCTTCACCCTCCACACCAGTTTTTGTTACCATTAATGCTTGATTTAGGGCACCATTGAAGCACATAGATTGGTTGTGAGGTTCATTACATGGGAAACACCAATCATACTCTTGAGCTATGTTGTTTTGTATTGGCACTATTGCTTTAGAGTGGATGTAGCATTGGGATTATAGGGCTGAAATGGTCTATTGGCAGGGAGGCCTTGCTTGATTTTGATTTGCAGCTGGATTGGGTGGTCTTTGAGGCTGATATGGCTGCTGTTAGGTTGAGCTTGAGGCTGATAAGAAGGTCTAAAACTTTGGGCTTGCTTGCCTCTTGAGTGTAACCAGCTCATTACCTAAATTTTGCAATTGCTTCATGACTTCTTGAAGTTCATTTGAGGCACTAGAAGATGAAGTAGAAGCTTCACTTGAATTCTGATTTCTAGGAGTGGGAATAGGAGCTAAAATAGGCACTTGATTAGTACTTGGACTCTCTAAATTTGGATATAATGGCATTGGAGGCCTAGGAGCTAGCTTACCAGCTTGAATCAAACAATTTTCAGCTCTAATGGCAATCTATAAGCAACAGGGATAGTTGTGCCTCCCATGGATTGAATTAACATAGAAATATCAAAATTTAAAGCTTTAAGGTAATATAAAAAAGCACCTTCTGCTTGTTGGCCTTACTGCCATTGGAATTCTCTCCCAAGTCCTTTGAAATCTGAAGTTGAAGTCAGTCAGCTGCTCATTGGGAGCTCTCTTGATAGTTGTCAATTGTTCCAAAAGGGACAAGTTATCTCCCTTCTCTCCAAACTACTCATGGAGGGCTATACATAGTTGGTTCCAATTTTGGATAGAGCCTGAAGCAAGGCTCTGAACCATTGCAAAGCCTTCCCTTTGAATGAAGATGCCAATAGTTTGACAGCAACTTGCATCTCATCAATCTCATGGATTGCACAAATATTAGCAATGTCCTTGACATGATCACCAGGAGTGGTCTGATTTTCTCCAGTAAAGTATGGAATGTTCTTCAGTGCTGCAACTGGGATTGGATTTTGTGCATTGAGAGCAAGTGGGCTGCTGCCAGTGAAATTGACATATGGATTTGGTTGTGCCATCCTGATTGGTCGAAGAACTCTTGTTGATTGGATGAAAGGCCTACCAGGTGGAGGTGTTGACAAGGTTCTATTAGGTGGAGATGGAGATCTTTGAGCTCTTCTTCCCCTTCTTTCTCTACCTGGAGATAGGTGTAGATAAACAAACAATCCTTCCTCCCTAGTTCTTGACCTGGTCTATATTCTTCTCATAAATTTGCCAGGCTTGGACTGCTGAAACCAGTGGATTATGCCTCTTTTGGAGTCACCAGATGTGTAATTTCAAAGCTCCTTCAAAGTGGGAAACTTACAACAAGTGCACATCGATCTTGTCGTAGTTAAGTGAAGACCTCTAAAGGTCCCACCGGGCATGCCAGAACTATTATCACCAAATCACAACACCCTATGTTTATACAAGTGCATATACTTGAACTCACGGTGTGATTGGATAACATGGGTACTATCTCCAAGTTGTGGGACTTGCTACTTGAGATAGACCTCCAGAGAAAGTTGGTTCTTGCTCCTA
The DNA here is from genome assembly GCA_018340775.1 of Taxus wallichiana var. yunnanensis. Lineage (NCBI taxonomy): Eukaryota > Viridiplantae > Streptophyta > Pinopsida > Cupressales > Taxaceae > Taxus > Taxus wallichiana. The sequence continues at coordinate 859,447,746 of CM031240.1, read as the reverse complement.
AACTACCTGCCACAATCTACTCTAATGCAGGGGTAAAACTAACTATTCTAATCTAACTTTCCAAGGGACCAAGGAGAGAGAATGCATAAAATGAAAGCCTACACTAAAGCGGTGATACACCAGAAAAGGAGGGTGTGAGAGTAGTCTTCCAATGCGTGAGATACAGAAGCAAAGTGCACACTAGAAGGGGTGATGACAGTTCTCCATAATCTAGCAAAATGCATTCACAACAACATTTCAAACATACACAATGATAATGGATCCTTGCAAGAACATAAAAATAGACACAATATTCTTGTAATCAAGGTTGAAGGGGCAAGAAGAATGCAAGAAAACACAGCAGGGGAAGATGCATCCACAAACTTATATTTTATTGCTTCTGATATGCACAGATTCAATCGGTTACAAGATAAGGGCCTGGATCACCATGCAAGGAGTCCACAACAAGGGCCTACAGCACATTGGCTTCACAAAGCAATTTTGACAGAGCTTTGCTACAAAAAACTACTCCCTTTACAATGAGCCCAACACTCCAATTTATAAAAAATGAGAAGAGAGAGAGAAGGGGAAAATGGAAATCCCAAATCTGTCCTTCAACCACTTGTAAGAGGCATTAAATGGAGTAAAATGATTGTATATTACTTGAAAAAGGCTCCCCATATTGTCCCAGGTGCTGCAACAGAGAAAGAATGATGACCATGCCTCTTAATTGCACTCCCAACTACCAAATAAAACACTGTATTATGAACCCGGCCACGTTTTATGAAAAATCCCCATCAATTTCTCATCAAATCTAGAATTTCTTGATTGTTGTGTGTTGGGATCGAGCCATGATTCCAACGGTACCAATTTTGTGTGATTTCGTTGAGAAATGCAAAAGTTATGGCCTTCTGAGTGCGGGCAGCTATTTTGGGTCTAGCAGGGTTTTTGTCATTTGACGGGAATGAGCATTAACTGACTGGAGCCGAATATGTTTCTTTTATTTAAATATATCTACCCTCATTAAAAATAATAAATCCAGTTTTTGTGGCGTAGAGGACGTCGTGCTCGTTCCAGAAAGTCCAATTTTGTGAAAATCGGAGCTCGGAGTCAAAAGTTATGGCCGTTTGAAGTTTCACGGGTCAAACGTTGACTTTTCTTTTGAGTTGCGGATATTGCGGCAAAATCGGGTCCACGTGTCCCGGCTGTCCCGACACATTCTTCCGCATCGGCGATTCGGGCTTCCTTGTCCCCTTTTGTGACCCTTTTTCGCCTTTTCATCACCTTTTGCGCGTCCTGCGTCGCGCGCGAACTTTTGTCCTTTTGTCCCGTGTTCGGATGAAAATCCCAAAAAAATTGGCTGCGTCCACTGCGTCGTCAATTGAACTCCCATTCGAAAAAAAATTCGACTTAGCGATTTTCTTTGCCTCGGCATCGAACTTGTCGCGAATCCGTGCGACCCCCCACCCATGATGCCTTAAAACAATCTGGACCTTATTTTTTTGACAAAAATGTTTCTAACTTAGCCAATTTTCTTTGTATTTCGGCCCCAAACTTGATTTCGACCTGAACCTCGTACGACCCGAAGAACTTGATGCATGATCATAATTACCTTAAGGACCCAAATGCTTTAAAACAATCCTGTGACCTTATTTTTGCATTTTTTCCATTTTTAAAATACTAACTCGTTGGGATTTTTCTTGGATGGGAGAGTTAGAGAGCTTCATGTAAAATTACATTATGGTTAATAACAAAGGTTTGTTGGAGTTGTGTTGTCATTGATGTCAAAGTATGGTGTTGTCAGTATTGTCATTGAGTTGCATTGATGTCAAAAGATGTATGGAACATGGAGGTTGAGTTTTTAGGTGAGATTACATGGTGTTGCATGTGCTTTGGAGCAGTATAATGACTTGTAGGAATGTGATGATGGCTTGCAAAGGCATGAAGGACGTTGCTTAGGTGTAATGGAGTGTGTTGAAGCTTATTGCAGGTGTTCAAGGTTGGCTAAGGAGAGTTGAGGTTAGAATTGGTGAAACAAACATGTTTCAAGTGCTTGTTTGTGAGGCCTAGAGAGCATAGTGAGGCATAACAAGGTGAAGTGAAGCATGTAACAACTATGTGAGCATGCGAAGCATGCAAATGAGGTGTAAAGAGACTCACAAGTGTTTGAGAGTGAAGGTACATGTTTTTGATGTGGTTTCTAGGTTTGTTTTAGACTTAATCCTTAAGAAAACATGCCCTAAAGAAGTGAGTTGGATTGTTTCCAGCATGGTGGTGCAAGAATGAGACTAGAGAGTGTGTAGCCCATTGATTTATAGATGTGGTCCAAATTTTAGGTGCTGGTTTGAAGGTATGTGCAAGATATTGAGTTTTTACCAAAACAGGTTGTGAAGGTAAGAAACCAGGCTAAATTTTGACTTTCAGATGCTCATTGGGGAGTGTGTGCTTTGCATGGGAACCAAGCTCCTGGGGTAGTTGAGTAGGTCAGTTATTAATATTTTTCAAGAAGAATGAGGTTGTTTTATCATCACATTTTTATGAACAATCGTTAAGAAGCTAAACTGCTTTTAACCCTCTTGAAACCCTAGCTTTGGAGCAACTTGGAAGAAAATGAGTATAATGACCCATAATTGATTTTTTGAGAAAAAGTGATGATTGTATGTTGTAGAGGACTCCTCCATATTTCTCTAGGTGTGATTTAGAGATTTTGGTTGTATGTGGGCCCCACCCAAAAGGCAAGTTTTTGAAAAGTTTCAATTTGTGCAAAAGTTTCCCATTGAACCTATTGACTAAATTACCATTTATTGAAGCATGAGAGTTGTAATACATGTCCATGATGGTTTCAATTCATGGTTGTGCCTTTAAAATTCTAAGTGCCCTATTTTTGAGGACTGGTTTTTAGGTAGTTTTGAGTAGTCAATTGGGAACAAAGCGGTTTTGGAGGTGCTACAGCAGCAGAGTTATGACTTGGTTGAATTTTTTCATGATCTTGACAACAAGATATTTCCAATGGTATATCACACTTGATTTTTGATAATATATGAGTAAGTTATGACCTATTCTTTGAAGGTCAATTTTGAGGATGCTTGGTTGAGCATGGTCTAATGAGGGTTTCATGGTGTGATGATTGTTCGAGTAGTTTTCATGAATTTTGAGAGCTTAAACAACATGCATAAGTGTGTGGACTGCCTTGGTGAAGTCAGTTTTGGTCTTGCACATACAGATTTGGTGAGAAGGGTTCTTGAAGGGTTTTAGGACTTGGTGTTTCCTAATAGAGGTCTATAAGGTTCTTGGTGATGATGACAACCTACATGGGCATATGGATAATTTTTATAGGATGTTATAATTATGCTTTAAGTTTTTTTACTATATGAGGGCCGAGCCAGGTGATTTTTTGAAAAGAAACATGTATAAAGGCAAGTTAAAAGGTTCATTTGTGCTAGTTGTGCAATAGAAGAAAAGTGCGACCTAATAGGGAGAGAAGTGAAGGTAATGAAGGTCCTTGTGACCTTGTTGAGAGGAAAATGAGTGTATGTTGATGTTCTAGAGAGAGAATGTGATGGTGAGCTAGGGCAGGTGTGAAATTAGCTTGAAGAAGAAGAATATTTTGAGCAAAGAAGGTGTGTTTGAGAGGGGTTTTGAGTGCATGGAGCTAAATTAATGATCACTATTAGTTGTTGGAGCAACAAATCAAAAGTAATCTTCATCTTCAGGTGGCTGAGTTGGTGCTTGGTCATTTTAGGAGGTTGTAGTCTCCTCGTGGGGTTTGTGCCTCTCTAAATTAGAGGTTGGTGCTCCTTGTAGGGTTGGTGCTCTACTAAACTAGGGGTTGGTGCTCCTTGTGGGATTGGTGTCTCACTAAACAAATCTCTTGTGATATGTAATATTCATGAGATTTCTTTTTTGAGTAATATAAGTAAATGTTCAATGGGTTTTCTTCCCCTTTAGGGTTTCCCACTTAAATATGGTGTTCATGTGTTGTTTCATGCTCATGTGGATGGTTGATATGTTGCTTGATGGTTTGCTAAGCTAATTGATATTGCTCATATAATTGATAGTTAATGTTGAATGGTCAAATCAAATTAAAGTAAAAGTTATAATGACACACCGATTCACCCTCCTCTCAGTGTTTGTGCTTCAAACAATTGGTATAAGAGAAAAGCCTTTAGAGAAAGCCTAACAAGCTTGAGGTGATCCTCGAAGCACAATATGTCTAAAAAAAAGGAAAGATAACTAGGAGTTGATAGCCATGGCCAAGAATGATGAAGAAACCATCAAGAGTCTCAAAACCAGTTGGAGGATGTAATTGCAAGTTTGAGGACAAAGGAAGAGGAGTATGACAAATTGAAAAATAAGCCCTGTGAAGTTTATATGCATGATCAAGTTGACATTGAAGTTGTGGTAGATCTACAAGTAGAGTTGACATTCCATAGAAAGGAGAACATCAGTTTGAAGTCAGAAATCAAAGGTATGACAACAACACTCAAGACCAAGGAAGAAGATTGTGTAAAGCTCAAGAAAAAGGTATAAACACTAAAGGTAAAAATGATGAGAAACCTAATATAACAAGTCAAGAAGCTGGTCCTTGTTCCAAAGAAGGTGAAAATGAAGGTGTTCATGCCAAGAAGGTCTATTCAAGGATTAATCCCATCAAACAACCAAATGCTATGAGGTATGCAAGGTTATTTCATGGTTACTATTGATCTTACAATGGATTTGGTCATAGGGCAAGAGAATGTAGAAGGAGATCCCTCAAGAGTGAGCATCCATGGAGTAATGGATACATGTTACAAATCTTGAATTGTGCGTGGATCTAACCCATTGTTGGGGAATTAGTATTGGATTTCCGTAGCACAAGAAAAAAATTCTCCACAGTGTCATTGATCAATAGATTTCCTTGCATAAATATATTTCTCTTTTCTACACATTTAATTCAACATGGAAGAGAAGAGGAGTGGATTTCTAAGAGAATTCAAGGCCTATAAAGAGGGAAAATTTGAATGCTAAAGTAAATGATCACCCTCGCCTACAATGAACAACCAAGATACATTTTAAATTTCTCAAGGATCATAAGTCTTGGAAATATTATAGTTAAGGGATAACAGTATGAGGATTGTCATTTTGACAATAGAAAATATACCTATAAAGGAATACACGCATATTGAATGTCATATTGGAAAAAACTATAAACAAGAATGGTAGTACTTAGTAAAAAATATATACGGATGTGTTTAATAATTTTCTCTTACGAGAAAAGGAGTACAACATTTATGAATGATGTTACGAGATGGAGAGTTTTCTTGGCTTTGATGATACTCTTAATTTATTGAAGCTATTATAATATGATTCTCTTTCCCAAGTGTAGCAAGCGGAAATAAGTTCATCATTTTAGTTGTGTAGGTAAGAAATGGAGGTCTAGATTAATCAAAACATACATCCCAACGAGTATAGGTAAATAAAGTGATGATGTGATGAAATGAAAAAAAAATCTTCATCAATCTATGGCCACCACATTATTTTCCCCTTGCTCATATTTGTGGGAACCAAGGGCTTTGCATCTAAACGAGTTCTAATATCGATAAAATTGTCAACAATTTTAATAGGGCAAGAATTTTCTTAATTAGAGATCCAAATACCTATTTTACTTTAGTTTAAGATGCTCTATTTTTATTTATATACGCTATATGCATCAAATATATTATCAATTACATTAGATGATGTAATGGAACTGCTAATAGGGATGTCAATAGAACTAAAAACTCTAGAGTGGTAAACAAAAGAGGAATAGGAAAGCCATTTCTTTTTTGAAGGAAAGGGTTACAAAAGTGTAGGAAAATGAACAAATTTGAAATTATAAAAGGGACAAGCCAATACATTAGTTTCTAAATAAAGCAACAATAAGAGGTATGCATTCGTTGATGTATCCATATAATAAAATAGTTGGATCATTCAATAATAATTATGTCTAAATGAAAGAAATAATTTCTCAAATGAGGTTTGGACAACAGTGAATCCAAAATCCTCTTGGAAAGCATATGTTTCCATAAAAAAATTCATGTGAAGAAAGCATTATGTAAAAAAAAATCAAAAATCAATATCAAGGTATACATATTGACATTCTTGTCAATGAAAGCATGAAAAGAGGTCCGTAAGATAACATTAATTGTTTACAATTGATTATAGGAGTTTTCATACCATTTATGTTCCGTGATATTTCTATTGAGATTTTTTTGTCTCAACATCAATACAAAAAATAAATGACGAAAAATTAGGAAATCAATTGATGAGCAACATGTAAAGAAGTGGGGCATAAGAAATCCATTACAAAATTTGATAAAATATGAGTAGGGAGAGAAACATATAAACATTTAAAAAATATTACTCACTCAAAGAAGGAGGGGGAATTGTTAATAAAACAAGGTTCATACTTGAGACAAACCTATGTCTATGTAAGATCTTGGCCTTTGATTCTTACTTTTGTAGAATAGAAGAGTATTCCCTATATTGACCTTATATGAAGACCTTCCAATTGAAGATCATATATGTTTATATTTAATTACCTTCACATTAATTGTAACACTAAAATAACAACTAAAAATATAAAAATCCATAATCAATGCAAAAATGCTTCACTCAATCTATACTAGAATGTTTTAGTACTTTGGCTACCAATAATTATAGGCCTACATATTGACATCCGTGATCAAATCAAGATAATACATTAACATAATTTTGGTATACTTTGTTCCATCTATAAGGATCCTATGCAAAATACAGTCAACTATGTAACAGAGAATGGAAAGGAATAAACAATATGACAATGTAGTGTACAAAAATGATAAGTACAACAAATGGGGAAGGTACAATCCAAGTCCTAACACCAAGGAAACTTTCCATGTTGGCAAGGCACCACACAATGTCCACATTTGACTTCAATAGTTTTCGTTCCAGTACACTAAATCATATAACATAAATAAAGGCAAGCTTTTATGTAGGGAAACTTGAGAGTATACAAACTTCAAAATATATGACTATTCTAATTCCATAGAAAGAAATTTGACATGATTTTTTTGGTGAAGCTAGCTAATTCCTAATCAATATGAATAGAAATGATGTTAAAGAAATATATTGCACATTGCTTCATTATCTCATATGTAGCAAACCCCTACATGGAAGCAAGGACCAACCATAAATTATAATGAAATGCCAATTAAATTCAATTTGCATCCATGTTAATTATGGGTGTCGCATAGAAATTAAATAAGTATATTTCATTTGACATTTACCAAATCATTAAGATTAAAATAAGTGTTTGAGTCCTGTTGTTTTTCAAGGAGAATATAGAGGAAGATCTGGACCTTTGTTATATATTTATAAAAATAGGGACGTAGGGTAAGGTAATCATTTATTATTTTTGAATGTGTTTAAGCCTCGTATGTGGATGTTTATTTCTAGATAATTTTATCTAACATTCCTAGACTTGTTTTATGTCTCACGGATACTACTATTCTGCCATTCAAGAAAATAGTAAACACATGGAAATCCATAAAAACATATATAAAAAATGTAATAAGACTGTTAAAATTCAAATCACATCTAAAAATACACATGTTAAAAATTGGAAATGCATTCATATGCCAATAAGAATTAGCCTAACAACCATGCAACAAATAGGGGAAAAAAAATATTGAACCCAACAGAAAGGAGAAAACACATTTTCGTTATGAGTAGAAGCTATATTGGGCATCTAGTTAAAAATTTATGGAAAATATAAAATGGGGAAAAAACCATAACCTTGAATCTGCAAGAACCGACACATGAACTTGCTGCTCTAGATTGGAGTTCTTTCATTTCCATCATTACCAATGTTCAAAATTGAACCCGTCACAGCCCTTCCGAGGGCTTCAAACCCGTCAGAAAAGGGCAGGTCAAAATCTGCCTGTAAAAAAAATTCAGAACTTATAAATCATTTGACAAATTTTAAGTGTAATATTTTTTTCAAATTGTCAAAAGAAGGGTTGTGTGGAAAAATGGCCGTCAACCAGAAATGAGATTTGATGCCCGTCCTAGGAATTTTTGCTTGCTAGTCTTTACGGTTTTTGTTTTTGAAAAACTATTTTGTAAAAAAATTAAATTTTTATTTAACTGTCAAAGTAACATCTTGTAAATTTGGTCAAACGTTATTTTGGTTAATGCAAGTTTATAGTTAGCACCGCCACTTCCATTGTTCGTGAAATTACCATTTGCCAGCGTAGCAACACAATGTCATAAATACAATACCATTTCCGCATAAACTGCCCTAAGTATTTCCATGTGCGTTCATAAAGACGAGTAAGTATTGCAGTTAATTTTTTCAATAAAAGTTTTGAATCTCCCTCCACTTTTTGAGTACCTGAAATTTTGTATTTGTTTGTAATATACTGCTCGAAGTTTTCTCTTACAGTTATGGATATGGACACCTAAATATTAACATTTAATTCACGATATTCCAACTTGATATACAAAAGTTCCAGATAGCTGGAGTTTTTCCTACATGCCACCGGTTTTCTTCAAAAGTTGCAAATAGCCAGAGTTTTTTCTACATGATATTCTGGTAGGTTCTACATTAATCATCTCTCTCCAATTTTTAAGCAAGTTCAACATCTTCTATTATACATTTTTTCCTTCAAAACATTATGGGCCATGCTTCCTTCTTGTTGTTTGTTTTTTCTGCTCTGAATTAAAACATGATTTTTATTATAATAGTAGTTTAAACTATGTTAATATTGGAAATAATGACCAATAAATTTCAAATTTTTACAGATTTTAGGAGGGATTATAACTGAAAAGATCATTGGCACTAATAAAATAAGATGTTGTTTTGAATTTTTCAAAAACTTAATAGGAAGACCTTGAAAAATATCAAAATGTCCCTAAAATTTTAGCTGACGGGAAAGGATGAACGTCAAATCTCAACCTTGTCGTTAGCCACTCTGACTTCAATTTGTAAATCCAGAAAAATATTTAATTGTAAATGCAAAATATGGAACCAAATGGTTGCTAAATCAAACTCTAGCGGGATAACAAGGAGCTACATAAGTTTGTGTGGAGCTCTAGTGTTTCACTACTATCGGATGCAAACCAACTTGGAGTGCTTGCAGATATCAACATTGTTGTAAACTATCCCAAAATCTAAACTCCAAAGCATCACGTCAATGTTCAGGAAAAGGTAAAGTTTACTTTTCTATTTATTTGTTTATAATAGAAATGAGAACTCGTCAATTTAGGAGATTTACTAGATTCAACTGTTGATTGTAAAATCACACAAAAAAATTTAGATGATAAACTTTATTTCTACTTAAATAATATTAACTAAGTTTTTTCCCCTAAATGTGAGGACTTTTGTGTTATAAATAATTTAAGGTATGTTTAATAGGGTTGAAATAAGAATGGAGTGACTTTAATACTAAAAATTAGAGTCAAACATCAATATGTAAATCAAATATGCCTCTTGCAAACATGATAACTATACGGATTATCCTTATCATGGTTGGAGAAAACCCATAAAAATCCTAATTCACCTATTCCAGAGTATTGGGTCTCATACAATCACTTGTTGCTAACATGTACTTCTTTTAATTCTCTATACTCTTTACTTCTTAAAATAAATATTTGGAATTAAATAAATAAAGAAAGATTGATTTTAATAACATCCACAAACCCAATAGTTTATAAAATTAAAAGTAGCAACAATGACCACACAAAAATAATTAGTGGATATAAAGTCTCGCCCATCTAATTTGTGTATATATTTATTTTAGACTATTAATTTTTGTCCTATTAATAGTTGAAAAATATCTAGTAAGTTTCCTTGAATTCGTAAAAGACTTTGAACTGATAATTCTTAATCTTCCCAATTAGGCCATATAAAGACTTTGAAATTACTATACTTCAATTTTCCCAACTAAGCCATCGGACTGTCCAAATTGTGGGAATATGGAGTATGGGAAGTTCATGAATATCATGCTTCCTAAGAATATATACAAGTTACAATGATAAATGTGCATCTATAGAAAGGTTCAAAAAGATAGTGTGTTACACAAAAAAACATTGAAGGATATGGGTGTGAAAGACATGTCATTTGAGAGTATGAAGCAAATTTTTGTTGGCATGCAATATTACAACCCTTTGTAGTGAATGGATTTGACATGTAGACTTGATTTATCCTTGTCATGTGAAGTGTGAAGTATTAATGATACTTTTCATCATGGAAGGGCTGGGCAAATATTTGCCCTTCAAAATAAAATTTTGACCAGCCCTTCAAATTTGATCACTGATCATTACCATATACCAAATCATAAGTATTGTCCCTTTAAAGTTAGGAAAACCTACCATTTCCATTCGTTTTTCCCCTCCATATACAAGATGAAAAATATTTTACACCAAACATGGAATCCCTTGCCATCTACCAAAGGAGGAACATTAGAAGTTGTAATGCCCACCAAAATACACCCCCAAAAAACAGTGTTAAATTACCATAATGTTTTTTTAGCTTTAATTACTTGTTACATGACACCATAAGAGCCCAAGTAGAATAACTCAATGTCGCAAAGGACACTAGCACAAGTATGGACCAACAAAGACAACATGAAATAACAAAGCACATGATTTACATCACTAAACATTTGCACCTATTGAATACACAATACAAGGGCCATCTTATGCACCACCATGACCTCAAATGACTTAGATGTTTTTTTAAATTGGTGAAAAATTGTAAAAGGATAAAATCAATAATAAGGACAAGAAGATAGGACATGCTTCCATAGTGTTCATAGTTTTCCATGGATCACATATTTGTAACAACTTGTTTTCTCGAGATGTCCTTCCTTCAATAAACCACAAGTTACACACACACACACACACACATATGTCATGTCTCACGATTTACACCTTTACTCCTATGAGTTATGCTTTATTCATTTGTATTATCTAGCATAGTCAACTTATAAATCTTAATTACCAATTGAATACATGTCTGCCACACCCGTGATCCTCATAAGGCTCATCTTTAAGATGAGAAAGGATGTTATCAAAAGTAAATCTCCCGCACAAAAAAATTACCTTTTATTTTCTTATCAATAGAAACAGGGATAACATTAGGTTGAAGGAGTGGTTATTGTTACTATATACATTCCCAATATAATATTAATAGACATCATTTCCAAGATTTCTTTGCAGATACCTTAATCACCCACAACCGATTGCTTAGGAGGTAATAGACTTATCTTAACCCTATGTACATGTATAAAGGTAAACATTATATAATGGGGTAGTTAAAAATTCCCATGATTTCATAAAACCGAACACGAAGGACATTTTTGACAAGCTTAGAAATGAGGCATACCATGTTCACACTTATTTACATGATGAGATATCATTGAGTTCCAAGTAGATACCAAGCTCAAGGAACTTTTAACTATGTGCAACGTTTCAAGAAGCATAAGGATATGTGCAAAGTATCTATGTAAGAGGATTGATAAAGTATAGATTGAGTTTTATGCCACACATTAAACTTGAATCTCGAATCAAATGATGCATAAGAACATGGGGCAAGTGCACAAAGATGGGGGCAAAAAGTGGACACAAATCCGTTTTTTGGCCATTTTGGCCACAACACGCTTGCATTATGGCTCAGACGCATTATAACTCGACAAAGAAAAATTAGGGTCGCACTATAATGCAAATGCGTTATGGTTTGGTATGTCTGAGCCATCGCGCTCGTGTTTCAATGTGTTATGTGGTATATGTGTTTGTGGCATGCTTCTATTGACTAAAATAAATGTTTTTCTTTTATTATTATTTATATTTTATTATTTATTATACTTTAAATTTATTTTAGTAAATATAAGATATTAGGGTCACTTTGCACCTTATGGAACTAGTCTCACAACTCCATATGTCATGGTTTAGAAGATAGTTTTTCGATTCTAATTTGGTCAGTACATAGGTATTTTTCAGGATTTTAGCATTCAACCTTCAAGATTTTAGGGGCCTTTTCGATTGGTTATTGAAATTTGTAGGATTTTTAGATGTGTCAAAACTATATATTCACAAGAACCTCTTCTTCCTTGAAAGTGCTTAGTTTTTCTCAGTAATGATGTCTCCCTATATCCAAGGATTGAGGACTAATGGGGTCTGTGGCAGGATTGGACATTTAGGAATCATCGAGTGTTTGAATTAGAATGTCGTTGTATCTGGAGAAACATTTTCAAACATGGGAGTAATGCATATTGGAAAATAAAATTGAACCTCAGAAATCCTCTCAAATTGCTAGCTTACACAAGCACTGGACATATCAAGCTATGTTCTTCGAATGAAATCTTCATTCCCAGATCGCTTAAATCGAAAGAATTATTCAAAAGAGCATAAAAATGATCAAATTTACTTGGTATCCTAATATATCAGACCCAAAAATACCACCAGACTTGCTATTCTCAATTTAGGGTTTAGGGTTTAGCATTTAGGGCTCATGGTTCATGGTTCGGGGTTTAACGCTTGGGCTCGGGCTCGAGCTTTAGGGTTCAGTTCTTAGGGTTTATGGTTTATGGTTTATGATTTAGGGTTTAGGGCTTAGGGTTAAAGACTAAATGTTTATGGTTTAGGGTTCAAATCTTAGGGCTCATGGTTTAGGGTTTAGGGTTTATGTTTTATGGTTTATGGTTTAAGGTTTAGGGTTTGGGGTTTAGGGTAAATAAGGTTTGGGGTTTAGGGTCGAAGATTTAAAGTTTAGGGTTTAGGGTTTAGGGTTTATGGTTGAGGGTTTGATGTTTGAGGTTACTAGTTTAGGGTTTAGGATTTAGGGATCAATACTCTAGGCTCAAGGTTTAGGGTCTAGGGATCAGGGCTCAATTTTTAGTGTTCAAGGTTTAAAATTTAGGGTTTAAGGTTTAGGGTTTAAGGTTCAGGGTTTACATTTTATGGCTTAGGGTTAAGGGTTAAGGGTTTAGGGTTTAGGGCTCAGGTTTAGGGTTCAATATTTAGGGTTTAGGGTTTAGGGCTTAGGGTTGAGTGTTTAGGGTTTAGGAATCAAGGTTCAGGGTTTAGGGTTTAGGGTTTAGGGCTCAAATTTTAGGAATTAGGGTTTAGGGTTTAGGGTTTAGTGTTTAGGGTTTAGGGTTTAGGGTTTAGGGCTCAGGGTTAAGGGTTGATGGTTTAGGGTTTAGGGTTTAGGGTTTAGGTTTCAGGGTTCAGGGTTTAAGTTTATGGTTTATGGTTTAAGGCTTAGGGTTTAGGGTTTAGGGTTTAAAGTTCATGTTAGAAGTTTTGTCACTCAAAATCGGTGGTAGGACAATCAATGTCTACCACGTGCCACCTCCAAATTCCAAATTTCATTTCATTTAAATTCACTTCAAGAAAGGTTGGAGGAAATGAACTCACCATTTTCTTCATGCCTTTAGAGGTCCAGAATGTCAATTCGACCCAAATTTGGCAAATATGGAGAACTTGGAAAGCCGAATTGCATTTATAAAGATAAGCTCAAAGCGAAGGAATGCATTTCATAAGTAATTCTAGTCAATTTTTTTATTAATACCTACTAAAACTAGCCTTGCGATTGCATCCTGATAAAAATAAGTTCCCAAGAGCCGAGGGATATTTTAAACTTATCACACAAGCATGGGGATTTCTCTCTGATAATACCAGAAAGGCTACCTATGACGCCATGGGGAAAAACCAACAAGGGCACAACCCCGCCTTCCACCAACTGAATTCCACAAGAATTGCCACTGCCATTGGCATTACCAACAATCTAAATGGGAATAATTATTCAAGTGTGGATGCCTTTCCTAAAACTTCCATATTCAATGACCATGACTAGAACCAAAAACAAAAACATGACCAGGAACACGACCTAGACCAGGACCTAGACTAGAAATTTGAGAGGATTTCGAGGTTTAATTTTATTTTCCAAGATGCATTACTCCAACATTTGAGAATGTTTCTCCAGATGTAATGAAATTCTAATTCAGACATTTGATGATTCTTGAATGTCCAATCCTGCCACAGACCCCAGTAGTCTTTGATCCTTAGATACATGGAGACATCATTACTGGGAAAAACCAGGAACTTTAAAGGAAGAAGAGGTTCTTGTGAATATATAGTTTTGACACATCACATCACACCCTTTATTAGGCTTGATGACTACCCCTATCTTTTTAAAGGAACTTTTGAAAGCATCCATGGGTTTATCATAGAAGGAATTACCAATGAATGGAAGGTCACTAAGCCATAGGCAAACGACTCCCATTCAGAACTAAACAAGAAAGATTTACTAGGCAATTGATAACTCCTTTGTGTTCTTAGTCATACCCCTATTGCTATGCTTATTTTGCACAAATAGACTCAATGATGGTTCTAGGCACGAGACTAGGAAATATGGTCTTAATATTTTCATGCCCTCCTAGTTGAGTAGTCAAAATCCATATTAGTCTTGTTGATACTTAGTACTAATTACCAATGAAATCTAATTCTCCAACTTTCATTTTATTTACTCATCTTCCACGTCATACTAAATAACTGATTTGATAGGGGAGTTTCCCTCTTCGACGATGATACATTGAATATGAATATGATTCTCAAGAGGGGAGTTGCACCAAGAGGTATCGTTTGATCCTACACCTAAGCCCTAAGCCATAATCCCTAAACCCTAAATCCTAAACCTTGAACCCCAAAACCTAAACCCTAAATCCTAAACCCTATTTTTAGCACCTTGAACCCTAAACCCTAAACCCTAAATCCTAAACCCTAAGCCATAAGCCATAAACCCCGAGTTCAACAAGAAATCCCCACCGGAAAATGTCATTTTTAAGCTATAGGTTTCAAAACATTTTCTTTGAGGAATTTTCTAGTGATGTTTATCATGACGTCATTTTCGAGCAACAACAAAACTTATAGTAGGAGACAATCAAGCGAATAAATTTGATCAAGAATTGCAAAATTTGGAGGGTTTTAATGGCAATATTTGTGAAAATATATCGCTTTTGTGCTCAACATCATTCTCCACCGACTCTGTCATGATTGTTATTATAAATCATTGTCCACATATATTTTGTGTTGTCAATTGGCTTTGTATTATATCTTTGGGAGTATAAATGTCAAGTTTACAAAATGAGTAGATGACTTTTTATATTTTTAAATGAATTCACTTGATACAATTTTTATATGATGTTGCTTAGTGCTCACATGATCATATCATTTTAATGTCAAAAACCAGCTTATTAACTTCATTTCCTTTGAATTCATTTTAATTCATAGTTAGACATTTCCCCCGCATTTTTTTATTGTGAAAGAGGAATAGGAAAACCATTTCTGTTTTGAAGGAAATGATTACAAAACTGTAGGAAAATGAACAAATTTTAACTTATAAAAGGGGTAGGCCAATGAATTAGTTTCTAAATAAAGCAACAATAAGAGGTATGCATTTGTTGATGTATCCATATAATAAAATAGTTGGATCATTCAATAATAATTATGTCTAAATGAAAGAAATAATTTCTCAAATGAGGTTTGGACAACATGTGAATCCAAAAATCCTCTTGGAAAGCATAATTTTCCATAAAAAAATTCATGTGAAGAAAGCATTACATAAAAAAAAAAAATCGATATCAAGGTATACATATTGACATTCCTATCAATGAAAGCATCAAAAGAGGTCTAGAAGATAACATTAATTGTTTGCAATTGATTAGAGGAGTTTTCTTACCATTTATGTTACATGATCTTTCTATGGGGATTTTTGTCTCAACATCAATACTAAAAAGAAATGACGGAAAATCGGAAATCAGTTGATGAACAATAGGTAAAGAATCGGGGCATAAGAAATCCATTAAAAAATTTGATAAAATATGAGTAGGAGAGAAACATATAAACATTTAAAAATATATTTCTCATTCAAAGGAGGGGGAATTGTTAATAAAACAAGGTTCATACTTAGAGACAAACCTATGTCTATGGAAGAACTTGGCCTTTGATTCTTACTTTTGTAGAATAGAAGAGTATTCCCTATATTGATCTTATATGAAGACCTTCCAATTGAAGATCATATATGTTTATATTTAATTACCTTCACATTAATTGTAGCACTAAAATAATAACTAAAAATATAAAAATCCATAATCAATGCAAAACACTTCACTCAATCTATACTAGAATGTTTTAGTAATTTGGCTACCAAGAAATTGTAGGCCTACGTATTTGAAATCCATGATAAAATCAAGATAATACATTAACGGAATTTTGGTATACTTTGTTCCATCTATAAGGCTCCTATGTAAAATACAATCAACTATGTAACAAAGAATGGAAAGGAATAAACAATATGCCAATGTAGTGTACAAAAATGATAAGTTCAACAAATGGGGAAGGTACGGTCAAGTCCTAATGCCAAGGAAAAGTTCCAAGTTGGCAAGGCACCACATAATGCCCACATTTGCTTCAATAGTTTTCGTTCTAGTACACTAAATCACACAACGTAAATAAAGGCAAGCTTTTATGTAGGGAAACTTGAGATTGTACAAACTTCAAAAGATATGACTGTTCTAACTCCATAGAAAGAAATTTGACATGATTTTTTGGTGAAGCTAGCTAATTCCCAATCAATATGAATAGAAATGATGTTAAAGAAATATATTGCAGACAATTTGCATCCATGTTAATTATGGGTGTCACTTAGAAATTAAATAAGTATATTTCATTTGACATTTACCAAATCATTAAGATTAAAATAAGTGTTTGAGTCTTGTTGTTTTTTTTAAGGAAAATATAGAGGAAGAGCTGGACCTTTGTTATATATTTATAAAAATAGGGACGAAGTGTAAGGTAATCATTTATTATTTTTTAATGTGTTTAAGCCTCGTATGTGGATGTTTATTTCTAGATAATTTTATCTAACATTCCTAGACTTGTTTTATGTCTCACGGATACTACTATTTTGCCATTCAAGAAAATAGTAAACACATGGAAATCCATAAAAAAACATATATAAAAAATGTAATAAGACCGTTAAAATTCAAATCACATCTAAAAATACACATGTTAAAAATTGGAAATGCATTCATATTCCAATAAGAATTAGCCTAACAACCATGCAACAAATAGCGGAAAATTTTATTGAACCCAACAAAGAAGCGAAAACACATTTTCGTTATGAGTAGAAGCTATATTGGGTATATAGTTAAACATTCATGGAAAATATAAAATGGGAAAAAACCATAACCTTGAATCTACAAGAATGGACACCTAAACTTGTTGCTCTAGATAGGAGTTCTTTCATTTGCATCATTACCATATACCAAATCATAAGCGGTGTCCCTTTGAAGTTAGGAAAACCTAGCATTTGCATTCATTTTCCCCTCCATATACAAGATGAAAAATATTTTACACCAAGCATGGAATCCCCGCCATCTACCAAAGGAGGAACATTAGAAGTCAGTAATGCCCACCAAAATACACCCCCAAAAAACAACAATGAAATTACCATAATTTTTTTAGCTTTCATTACTTGTTACATGACACCATAAGAGCCCAAGTAGAATAACTCAACGTCGCAAAGGACACTAACACAAGTATGGAGCAACAAAGACAACAGAAGCAATGGAGCACACGATTCACATCACTAATTATTTATACCTACCGAATACACAATACAAGGGCCATCTTATGCACCACCATGACCTTAAACGACTCGGATGATTTTTAAATATGGGTGAAAAATCATACAAGGATAAAATCAATAATAAGGACAAGAAGATAGGACATGTTCCATAGTGTTCATAGTTTTCCATGGATCACATATTTATAACAACTTGTTTTCTTAGATATCCTTCCTTCAATAAACCACAAGTTACACACACACATGCCATATGTCATCGTCTCAAGATTTACACCTTTACTCCTATGAGTTATACTTTATTCATCTCAGTATTATCTAGCATAGTCAACTTCCAAATCTTAATTACCAATTGAATACATGTCTGCCACACATGCGATCCACATGAGGCTCATCTTTGAGATGAGAAAGGATGTTATCAAAAGTAAAGCTCCCACACAAAACAATTATCTTTTATTTTCTTATCAATAGAATTGGGGCTAACATTAGGTTGAAGGAGTGGTTCTTGTTACTCTATACATTTTCAATATAACCTTAATAGACATCATTTCCAAGATTTCTTTACGGATACCTTAATCACTTACAACCGACTTCTTAGGAGGTAATAGACCTATCTTATCCCTATGCACACTATAAAGGTAAACATTATATAATGGGGTAGTTAAGAAATTCCAATGATTTCATAAAACTAGAACACCAAGGACCACTTTGACAAGCTTACCAATGAGGCGTACCATGTTCACACTCATTTACATGATGAGATATCCTTGAGTTCCAAGTAGATACCAAGCTCAAGGAACTCTCAACTATGTGCAATGTTTCAAGAAGCATAAGGATATGTGCAAAGTATCTATGTAAGAGGATTGATAAAGTATAGATTGAATTTTACACCACATATTAAACTTGAACCTCGAATCAAATGACGCATAAGAACATGACGTGAACTGGTACAAGGATTAATTAGATTAACTATGCAAAGGTACATAAGGCACTCATGTCCAAAGTGTGGTCAAACATATATGAATGTACAATGAAGATATGTCCCGTTGGACTAGGGTAGTGGTTAATTTAATAGATCATAATACCATCAAGGTGAGACTCTCATAGGGAGGATTTAGGAACCAATATCATTTTGATATATTTAGAATTAACCTTTCTACCATACATGACATGAATTCATAATGGGAAAAATCCTAATCAAGACCATTGCTTTTTGGGAGTATAACTAAACCATAACAATTCAATAACTAACTACATTTTTTTAATAAATGTCAACCAAAATTCAAATAATTTCTTCCAAAAGTACAAGAACATGAAAATTCATTTAATAAAAGTGAGTAATTCATTTATTTCCTAGGAGTAGTATTACATGTTAAATTCTAGTTTTCAAGATTGAGTGATTTACATGAAATTCATACCATTTAAACATGTGATATATTTTACAAATTAGGATTAATATTTTCCTTCTTCATTTCTCAAATTAAAACAATATATCATAATGCAACTACACATTCTTTTTAGACAATGATATGAAACTTCTTTTTCCAATTGTATATATATATATATATATATATATATATATATATATATATATATATATATACATTGGAAAAAATCACACATCTCGACAATTCTTGTCCCAAAACATACTTATCCATTTATGTTCCATTCAAATAAAGAGGGTTCGAGAGAGATAAAATGAGGAGAGAAGGCATCAATTCATACAATATTACACAACCATTATCTCTTGTTGTTTAGGAGAGAGACATAGGAAGAGAGAGAGAATCTATAACTTTCCATGTCATACCTCATTTCGTTTATAACTTAGTCTAGGAGAGAGAAAGAGATACAATAGTATTTAATTTATTTTATTTTTTTGAACCACATTCACCATATTTATTAATACCATTAACATGCAGAGGTCGATTATATGAAAATAAGAGTATTTACAAAACAAAGAAACTTTCTATATGTAGGGGAGTGACCAGATGGTAAAAAGTGTGACCCATAATCAAAATTACAATACCGGTCAAATAGCCAAAAATAGATTGCGAAATGACCCATGAAAATGGGTGAATGCTAAGTGAAAGAGTGAAATGTATCTCCCGACTTCTAGGGATATAAACCGAGACTGCTTGGGAATTAAGGATGACACAAATAGATGTACAATGCACATTTTGGAGGTGTAACTCCGGGGCGAAAATGTCGTATCTTCAAATGTGCATTATAGTGCATGCAGTTTAACTTGCCACAAAATGGCCTTGTCAAAGTGCATACGGGCAAGGTTCATTTTAAGACCCCCGTCCCCCGTCCCCCCGCCCCCCGTCCCCCTCCTTTGAAAAATTACTATAGAATGGGTGGCAAATCTCCAAAATGGACTTTCGAAATGATGGCGAATCTCTAAAAAAGTGATTCACGACAAAGATGAATTTGCGGGGTTTTTTTTTTTTTGACGGTTTCGTATGGATGGACGGGTGTTGGACGATTGTCGGCTTATATGGGTTGAATGAACATCTATTCCAAAGTTAGACGATTATCTAACCTAGGTTGGAAGGTCATCCATTGTTTGCCATCCAACCTAGGTTGGACGACAGACAATGTAATCGACCGTACAACCCGGGTTGGACGACCATCCATTGCCCATTGTCCCCTTTATTTGACTCATTCTTAATGAGAGATAATGCATAACGAAATACTCCAATCATAGATTAGTTAATGTTTTACATTAAATCAAATGTCTCCACGACTCAAGAAATGTTATCGAGTTGGAAAAAACTACTCTCGTGGGGTAAGGGTTTATGCATACCAACATAACATTTAAAAAATTAGCATTTTATATTTCTTTAATTAAGACAATTAAAATCTAATATACCAACATTACATAAAACAAAACTAGAGAGGGAGAGGAATAATCCCATACATGTTAATTGTACTTGCGAGACGTTGCACAAGATTATCCAGGTATTTTCCATTCCCGACCCGCGAAAACTCCATTTACCAAGAAGTTTTGTCAAATGGTTGTCATGCCGTTAATACACTTCCACATTTTACATTCAACACAACATTTTTCCTCAAAAATTTCTTGTGATTTGACCAAAGATTGTTCCAAAATTCTTGCTGGCACCATAGGAAGGATGTTGGAAAAGGATGCGATTTTTTTTAAACTTCCAAAACCAAAACAACCCACCCCTCTATGATCTCATGCAACCCGAGGTAAGCATGCATGGTTGTTACGTCTAGCTTGACACCTGCCAGTCACATTATGCTTGAAAGCTTATAATTTTTTTTCAACAAATCCATTTTGTATGCTGTCTGCAATCATTACATACCATACGACCACGTTTCCCTAAGACACTTTTACAAACGGTTCACTTGTCTTGTCTAGAGGCGTCGACATCTGAGCATATTTCATGATCCTGCTATAAGATCCACAAACACTAAAGAAATACATCCACGTATACAACACATGTTAAATTGGCATGAAGATGATAAATTTTTCCTCGTGCACAGACCAAGGGAACCATTTCAGCAAACAAGCTACACTCCCAACTGTGCAACATATATAAAAGACAAAAATCCCCTTTCTACTAAGTTTCAATGCACTGCCTGAGAACCCAAAGACTTCTCAACAAAACCATTTCACGCATAGGCAGAGATTGTGTTGTAAAAGGCGAGCTGCAACCTTGTTAGAGTATCTACACGCCCCCCTCCACAAGCTTGAGTGGAAATAAACTGTAATAAAAAACAAGACTTACATGGGAAATGTTTACTGCCTCAAGCCATGTTTTTCCCCAGTGCGCCTCCATTTCTTTGCTGGAAACTCATACCCTGTTCCAAAGCTCCTATTTTCACGTGGTTGGGAGGATAAGCTGACAAAAGAAATGAAATCCGACCCTGCTCCAACACTTTCCCTGCCAAGTTCCCAGACAAAGCTCTCATTTGCTTGAAGACTTCTCCCTTATCCATCCTTGGCGACGTCTTTCACAAAACACCAGAAGCAACACAAGATAATCCTAAAACCTAAATGTCCTTTCCCTAATTCGCCCAGCTCTATACGGGCTTTACTTTTTTTTTTTTTTTCTTTATTTAAACTATCATATGTGAGTATAATTAAATAAAATCTATCTTATCTCTCATTCCTAAATTTATTCCACCAAGTAATATTTCAAACCTAAAAAAAATAAAAATAAAAATCCTCGAGATTGTGTTTCGGAATGACTCGGATAGAATAACTTCACGTTCACTAGAGCGAGGTTACAAATTATATAATTTAAAGTCCAAAGTAAAATTACATATATGTAATTAGTGCTAATCCTTTTGTATTCCATAAATCACACCACCGGGTTTCAAGGAACTCAACGTCCAAGACTCAAAGTGCAAGTAAAGCCCGTGAAAGCAATTAGTTCAAGATGAGGCAAAAGCCATTCAATTTAAAATTTGAAGATAAGACTCGCACCAAGATATTGCTTTAACCAAATATAACTATTTGAGAAATTATAATATTATTTCCCCTCTCAAAGGATAAACGTGATCACCAAAACAACCTTCATAATTATCCCCCAACTTAGGATTGTTCAACTTGTGTTGGCTAGATCGAGGTTCGAGCGATAATTCTCGTTGTCATCACAAATAGAGTAACTTGTCCCATATAAACGTCTCGAGTGTGGAATTTGGTTAATTAATTAAATACACCTTCACAACCTTATAAATTTTGCATGAATCAAAACGTCCCTCTAAAGTGTTTAATCCACACACAAAGACCATATCTAAGAGGAGGACATGATGGGTGGCACTACAAAGTCAATAACTCAAATTCAACCAAGCACATTGCCACGGGTGTCTCGTGAGGCTCCAAATTTAACTTGGTGAAGTCTTAACCATAGAGTAGAGTGTGACGATAGCCTATAACCTTTTTATAAACATTCAATGAAAATTCTTCATGAAGATTAAACCGTTAACTTAACAAAAAAAACCCCTGAAATGATCCCGTTATGAGATGACGACCTTAGAGAAGGCTTGTTGAAGGGTTACGATAGAGACAGGGCACTACATCTCCTTCCCCTTATAAAACATCATCTTCATTGTGACAAAATTCCATGGTTAGCTTGAGGAATACGGAAACCAATAATTTCGACAACGACAATTTTTTTAGGGAAAAAGGGCTTTGTCTCTTAAAATGCGACCACCAAAAATTAGGATTATTTTAAAATTTTCTCAAATTTTTTAATGTTATGTGAAGATTGGCATTACTCTTTATTTTATTGCTCAATTAATCTTTTCCTTAATACCTTTTCTTAATTTCAAATCTCATAAGACTTCATTGTTCAACAGTTCAAATCCATAATGAATTCAAATCCAAATTTTTGATAATAGTTTTGTAGCACATTCACTTGTGTTTTCACAATTTATTAGTTTTACTTTGGTTGTACCATTTACCTTCTCAATGTTCACAATGTTGACACTTGTTAAGAATTTCAATTTTCAAATGTCCATCAGGTTTCCCAAAACACTTGACATCATAATGTCACACAAGGTCTAAAGTACAACACTAATAACCCAAAAACACCTTTTAACACATTTTCACGACTATACCACAACAAGACTTCCATCCCAACCATGGGGAAGAAAATAATGGCACACCCAACATAGAACTCAACACACATGCCCCAAGCATAGATCAAATACACAACATGTGCCTAACATACAATAAGGCATCAAAAATACATATTCACATGTTTTATATGACTAAAAGCTATGACTATAACCCCAAAATAACAAGATGAGATCTAATAACATATGGAAACAAAGAGGAGTATCAAGCCTCAAAATCACAACACATAACATAATTCACATGAGTAACTCATGAATCATACATACCAACTCCATATGCCTCCCATATCTTCATAAACCTCCCAAAATGGCTCCATATGCCTCACAATAGAGAAAATAATCATAGTACCAAAACTAGGTCAAGTCACTCACCAAAGAGCCCCATCACCTAAATATAGGATCCATAGTGCCAAAAATAGGATGGGTCACTCACAAAAGAGCCCCATCACCTAAATGTAATAATCATAGTGCCAAAGCCAGGCCGTGTCACTAGTCAAAGAGCCCCGTCACCTGAATATAAGATATGCAATACCAAATCCAAGTTAGGTCACTCGCCAAGAGCCCCATCACCTTATCTCTCAATTCACTTGAGGTTGAGTTACCCTATGAACCTATGCACATAAATCCTCGTCATCTCCACCCAAGTGGCATAGTAACATGTAGCTCTAAAGCTGCATAACCCCATGACCCCCTTGGGGCATACCCCCATACAACGAAGTGGGTCCATAGGTCCAACCACTCCGTGGTGAATCCCATGACCCTAATCCATCACATCACAACAATAGAACCAACATAACAATGAATTTCAATTTCCAAGTGGCATCTAATCCCAAGCCTTGGGATAGGATAGAAAATTATTAATCTCTGTAACGCCCGCTAAAAACAACCCACTTGAGACCCAAGAATAACCTAGGATTAGTTAGGAAAAATTATGGAATAATTTTTTTTTGTGTTGTTTAAAAGAGTCTACAACTAGGTTACAAGACAACAATTGTCGCAAGCAAGTTTCAAAGACAAAATAATATTAATAGCTTATAGCTTTATTAATATGACAATTATAAAAGATCACAAGGTCCAAACCTAGGGTTAGATTAATCAATTAGGTTAAGAGGGTAATTTCTAACTATACCACTCTCTAACAGCTTAAAAGATTCAACCCGATTTTTCTCAAAATTAATGCACTCAAAACTTCCCAAAAATATTCCCATTAGATAGGAAATTTCCTCACCTTTTTGGTGATATAAAGAAGTCCTCCTAACTCCTCATATTTCTCAAGTTAGGGGCCGACGGACCTTAAGAGGAAAATTTTCCCAAGAGCGGGTCTGACGGGCCTAGGGGAGAAAATTTTCCATGTGTGGGCCTATGGGCCGTGGGAGGAAATTTTTCCCATGCGCGGGCCTACGGGCCGCGGGAAGACAAATTTCCCTAAAGGTGTTCGGGTCGGCGGAGTGGGGGAGGAAAGTTGGATTCTTGGTGCTTGGGGCGAAAAATGCACTTTGCCCCCGTGCGCCGCGGCAGGACTCCGTGCCTAAAAATGATATTATACCCTAGGCCCCAAGGGACATGTGGCACGTTCTAAGCCAACGTGGGGAAGGGGGAAAATAGACATTTTTGCCTTAAGGGTTAAAAAGGTGCATGGGATTAAAATCCACTCGCGCCTCCTTGGTGCCTCACGACGCCACGTGTCAGATGTTCATTAGCTGTGGATCGGGGAGATTTGGGAAAATTTGACTTTTGAAGCATAAAGCTTTGGGACACTCCGCACCTCCGTCGATGCGTCGTGGGGACATGTGTCATCCATTCATTGGTTGCATTAAGGTCGGTGGGCATCTTTGAGAAGTTAGGAAAATTTACCAAAATTTTCTTTTGAAGTGCTAAGGAAAAAAAGATCCACACCTCCGCCAACGCCTCTCTAAGCCACGTGTCAGTCAATGATTGGCTGGCTATGCTAGTGGGATGCGAGAAAACTTAGAAAATTTTCCAAAAAAATTTATTAATTAAATTTAACAGTTAGAATTTTTTTGAAGCCAAAATGAAGTGAAAACTTCAGAAGGCCATAAATTTTGATTGGAAACTTGGTTTTTGAAAATGAGGACTTTTTGGAAATCTCTCGATGTCCTCTTTGCACAAGAGTCATTAATATTTTATTTTGATAGTGTTTAAGGTGTCAATTTCATGAAAACGATCTGCAGGATTTTAAAAGGCAAATTGCTAAATTTTAACTTATGAAATTTTAATCAATTGATCTTCTTCCTCTCTCAACATGTCAATTAGACATGGGAAAATTTTCTTAGATGGATTTAGGACAATTTCATAAATAGAAAACAAGCATTACAAGCACCAAGCTCCTACCTCTCCATGATGGAGTTGTTCTGAGTTCTAAAACAACAAGCTTTATCCCAATTCAAGCAACCCAAATCAGCCAAGCACAAACATACAACAATCTCCAAAAACTTCTACAAAGCAAGAGCTCCAAAACAACAAAATAATTTTCCCCAAAAGTGGTTTCCCAAAAGTGAAGCAACCTAAAACAAGGAAAGCAATTCAAATTTTATAGAAGAGGGAAGAGAAGAGGATGAGGTGGATCCATGTAGGATGCCACATCACACATCCTCAACCTCAACCCAAAAGTCAATTTCATTCTCCAATGCATAATAAATAGGTGGGTGAATAATATGATAGTTTACTTACATACTCAAATCCAACCCACACCCCAAAGAACTTGAAATCAAGCCATGTAGAAAAGTGCAATTAAAAGTTAATATTTGTCCTCTAAAACCATTATAAAGTCTAATTTTAACCCCCAAACCATAGGTATGGTTGGTAAGTAAATTTAAGAGGTATGAAACAAGTTTAACTTGTCCCACAAGCCTACAAAATCAGCCTCCAAGGACAATTTCAAATTTCCAAGAAGGTGGAGTGTTTCACACTCAAAAGTTAACTTACACATCACTTACATATTACTTACACATTCTTACAACACTTTAAATCATAACCAACAACAATATTAATTACATTCTCATGATATCTTTTAATTAATTAACTTAACAACATGATTACTCACAATATTAACACCACATTAATTAAATAATGAAAGGGGTAAGTGCACCACATAAAACACATGAAAAAATTAAACAAAAGAACCAAATAAATAAATACACATAACCCCTTGGTCACATTTAAAGGTGATCCCCCATGGGAATCCCTAACAAAACAACCACACACAAACAATACAAGTTGTCATGGTGACCTTGTTGAATTCATCTAGAATTCCAATGTGGTTGGTCTCTAATCCCCGATGTTTGTTGTGATATTTTATATCTGCAAAACACAAATACCTCATTTCGACCTCGTGGCCATATCAGAATATCCAAAATAATATAAATAAAATTTCAAAATCATCTAGATATATGAATCACAACAACATCCAAGAAACCAACAAGATCATTTGTAATTTTACTCAATAACTATATTATCATCAAATAATTTCCATTTCTAGGTCTACTCACAATATCCAAATATCACATGTCCAAACAACATCCATAATATAACCATATCAATCAATATATCAACATCAATATCCAAAATGTCTCTAATAATCATCATCCATCATAACTGAATCAAGGTTAACAATAATCCATGATCTAACATCTAACATCACACTATAATAAATTCTATAATCATGTCCATAATATAATAATGTCAAATAATATCATGGTCAGTATCTAAAAGGTGTCAAAGGGAAGTGGGCACTATAACCCGCTCTCCTTAGACTCGACTTCCTCCTGGAAGTCACTAGAATAAATGTGGAAACTGAACTCGTAGTAAAGTAACATCCTCCCATGTAGTTGTAGTCTCATCATATCTGTCCCATTACACCCAGACTTGGTCAATCTCTCTACCTCGAAGGCCCGTGGTCCTATGATCTAAAATGTGAATGAGCTCCACCGTCACCCGCCCCGATCTTGCACTTGCAAGGAGGTCCAATCCAACACATGAGAAAGATCTACAATATATCTCCTAAGAACTAAAACATGAAACACATCATGTATGTGAGACAAGCTAGGTGGAAATGCTAGATGGTAGGCCAAAGGGTCGATACGCTCCAAGATCTCAAAAGGACCAATGAATCTAGGAGCTAACTTAGAACCTTTTCCATAATAGATAGGGATCTTATGTGGCCTAACACGAAGGAACACCTTCATGCCCACATCAAAACTATGGTCGGTCCTATGTTGATCTGTGTACTTCTTTTGCCTGTCTTGTGCCTCTTGTAGTCTTTATCTAATCAAAACCACATGCTATTCCATGTCCTGCAACAAAGATGGTCCAAGAGAAACCCTATCCTCTAACTTGTCCCAACTAAGAGGTCTCCCCGTACTCTCTACCATATAAATCCCGAAAATGATCCATGCCTCACAACTCGAAAACTATCATTGTAGGAAAACTCCACCAAGTATAGGTACTCCTCCCATCTAGATTGCTGATCCATCACATACATCCTGAGCATATCCTCTAAAATTTGATTCACCCCCTGTCATCCATCTGTCTCGAGGGTGATATGTTGTACTGAAATTGATCTTTGTCCCGAGGGCATACTACATGGTAGTCCAAAAATGGGAAGTGTACAAAGGATCACGGTCACTAATGATCTTCTGCAGAATCCCATGCAACTTGACAATCTCATCAAGATATACCTATGCCACTTGCACTAGCTGTATAAGTGGTCTTCACCGAGAAAAGTGAGCCACTTTTGTCAATTTATCAATCGTGACCATGATGGTGTCGTGGTGATATCTCGACATCGGTAGCCCAACAATGAAGTCCATGGAAATGGTGTCCCATTTCCACTCCGGTATAGCATGAGGAAAGAGAAGGCTAGCTGATGCTTTGATGCTTGGCCTTAACTTTCTGGAACTCTAAATAGCATGACACAAACCGAGACACATATTTATGAAGTCCTCTCCAAAGGTGATACAAATTTGTCTCAAATTAGCATGCATCTTCTTCACCCCGGGATGGGCTAAATAGGGTGCACGATGTGCCTCTATCAATATGTCCTACCTCAAGCCTCCATCTCTGGGAACATAAATCTGACCTCTGTGCCTAAGAAGGCCATCTGCCTCTAGTGAGAAACCATCAAAATTCCCTTCAAGGGGTCTTTGGGACTCGATCTCTGCTCGAACTGCAATGTAGAAGCTGTCAAGAGGAAGCTACTGAAGAATCCTGCTCCATAAATCTGTGCCCACTGAAGTGGCCATAATCACATGTCTCTGTCTGCTGAGAGCATCTAGCCACCACATTCTCCTTCCCCTTCACATGCTCTATCTCCATATCATACTCATAAAGAAACTCCATCCAACGCTGCTGATGAGCGTTGAGATTGGGCTACGTGAAGAGGTGATGAATAATCAAGTGATCTGTCCTAGTGTGAATCTCGAACCAAGCAGAAAGTGCATCCATTGAACCAAAGTGTGCACAACTACTATAAGATCAAGATCGTGAGTCGGATAACTAAGCTCATAATATTTGAGTTTGCGAGACTCAAAAGCCACTACTCTTCCCTCCTGCATCAACACACCTCCAAGTCTTACCAGAGAAGCATCCGTGCATATGAAAAACTCACCCTATGGATCCGACACTACAAGAATATGTGCTGTAGTGAGACATTCCTTCAGTGTCCTGAAGGCCTGCTCACACCTGTCCAACCAAACAAACTTCTTCCCTTTCCTTTGAAGGAAGTGATGGGGTGTGCAATATGAGAGAAATCCTAAACAAACCTCCTATAATAACCTGCTAATCCCATGAAGCTACACACCTCTGTCATAGTAGTGGGTGCTGGACAATCCATAATAGCTCTAATCTTGGAAGGATCGACTACGATACCTTCCCCATAAATGATATGACCCAAATACTGCACCCATCTGAAAGAAAGCACACTTCTCCAAGTTCCCATAAAGCTACTACTCCCAAAGACACTGAAGAACCTGACAAAGGTGTCCCTCGTGCTCCTCACGCGTATGTGAGTAAATAAAAATGTCATCAAGGAAGATGAGCATGAAGCAATCTAAGAAATTCTGAATACCCCATTCATCAATCTCATAAATATTGCATGGGCATTAGTCAAACCAAAAGGTACCACTGTGAACTCATAGTGGCCATATCTCGTACGGAAGGTGGTCTTATGAATGTTTTCCTTTGAAATCCTTAACTGATGGTAGCCTGACTTAAGGTCTATCTTAGAGAAAGTTGTGGCTCCCTTCATTTGATCAAACAAATCATCAATGCGTGGAAGGGGATAACGATTCTTGATTGTTACTTTGTTCAGCTGGTAGTAATCAATACACAACCGCAAGGATCCATCCTTCTTCTTTACAAAGATCACCGGTGCACCCCAAGGGGATATGCTAGGATGAATTAGGCCCTTCTCTAGAAGGCCCTCAAGCTATAACTTGAGCTCATAGAGCTATGGGGTGGTCATCCGGTAAGGTGCTTGTGAGATAGGCTCTGCTCCCGGAACCAGATCTATATGGAATTCAATCTCACATGGGGGCGGTAACCTCGGTAGCTCCCCTAGAAATACATCTGCAAACTATCTCAAAATGGGATGGTCATCTAGTGATGGTCCACTAGACCCATCTTCTGATCGGTCACTAACTGTGATAGCAAACATCTGACAACCCCATCACACACACCGCTTAACCTGCATAGTGGAGATGATGTGAATAAAACGAGTATCCCGACCCCCACTAACACTACCTCAACTCCTAGACCATCTGTACATGATATGATCTTGTGGTAATAATCAACTCTGGCTCTGTGTGTAGATAACCAATCCATGCCCAAGATGACTCCATAGGAGCCCAATGGAAGGATACGAAGATCTGAGGTAGTGGTGAAAGGTCCCAAATCCACTACACACTCCTTAACTAAGGAGTCTACAGAGATCTTGGCTCCAGAAGCCATCTCAACATCCCAACTATGACCTTATCTAATCAAGCGACCGACTGCATCGCTTTACTAAAGATGGTGTAATAAAAGAATCAGAAGAACTAGAATCAAACAAAATGGAGGTAGGAATACCACCAATGTTACCTGTAGTCTCAATAATTGTACTCTGATGCTCTGCTTGGCAGTTCTTGATCACATACATCCTATGACTACGCCCCATATCACCAACAGTAGGCTCTAAGATTTGTGCCTTACCCTTGTTATTAGGGTTCTATAGGAAGTATCTCCAAAAATGTCCAGTAACACCACACCCAAAACAACCACCTGATCCTCTCCCCAGTAGTAGGTCTAATCGGTACTCTAGAGGTCTGCGGTGTGGATCTTGATGATCTCGACTACGGTTTGCGTGAGGTCTCTCTTGGTCTCTACCGGTGAGTGAGCTCTCTGGGCACCCTATGTCTTGATGGGACCCTAGGAGGAGGCCCCATACTCGACCTCTCTATGCATCAAACCTCTATGGAGGTCTATAAGGTGGATGGGATTGCTGCTGCTTTATTGTTGCTGATGTGGTCTAAAAGATGACTGTGTTGAACCTTGTCCACCACGAGGAAGAGGTACTGACCCCCTCGATCTGCTGTCCTGCATCTGTTGTATGCGGCTCCGGACTTGGTCTCTAGCATGTTGGTCTTTCCCCGAGTCTCCTCTGCTATATAGGCCTTCTCAATGACCTTAGCTAATGTCTGTGGACAATGGATCTATACTACACCTCTAATGTCTAGATTCAGGCCCCAGATGAACCTGTGGATCCGCACCTACTCATCCTACATGTAATCAACATACTGGAGTAGATCTAGAAATCTACTCTCATACTCTATTACTGTAAGAGATGTCTATCGGAGGTCATGAAACTCATCTATCCACTGCTGTATGAACCTCTATGATAAATATAAGCTCCTGAATCGCTCTTCAAAGAGCTCCTGTAATCAGATATCGAGTCAACATGGAGCTTATGCTCCTCTCTCCGCCACCAGACACCAGCTCCATCCCTCAATATATGGATCGTAACACGAGCTTTCGTGTTGCTAGAACAAGGAAAAATCTTGAAGCATCCACTCAAGCTCACCAACTAGGCCTCTGATTGAAATCCACTTGTGTCATCAAAATAATGTGATGGCCGAAGCTTCTAGATCTCCCGATGTGATCCGGAGTTGTGGTCTCAAAGGCCCCTAGGCCTCTCTGCATGCACATCACTTAGCCTAGGGATCTAAGACCTATCTCTGTGTCCTGAAACTCGGTCTCCATGTCCCCTTTATGACGACTCAGCTCTAACTGACTCCTCATGGGAGTTCTATCCTCTATACTCCTAGCTATGCTGAGGAGATGCACGAGCCTCAATAGATGTCACCCTATCATGTCCGACTGAATGTGCCCCTACGGTCCCTCCGCGTAGAGCGGCATTATCATCCTTAAGAGTCTGCAAAATATGTGGTAGGATGGCTGCTACAACATGATATGGAGGTGGTATGCCTAGGTATATGTGAAAAGGCTCCTCATCTTGTCTGTGCCTCATGCATAGAGAAAAATGAGAGTTAGTTCCTTATTTTAGGTTTTACTTAGTTTCCATGTTTACTAAAATATGTAATTTCTAAACTAAGTTGTTTTCTAGATTTAAAAGTGTGCTAGGTTTTAAAGTTCATGTCTCAAGTTTTCTAGTGTGCCCAATGGCCCAAGATTTTGAACCAATACTCTAATACCAAGTGTAACACATGCTAAAAACAACCTACTTGAGACCCAAGAATAACCTAGGATTAGTTAGGAAAAAAATTATAGAATAATTTTTTTGTGTTGTTTAAAAGAGTCTACAACTAGGTTACAAGACAACAGTTGTCACAAGCAAGTTTTAAAGCCAATATACTATTAATAGCTTATAGATTTATTAATATGACAATTATAAAGGGTTAGATTAATCAATTAGGTTAAGAGGGTAATTTCTCACTATACCACTCTCTAATAGGATTAAAATATTCAACCTAATTTTTCTCAAAATTAACACACTCAAAACTTCCCAAAAACATTCCCATTAGATAGGAAATTTCCTCACCTTTTCGGTGATATAAAGAAGTCCTCATAACTCCTCATATTTCTCAAGTTAGGGGCCGATGGACCTTGGGAGGAAAATTTTCTCAAGAGCGGGTTTGCGAGGCCTAGGGAGAAAATTTTCCATGTGTGGGCCTACGGGCCGCGGGAGGAAATTTTTCCCGTGTGTGGGCTTGTGGGCCATGGGAAGAAATTTTTCCCGTTCGCGAGCCTCGTGTGGGAAGAAATTTTTCCCATGCACAGGCTTCGTGGGCTACGGGAAGACAAATTTCCCCAAAGGTGTTTGGGTTGGCGGAGCGGGGAGGAAAGTTGGATTCTTGGCGCTTGGGGCCAAAAATTCACTTTGACCTCGTGCGCCCACGTGTCCATGGTGGAACTCCTTGTCCGAAAACAAAATTATACCCCGGGCGTAAGGGACACGTGGCACATTCTAAGCCAATGTGGGGAAGCGGGTTAGCAGGACAAATAGGCATTTTTGCCTTAAGGGTTAAAAAGGTGCATGGGATTAAAATCCACCCGCACCTCCGCCGGTGCCTCACGACGCCACGTGTCGATGTTCACTAGATGTGGATCAGCGAGAGATTTGAGAGAAGTTAACTTTTGAATCCTAAAGCTTTGGACACTCCACGCCTCTGCCGACGTGTCATGGGGACACGTGTCATCCATTCATTGGCTACGGGTTGGTGGGCCTGTGGGAGAAGTTAGGAAAATTTGCCAAAATTTTCTTTTGAAGCGCTAAGGAAAAAAAGATCCACACCTCCACCAATGCCTCTCTAAGCCGATGTCACCAATGATTGGCTGCATTGCTAAGGGGACGTGAGGAAAACTTAGAAATTTTCCCAAAATTTTTATTAATTAAATTTAACAGTTAGAAATTTTTTTGAAGCCAAAATGAAGTGAAAACTTTATAAGGCCATAACTTTTGATTGGAAACTCAGTTTTTAGAAAACGAGGACTTTTTGGAAAGCTCTCGACGTCCTATTTGCACATGAATCATTAATATTTCATTTTGATAGTGTTTAAGGGGTAAATTTTATGAAAATGATCTACAAGATTTTAAAAGGCAAACTGGTAAATTTTAACTTATGAAATTTTAATCAATTGATCTTCTTCCTCTCTCAACATGTCAATTAGACATGGATAAATTGTTCTTAGATGGATTTAGGATGGATTTGGAAGGTAAGTTTGTTTTATTGACTCCCAATAACAAAAATATAACTTTGACAACAAAAACGACAACAAACGGTTTGAGCCTGATTTTGCTAAGTATTCTAAGAAATTCCTTAAGTGTTTTTGTCCAATTGAATTCATTCCAATTCTAATATAATACATTTAGTTGATTCAAATCAAACTATTCAAAACCAGAATGCAATTTTGATTTCCAATTTTACACATTTCAAAAGACAAAGTTCTGTATTTTCCTCACACGCATTTCTTCCTTTCAAATAGAGATTTCAAATACATTTCAAACTCAAATTTTAAACGAAATAGTTCCAATTATGGAAAGGAATGCAACTTTTATTCAAAAGACAAGATTTCCTTCTTTTACAACTTCTCTTTTCTGTTGATTTTCACAATACAATATACAAAATACATCTCTTTCTTTCAAAACAAAAACAAAGTATATATCTCTCCTTTACATTTCAAAATTACAACTTTCATATTCAATACAACATATTTCCATTACAAAACATATACAAGTTCATCCACTTCAAGTGGGAAAGGTTACAATAAGATTTATTTTCAACAAGGACTGTCAAACTATTTTCTTCTTTTTTTTTCCTTTTCTCTAGAACAACATGTAGTTTTATCATTCTTCCAATTCTGATCACAACAAGAGTAGGGGAAAGGCAACGCTCTCCACCCAACCAAGACATCCAATGACAAGGAGAATCCATCCTTCTTCATTGGCCCCCGAGCCCCAACCACAATGCAATAAAATATGTGTTTCAACTCATGGCAACAACAGGCTTCCACAAACACACATGCAAATTTCACATTTAAAACACAGTCCAAAATGAATGTAGTTTGCAACTACATTAAAGCATGAAAAACAACACTAAGGCTTCATCAAGCAAGCTAAAGGAGCAAAAAACTATGGGGATTCTACTTATCCCTCCCAAAGGGGAAATGGGTATCACCACCGATTTCAAACCACCAAAATATAGTATATCAAAT
This sequence comes from Taxus wallichiana var. yunnanensis, assembly GCA_018340775.1. NCBI lineage: Eukaryota > Viridiplantae > Streptophyta > Pinopsida > Cupressales > Taxaceae > Taxus > Taxus wallichiana. Next base: position 859,413,284 of record CM031240.1, on the reverse strand, counting down.
CCCTGACATTCCCTTATGCCTCCCCAAGTACCCCTTATTCCTCACATTTCCTTATGCCTCCCCAACCTCTTATGGCACCCCATAATGAGTAAAGAAAAGCAAGTTATTTCTTTGTAAGGTGGAACCCAAATCCCAACTCCCTCCTCACTTATACCTCCCCAAGACACTTGTGCCTCCCACAAAATGAACCCCATAGTCTTCTCCTACACCATACCTAGGCCATCTACCCAATATCCCACAAACATGCCAAAACATTCACAACAATAACAATTTCATAAATAGAAAATAAGCATTATAAGAGCCAAGCTCCTACCTCTCCATGATGGAGTTGTTCTGAGTTCCAAAACAACAAGCTTTATCCCAATGCAAGCAACCCAAATCAGCCAAGCACAAGCATGCAACAATCTCCCAAAAAATTCTCCAAAGCAAGAGCTCTAGAACAACAAAAGAATTCACCCCAAAAGGAGTTTCCCAAAAGTGAAGCAACCCAAAACAAGGCAAGCAATTCAAATTTTATAGAAGAGGGAAGAGAAGAGGATGAGGTGGATCCATGTAGGATGCCACATCACACATCCTCAACCTCAACCCAAAAGTCAATTTCATTCTCCAATGCATAATAAATAGGTGGGTGAATAATATGACAGTTTACTTACATACTCAAATCCAACCCACACCCCAAAGGACTGAAATTAAACCATGTAAGAAAAGTGCAATTAAAACTTACAATTTGTCCTCTCAAAAAACATTATAAAAGTCTAATTTTAACCCCCAAACCATAGGTATGGTTGGTAAGTAAATTTAAGAGGTATGAGACAAGTTTAAATTGCCCCGCAAGCCTCCAAAATTAGCCTCCAAGGACAATTTCTAATTTCCAAGAAGGTGGAGTGTTTCACACTCAAAATGTTAACTTACACATCACTTACATATTACTTACACATTCTTACAACACTTTAAATCATAACCAACAACAATATTAATTACATTCTCATGATATCTTTAATTAATTAACTTAACAACATGATTACTCACAATATTAACACCACATTAATTAAATAATGAAAGGGGTAAGTGCACCACATAAAACACATGAAAACATTAAACAAAAGAACCAAATAAATAAATACACATAACCCTCTTGGTCACATTTAAAGGTGACTGTATGCGATGGAAAAGTGTCAAGCGAGCATGGGAATCTACATGCGCAACTCTTCCTCGCACCCGACCTCCCGAGGTCGTCTTTGAGACAGCCGGTGGGGGATGGAATATGTATGGGATGCAGACAAACTAGTTAGGTAATCTAATGTCTTCAATACGCACTAGTGGAATTTGTGAATCTAAGGCAAAGAAGGCCCTCCTAACCTGAACTGGTGTGATAGATCGATTGGCAAGGATGACTGCTCGAAGGCTCCAATCAATATCGAGCTCTGGCGTGATTCGATCTATGGGTTGTGGGATATGTGGAAAATGACCTAGGATAGTTTCGTGTACATCTCCGGATAAGGTCATACGGTGGATGGTAAATATAGTTGACTCTATGGATGATTCTCTGGCCTAGTCCAGAACTCTCTAGCTTTCTTAGTTGTTATATCTAGTAAGGATAACTGTTCGATGATGATAGGTGGAAGTGGAGTGGATCTGAATACTAGTGTGCGTAGGCCAGTGTCTATGTCTGATTGACTTACGGATTCGTTGGGTTGTGGGATTTGTGGATCGCAACCGTAGACTCTTGGTTGTTGTGGTCCTGCTATGGTCATGCGTAGAATTAGTTCCTAATCCCTAGTATCCAATAATCATATGCTTTCTCAGCCTCTATATTCAAAATTAATAGCTGTGTGATCTTCTCAGAGTACCTCACAGGCGTTCTTGCAACCTGAATTCTTAGGCTAGTATCTATATCCGTGAGAATGTCTCCTGCGTCTGGCTGTGGGACCAAAGGATCACAACCGAACGTTTGCTCTCTTTCAAGCCCTTCTACAGTCATATGGATGTTACCTAGGGTAATCTGTAGTTTGGTTGATTTGACCAAAACGTGTGCGCTTGGTCGTCTTCTATGTTTAACCCGATTAACCTGGAACCGATCTTGTAAAGTATGTTGTTGTTTGGAAGACTTGGATTCTAAGATTTTGATCTATGTTAATAATTGCTTTGTGATTGAGATTGGGTTGAGGCACGATTGGCTCGAATACGTATTCTCTGGGCTCCCTAGGTCCCGTGATTGTCATACAAAAGCAATAATGTAAATTAACTATGGCAAAGTGAAATTTAACTACTTTGAATATATCTATAACATATATGATTTCTCTATTTTTTTATTTTCAGATGAACTATTTGAATGAATTTAACAACTAATTTAATACATCTAGAAATTGATAGCTAAGATAACAATTTAAAACAAACAAGATAACCGAGTATAGCTATTTGTCTGTGCAATTTGTAGAGCTATTCTAAACAATGAAATAATTGATCTAATCTATTTGCAAGGCCCTCGATCCTACCTCAGAAGTGAGGAGTGAATCATAGTTTCTCAGAAACTATCAATCCCCACAACTTCCCTGAAATATCGAGAGTAGAATTGACTGAAATAAAGTGATTGGCTACTTTATTTGATATGTTTCTAACTAGAACTTTGAAAGCTAGAACCTGGATTCTGCAGAACAGTGGTCGAATCCGATGGTGTGTGTGATCTTGTCCCCTCAGTGTGATCTCCTTGTTCCTTCGTGTTCACGTGGATCCAGAAAAGCATGTAATGCTAGCATCAACAAAAGTAGATATTGGGACAAAGGTAGCTCAAGATACAGACTGAATACAATGCGAGTAGGAGAGGGATAGTGCAAGAGTACAGAGCTTGGCTTATGTAATTCCTAGTGGGATTTATTATGAGTCATGCAACATGAAACGTCCAGAACCTGAAACTATCTTGTTTGAAGAACAAAACCTGCAACTTTAATGGCTTCCTATTGGTAAACAGACTATCCTATTCCAATGGATTGGATGAAATAACAGCAGTACTTGCACAAGATGGATATGTGGCTTACTAACAGTAAAACAATGCTAACTAAGCATGCAATGAAAGAAACTAAGCATTCTAAGCAAAATGAAAACTAAATCTATTGCAAAGAGAAATTAGAGGCAAATTTGAGGGGCCATTTGCTTGAGCACAAGCCAACTATTTATAGCATTTGCATTTACCCAAGGTAAAAACCAAATAGAACTCTTAAACTATAAACAATGGAAAAACACTATTCTAGGGAACCAGAATCATAAATGCAAGCTTATGGCGGTGAAAGAAAGCTGGTAAAACGTTGAAATTACGTGAGTCATGTTAAAAGAGCTTTCTGGAAAATGTGTAAAGGACCGCCGCCACGAGAGCGGGCGCGATTCATGAAGACCGCCGCCCTGTTGGCGGGCGTGGTCACAAGACCGCCACCCAGGTAGGGCGGCGGTTTCGTCACTGAAGAGCAAAAGGCCAAGAAAAGAGGGGAAAAGGGAAAAACAAAGCACACGGGGGCTAAGCGGGGCATGCGGGATGTTAACACACACTTGGAGATCTTTTCGGATCCCGAACACCTTGCGAGGAGACCTGTATCATCATTGGGGCACATGTCACATTATTTTGGCAGTACAGTACCTTACAATTTTGGGTACGTACATATTGCCCCCTCGGAGAAGCGTTTTAGCCATGAAGAGGCGTAAAACGGTGGGTCCGAGTATGGCGGTCCCAAAATGGGAAGTTAAAAGTTATACCTGATATGTCTGTGTGTTGAAATGACGCCGTCCAAAATTCCCGCTACCTGTAAAAAAACGAAAAGAGAACTCAAGTGCAGATAGACACAATAGTTTGGAAAATAAATGCTAAAACAATAGGAAATGAGAATGTACCATTTGTGCAGGGATAAGAACTTACCTCGTGGCGCTCCAAACCTGTGAAAAAGGCATTTAAAATGAATCAGGGTGCTATATATATGAAAGTGGGCCCATTTTCCTATTCATTTGTGCGAGTTGATTCGATTGATTTTGAGCTCTGGAACCCACGGTGACGGTTTCTTGCGTGAGTAGAGTCAAAACATCCACGACGGGATAGTGATCATGCCTCCACGAGCGGAACATCGACCCACGAGATCACAGGTTAGTTTTCTTCAATTTATCCCTTTTACCCCCTTAATTTTGAAATGCTAAAATCTTTGTCGTGGGGGGTAATTTTTGAAAATGTTAGTGTTAAAAGGTTCATCTAGGGGGGGCACCTACTGGGTAGGCCTTGTTTTAGTTAGAATGGTCTTGTTTTGTCATTTTTTGGGCTTTTTAGGTTTAAAAACCCGTGTGGGTTTTCGACCGACCGCCGCCCCTGCCCGGTGGTGACGGTTACATGACCGCCACCCTTAAGGCGGCGGTTACACAACCGCCCCTTAAGGCAGCGGTTACAAAACCGCCTCCCTGCTCAGGGCGGCGGTTTTGCACAGAATGTAAAAAGATCATCTGTTTGAAATTACTTTTGCATTTTTAGCATTTCTACATGCTTTCATGATTTTTCCAGTATTATTCGGATGCTAACTTGCTCTTTTTGTGTGTTTTTGGGTGTATGCAGGCAAGAGAGGAGTATATCCGGTGGAGCCGAGAGAGGGAGTGTGACTGGCTCCTAGGAGTATTGGATGCCCTTTCACAGGATGAGGAGGACACTCTTCAGAGGGCCGGGATACTACGCATCTCACACGTGCCCCATGTTGCTCCTTCTAGTCACATTCTTTGTGACTTGTTCTCATATTGGGATGCTGATCGAACACCTTCCGATTGCCGAAGTCCACGGTGAGTGGACTATTACTTTGGAGGATGTCTATCGTATTCTGGGGGTCCCGATTATTGGGAGACATCTCACCCTTGAGACAACAGGTTCACGGGCCTAGATAGCACAGTGGGCCACATACATGGGAGATGCAGTCATCTCCACGGGGTCGAAGAAGGGGGTTAGAGTTCGATCCATTCCTAGTTTTCCCATCCCCTTACTTCGCCAGGCCATCATGGGGATCCTTGCCTCGAGACTGATCGGGGACAAGGGAGGAGATACATTGTTATACTGCTGGTCCCCCATTATTACACAGATAGAGGGACATGGCCGGATATATGCCTGGGGAGCAGACATACTTGGGACCACCTACCATGATCTATACAGGGTAGTCCATTTACAGGGGCAGTCCTTGAGCCACCCGACCCTAGTCATGAGTTGGGTCTATGAGCACTTCATCCCCTACGGCAGAGGTGTAGAGGTGGCAGATCCCGGAGCTATGAGGGCAGCCAGATGGATAGATATGTCGGTGCTCCGAGCACCTCATTAGCCAGTTTCTTCTCTGACTACTACCGACATGGAGGCCACACCATATCAGACTATGGCAGGTATATGGGGCGAGGAGGCTCTTACTTTGATTTCCTGCTCCACGACAGGGCAGCTTATTGATAGAGTGGGGCGAGTGGAGATGCACCCCTTTGGCCGAGTTCCTTAGTAGTTTGGCCTACCATACGTGGGTATGCTTCCCCCGGTAGCGCCAGTATATAAATCATTCCGAGAGGCCAGAGGGGGGCCTAGAGGCCGGGGTTGGACAGTGGTTACTCCTGGCGTTCCTATTGCAGCCAGGAGGATAGTACGTGCCAGAGGGAGAGCCGGTGCGCCTCAGGCACCCTTGCTTCAGATTGCGCGGGTCCTGCCCATAGCAACAATGACCCCATTGAGGTAGACTCCGAGTCTGAGGAGTTTACAGGGGGAGAGACCGAGGAGGACAGTGATCCTGAGTGGCATGACACTCAGGATATCATGCAGGCAGAGAGGGCCGAGCAGAGTGTAGAGAGAGTGACTCTGGTTTCAGAGGAGCCACTCTCCCAGGGCCATGGTGGGGAGGATGAGTCCGTTGCGGGGCTACATTGCTCCAGTCATAGGAGCAGCCCCTCAGTCAGCGGCGGCATCCGTGGTAGGTGCTGATCCTATAGATCCATCCTGGAGGCCTGGTGATCCGAGTAAGTTACCCTCTCTCCTTTTAATGTTTGTTTTTAGTTAGGATCTCCTTAGTTGCTATCTCTCCTTTTGTTTTATCTTGTATTTCTAATTTCTTGTTTGGTTTCTAATTTGTTTTCTCCTTTGTTTGCAGAGACTGCCGATGAGTGGCGGGACTTGATTCACAGGGTATGTACTGATACCCTGATGATCCCCATGGAGAGGACCCGCGCAGAGTTGTCCGTAGATGTTGGGGAGCCCTCAGCAGCTGGTAGGCACACTGACGTCTTTGCCCCAGTCTGGCATGTGGCCAGGATGGTATCGACTCTCCACACGAGCTAGCGGGGTATAGGATGGCCGAGTGCTTGATGAGGAGCCATTCTCATGGTGAGACTGCGGCTGCCCCTCGGGATCCTGAGCCCTCCGTGCACTCAGAGCGCCGGCGTAGCCGAGTCCTAGGCGTGGGTGTGCGCCTTCAGAGGGGTCTCGTAGGGATTGAGAAGCCGATTGGCTCTCCTAGATTTTGTATGATACATTCTTTTGTATATCCTGGGCTCTTTGAGCATTTTGACCATGCTTAGTGCATGCATGGCATGGCATTATATATATATATATATATATATATATATATATATATATATATATATATATATATATATATATTCTTTTTGGATCAAACCTTTGGCATTTATGGCTTTGCTTCTTTTCTAGTTTCCTCATGTAGATTATGATGTTTATACTTGTATGCTCTTTTAAAATGTATGCAATGGAGAACAAATGATGCAAGTGTTTATTTTCCTTTTGTATTTCATGATGCTGATATATGATAATGTAGATATAATGTGATTTTGAATCTTAGTTTCTGTAAGCAATTTTGGATACTTCATATTTGTTTTGGCAAAGTGATGAAGATAAACTGATATGATGAGTAGATAAACCTACCCCTACCCCCAACTCCACGCAACTAGTAAGATGCGAGGGCTCATCACCGAGAGTTGGGAAGGGCGCAAGTTATGAGATGTGTTGAAATGATATTGATGAAAGACAGACAAAGCTTTGGCGGAACCAAATTAGGATACCACAAGCCCACTCCACTCGAGTGACTTCATAGTTTTGGATGCAACTTGCTTTGCGGTTTATCCAGACTTAGATCCTTAGATGGCCACATGGTAGACAAAATCTAGGTTTTTAGGATTTTGAACTCTTTTGGAATTTTGGACATCTGATTCATTTGTTTTTGACTCAACGACTTCGAGATTTAAATTGTTTGTTTATGACTTTTTGCATTTGTTTGTCAAGAGGACCCCCTACACTTTGCCCCATGCTACTAGTAAGAAGCGTGGGTTTATCACCGTGGGCAAAGCATAGGCGAGTAAGGGAATTTCCATCCTTTCCCAACCCTACGTCACTAGTAAGAGATGCAAGCTCATCACCAAAGGTTGGTGAGGCAAGGAAATGTGTAAAATTAAAATTTTCTGTTTTGATACATATTTGACTTGTTTTCTTGAGTAAAATGTCAGTATGTGCTTATTTCCAAAGAGATATATGGGATAGATGTGACACCATGAAGCTTCTGGAACAGACCATAGGCAAGACACCTATCCTAGAAGAAACCAAAAGTGAGAATAAACCTGTAGATCTTGGCATGGTTATTGTTAAGACTTTGTCATATCTAGCTTTATTTGATAAAATGATTCTGAGATAGTTTGATGATATCATGAAAATGGAGAAGTATGATTAGAGTGTTTATGCCAACAACATCATGAGTTTGTAATGAATTGCTTTGAGAACAAAATTCCTTGATCACAATTTGTGTACGAAACAAGTAGACAAAATGATCTTAATCTATATGAAGATCTGATGTAAAATGTAATTATAAATAGTGGTAGTTGCTTTCACGTAGAACCGCTTGAGGTGTAGGGAATTGAATGTTTCACCAAATTCCTCACCTTCCAGCATACATAAAAGGTATGCACCATTTCTATAATCCTTCATGACTTGGTATGGGCCCAACCATTTGGGCTGGAACTTCCTTCCTTCGCCGGTCTTCTTGTCGATCTAGTTGCCTAGCCTTAAACTAGATCACCTTCATATATGTCGAGTTCATAGACTTTCTTGTTATCTTTGCCCGGCACATCCGATCAGATAGGCTCTGTGCCGTTGTTCAAAGATCCAACCTAACTTCATCTAGGCTTTCTAGTTGGGAGAGATGTGCTTCTCTCTGTAGCGTCTTCATCCGAATCCCTTGTAAGAAATAGGAGACTGGGTATTTCAACCTCAAGCGGGAGAACTGCCTCTGCCCCGAATACTAGTGAGAAAGGAGTTGCTCCTGTTGGTGTTCTTATTGAGGTTTGGTGGGCCCATAAGGCCGGATATAACTTCAAGTGCCAATCTCGTTTGTTTTCTTTCACCGTTTTAAGGAGAATGGCTTTTAGTGTTTTATTTGTCACTTCAGCCTGTCCGTTGGCTTGCGGGTAATACAAGGAAGCCGTATGATGGCTTATTTTAAATTTATTGCACAATTCATGAACTTCGTCATTCTTAAAAGAAGTTCCATTATCTGAGATAATGATTTGCGGGATACCATACCTGCAAATGATTTGGTTCAAAATGAACTTGGCGATTACAGAACCCGGTACAGTAGTAAGAGGCATAGCCTCTACCCACTTGGTAAAATATTCGGTGGCCATGATTATAAAATTATGGCCGTCTGTAGATGAGGGAGAGAATTTCCCTATTAAATCTAGGCCCCATGTAGAAAAGGGCCATGGAGTAGCGATTGGTTGTAGAGCTTGTGCTGGCATGTGAATCTCGTGGGAGAATTCTTGACACTTATGACACCTGTGTACAAACTCTACTACGTCGTGTTCTAGAGTGGGCCAGAAATAGCCCATTCGATGTATTTTACGAGTGGTGGCATGGCCACCGAAGTGGCCTCCACACATTCCACTATGAGATTCATGGAGAATCTTCTTGGATTCTTCTGTGTCGACACATCTTAGGAGCATTCCATCGAACGCTTTCCGATAGAGCACTTGCTCTATAATGACATATTTTGCTACGATAATGCGTAACCGCCTTCTGTGTTGTGGTGTAGCCCCTTCTGGATACGTGTGGTCCATGATATAATTAATGATATCAGTGTACCAGGGACACTCAGAGATAGGAGGTCTGGCTTCAATGTAGTATACGCATTCATCTGGAAAATCCAGATCTACTAGATCGCCTCCATCTAATGGGTTATCAGCTAACCAATCCACGATGATTTGTCCCTTAATGGATTTCTGATTTACAAATGTTAATTTGAATTCTCCCATTAAGGTTATAAAACATCCAGCCTTCTTAGACAAGGACCCTTGTGTGAGAAAAGTTCGTAAATGGTCTGTTTTTACCATGACCCTTGTTTCTTGATTTAGCATATAATGTCTTAAGCGTTTGGTTGCAAAGACTATGGCGAGGCATTCTCATTCTGCTTGTGTATAACATGTTTCATAGTCGAGCAACGTTCGACTAATGAAATAAATCACACGTTCTCTCTTGTCATCGTCTTCTTGAGCTAGCATACAGGCTAGCGAGACATTGGTAGCTCGCGAGTATAAAATTAACAGGCGATCTAGCTTAGGTGGCATTAGCGTAGGTGGTGACAACAAGAAACACTTAACTGCGTCAAAAGCTTCATTGCAATCTTTAGTCCAATTAATACTGTAATCTTTCTTGAGTAAATTGTTGATTGGATGAATGGCGAAACTTAAATCTGGGATGAATCTCCGGATTGCACCAAGCTTTCCGAGAAATGACCTGATTCCAGATTCATCCGAAGGTGGGACCATTTTGAGGACAACCCGAATTTTGGTTGGGTCAACATCTATCCCTCGTGACGATATGATGTATCCTAGGAGCTTCCCTCCTGTTACACCAAAGACACATTTTTCTAGGATTTAGCGTGACTCCGTATTCTATCAGACGTGAAAGAATGATGCGAAGTACTTCCGGATGGTCACAACACTTCTTGGCCTTAGCCAACAAGTCATCTACGTAGGATTCCATGATCTTATGAATTAGATCATGAAATATATATGTCATAGCTCACTGGTATGTAGCGCCAGAACATTCTTGAGACCGAATGGCATAACAGCGTAGCAGTAGGTTCCCCAAGGAGTTATAAACGTGGTTTTAGCTTGATCTTGTTCAGATATTCTGATTTGATTGTATCCCGAGAATCCATCCATGAGAGACAAAAGTTCAAATCCAGCTGTCGCATCAACTATGACGTCAATGGATGGTAATGGGAAGTCGTCTTTAGGACACGCTTTGTTAATGTCCCGGAAGTCTATGCAGATGTGTATCTTCCCATTCTTTTTGAGAATGGGAATGATATTAGATACCCATTGAGAGTAATCGAATTGGTTTGATGAATCCTACTTGGAGGAGTTTCATTACCTCCTCTTTTACCATGAGAGCTACTTTGGGTTTCATCGGTCTCGAATTTTGTTTGACCGGCTTTGCATCAGATTTAGTGACGAGGTTGTGCACCACAATGTAGGGTGCAACACCTGTCATTTCCTTATAATTAAATGCAAAAGCCTTCTGATGTTCCTTGAGGATTCGAGTGTGTATTTCTACTTCTTCTGGAGTTAACGAGGATCCTAACTTCAATATCCTTGGTTCATCTTCCATTCCGATGTTAACATCAATTGTTTCTTCGATTAAAGAGGCATTACCTTCTTCAAACTCAGGTGGGGCTGGAGGTAAGTCCAAATCGTCCCCATTTTCTACTGTGTTTATGCTAGGCTCCATTTGCGAGGGAAGCTCCATCATGGGATTTCCGAAGTAGGAAGATGAATGTGGGATTAAGGACAAATCTATCATATGATAGGAGAGATGTAATGCTGCATAGGTGTTTAAGTAATTCAGAGTGGCCATATCACTATCAATGTGGTCTAGGATAGTAGATTTGTTTTCATTTTCGTTTAAAAGAGAATTTGTCATTGTTTTTATCAATGGTTCATCACGAAGGGATACTATGAAATGGGTGTCCTCTAACTTACTGTTTGGAGTAAAACGTGATGCTGAAGTTGCTATCAAATCAGCGAGAAGATTTTTCTCTCACGGGATTGCTTCAATTGATATGAAGTCAAACTCCTTGCTTATATTCAACACAACTTGTTTTGTAAAGCTGTAAGTGCTCGGCTTTGGTTTCATATATCTCAGAGACTTGGTTTGCTACTAATTGTGAGTCTCCTAAGACTCTGATGTTATCAACACCGATTCTCTTAGCTAAGATGAGGCCAAGGAGGAGGGCTTTGTACTCAGCGTTGTTGTTTGTACATTCGAAATTTAGTTTAAAGGAAAATGGTAGGACTTTCCCTTCAGGGGAAGTAAAGATTACACCTGCCCCCGCTCCGTAACGACATCTAGCTCCATCAAAATGGAGCATCCAATATTTAGCTGGGAATGTGGATGGTGGGGTATCTGTTGTGTTAACATCTTCTACTTCTACCATGCAGAGATCTACCACTGGGAGAGAACCGACACCCAGGGAATATCCCATGCCTACAGAATCAAATGGTAAGAACATTGGTAGATCTTGTTCTATTAATTCAACGATTTTTGCAGTAGTTCCTAATGATACTGTTTCTACGGTGTTAGCCTCATCTTTGGGGGTTGGGGTTGCCTTGGCTAGGCTCATAGTTTCAAGATCTGTCGTAGGTACCAAATTTTCTTTTGGTTTTGCGTCGGTAGGTTTATTAAGTTGGTTTGTTGGGAGTTCAAACTCTGAGTGCATGCCTGGTCTTTTCTTTAAGTCAGCTAGGTGTACATCGAATGGTTTTGGATCACCTTTGGCCACAAATATCTTTCCTAAGTGTAAAAACCTTACTTCTTGAAATAGCATAGAAGGGATTGCCTTCATGCGGTGTATCCAGGGTCAGCCGAGGATCATATTATAGTTAGTTTCCCGATCTATAATATAAAACTCGGTCAAGATGGTTTTGGGTCCTAAGGTGACCGGTAATATTATAGTTCCAACCGAGGTGGCTTTAAGACTATCATAGCCCCTTAGTGTGTTTCGAGTTGTGGAACAATTGGTTTCTCCATACCCTAGCTTTTGAAGGAAAGAGAAGGGGACTATGTTAACTGCCGCCCCATCGTCTATCATTACATGCTTTACATAGTTGTTATAAACCCATACTTGCAAATGTAAGGCTGGATCACCTCGACGAGTGATCTCAACATCTGTCGGCATTTTGTTTATCTCGAATATGAATTCGACATCCCTATCCGCCTGCCCTGGAGGATGAACATCGAAGTCTATATGATTTACCTGTGTTTCAGGAGGTGGAGTGATGTTAATTAAATGGCCCAAACCTAATGCCTCTAAAAGAGCAGCCCTGTGAGCAGGGGAATTTTTTAATAAATCCAAAAAGGAGATGTGCGAGAAGGTTTTTGTTAGGTCGTTAATTAAATCATAGGCACCCACAGGTTTTGTTACGATTTGTTGGATGTCATCCGTCTCCGGCAGGTGGCTTGGACTTGGCTGAGAGAAATACTCTCGTGTCCTTGTTACAGCTTCGATGGGTAGTTCGGCATCTAACTCCACTAAACCGACTACCTTAGGCCATGGCTGACTTCCTAGTTGTGGCGCAACTAATGGATTTAACGAGGTTGAGGCTTCATGATCATTGTTTCCTATTATTACACTCTTGTTTGTCCCAGTTAGATTTAGCCTATTGTTATCGTGATTTGGGAGCGGATCATTGAAGATTTTGAGGGGTGCATTTTGAGGAGAAACTGCCCCTGAAAAGGTATTTGATGCTGGTGACGTAGGATCTGCCAAGAACATATCCATGAAAAGTTGTCTTTGTTCATCTGGCAAGCGTTGCATGAATTTATTGTAGTCATGACACGTTCTAGTGTCATGGCCCCGTATTTTGTGGAAACCACAATACGAATTAGGATTGTAATTCCTAGTTTGTTGGTTTGGTGCGTATTGTGGCCCAAAATTTTGATCAAACCGTTGTCTATTAGGATTAAAATTTTGATGTCTTTGGTTTGAATTCTGGTTTTGGTATCTAGTTGAATTTTGGCTCGGACCCTATGTGGGATTTTTCCATTGTTGTTGTTGTTGTTGTGGATGGTTAAAATCCACTGTATTGATTGTCGGGGTAAAGTTGTTGTTTCGTTGGTTGTTTATTTGTGATGGAGTATTGACAATATTTACCTTCTTAGGCTGGTCGGTTACTCCATCTGTTGTTACACCCCAATTTTTATTAAGGATTTTAGGTCCTTGATTGACATTTATGGTAGTAGGATAAGTTGTAGTGTTCTGGTTGGAGGTGACTAACCTCCCATTTGCTCCATATGTTTTGCGACCACTATCAATTGCTGCTTGATCTATTCGAAGAGCACTCTCAAGTACTTCATCGTAAGTTCTTAATGGGAACTTCTGGACTTCTTCCTTCACTTCTCTGCTAAGAGAATGAAGGAATAAATTGCATAGTTCCATTTGATCCATGTTTGGAGCACTTTCCGAAGAATAAAGAACTGTACGCCACCTTTGGATGAAATGGGCGACAGATTCGGTGTGTTCTTGCTTGATGTGTAAGAATTCCCTGATTCATGTCCTTAATAATTTGTTCATGTCAAAGGCCTTGATGAATTCTGACATGAGCTGCTTGAACGAATGGATGGAAGCCTCGGGTATTCTATAATACCAATCGAGAGCGATGCCTTCCAAGGTTTTTGGGAATATCTTAGCAACAACCCCATCCCATGGGAGTAGTTCTCGAATGGCTGTAGCGTAAGCTTTGATATGTGCGTTTGGATCTCCCTCACCTTTGTATTTGGGCAAGTCGGGAAGAGGTCTTGGAAGCATGACGCTTCGTATGGTGAAATCTAAGGGTTCTTTCAAATATTCTGAATAAGTCCCTATCGCATAGGTTTCGACCATTGATGGTGCTTGCTGAGGGAGCGGAGGCGGAATGGGTTGTTGATATGGCGTAGCGTATACGTTGGTAGGGGCATAAGGAAACACCTGTGTTTGAGAAAACATGCCAGGAGAGGAGAACATATCCCCTTGTGGTGATTTGGAGTACATGTTTAAGTATGATGGGGTATTGTCCAGGAATGGATTGTTTTGTACTAGACCGGGAGGAACAACGTTAGAGATGGTGGGTCTAGTTGGCGTTTGTTGTGAATACTGAGGAGTCATGCCTAATGTGCCTACTCCTGTGAGGAGGTCTACTTGGCTAGGAGGATTAGAATTTCCTGTTTGTATGAATTGAGAATGGTGATTTGCTTGAGCAAGTTCTAACCCTCTCACTTTTTCTACTAACGTTGAAATGACTTCATTTGGTGAAGTCACGGTGTTTTGCCGTAGTGGCGTTTGTTGTATATCATGGTGTTGTATAGGCATGTGATATCCTGCTATGAACTGATCGCTGCCCTGCCAAGTTTCCCGAGGGCATTTCCTATATGTAGTGGCATGGAAGTATTTTCTTGAAAAGAGACCTCAGGTTGTGTTTGTAAACCTCCTATAGGTGGGTACATACTTCGAGAACGTTGGTCATTCCTGGCATAATGTACCGAATGTTCATCGTCTAAACCTCGGTATGAGTCTGATTGTCTACTAATTTGTGGTCTAAGCAGCACCTGAGGAGATGAACCAGATTCTCCGGTGAACGTCATGTTATTCGAGCCTGAAGGCTCTGTTTGTTGCATTTGAGTGAGCTGATCTAACTCCTCAGTTTGAAAAGATGAGTTATATCTGATCCTTGGAGTTTGTGTTGACAACTAGTTGGTTGAGTAGTTATCACCCCATACTGAGAGTGAGGGTGATGATTGTCTATTTTGTTGGGCGTAGTATGCCTCAAGGCCCAAGAGGGGCCTGCCATATGCATCGAATCCTGACATATTCGGGGGGTATATGAATACCCATGAGAATAATGGGAAGGAGTGAAGGTGATGGTGAAAGCTAATGAGGTGGAAAAGATGAAAAGTATACTAATTTTGAAGAACACGTAATAATATGACTCCGAACTAGAAAGTAGGAAGTTCACGTCGGGTTCACCAATTTTGTACGATGGAAAAGTGACAAGCGAGTGTGGGAATCTACAAGCAACTCTTCCTCGCACCTGACCTCCCGAGGTCATGCCGAGATAGCCGGTTTCATCAAAGAGAAAAAGGCCAAGAAAAGAAGGGAAAAGGGAAAAACAAAGCATGCGGGGGCTAAGCGGGTCATGTGGGATGTTAACACAAACTTGGAGATCTTCTCCGGATCCCGAACACCTCGCGAGGAGACTCAGTATCATCATTGGGGCACATGTCACGTTATTTTGGCAAAGACAATACCTTACAATTTTGGGTACATCAGGTGACCCCCATGGGAATCCCTAACAAAACAACCACACACAAACAATACAAGTTGCCATGGTGACCTTGTTGAATTCATCTAGAATTCTAATGTGGTTGGTCTCCAATCCCCAATGTTTGTTGTGATATTTTATATCTGCAAAACAAAAATACCTCCTTTGGCCTCGTGGCCATATCAGAACATCCAAAATAATATAAATAAAATTTCAAAATCATCTAGATATATGAATCACAACAACATCCAAGCAACCAACAAGATCATTTGCAATTTTACTCAACAACTATATCATCATCAAATAATTTCTATTTCTATGTCTACTCACAATATCCAAATATCACATGTCCGAACAACATCCATAATATAACCATGTCAATCAGTATATCAACATCAATATCCAAAATGTCTCTAATAATCATCATGCATCATAATCTGAATCAAGGTCAACAATAATCCATGATCTAACATCTAACATCACACTATAATAAAGTCCATAATCATGTCCATAATATAATCATGTCAAACAATATCATGGTCAATATCTAAAAGGTGTCAAAGGGAAGTGGGCACTACAATCTCCAAAAAGTAAATTTCAAACTAAGCAAAATAAATGGCTAAACAACCATAGTAATGTGAAGGCCTCTTGTAAGCAAAAATCAAATTAAATGCCCAAAATTTAAGAATACATCAATAAAGAAAACCACTTGGTTCTTACAAGAAAAGATTAAATGATCAATTTATGAATAAAATATGAACATATAAATATCACATTATGATCACTACGTTGCCTTTTGGTGGCCACCAAAGGGGTACTCATCGAGTTGCTAACACTTGGATATCGAGCCTCATGCAAAAAAATACATATAACTAGAATGAGCATATTTCTATTTATCTCCCAATCACACATACAATGATCCACATAGTCAGTGTCACATATGATTGTTTAATGGACAACCCATATAGGAGAGAGAAGGGAACCTAGTTTGCATAAGCTGAGCCTAAGGTAATGCGCATCCACAATATACTAAGTAAGCCCTGAAGTATACCAAATAGATAGAAGTGGGTTTTTATTCTACATGATACTCCACTTCCCTACTCGTACTTAGATCAAGGCTATGGAAACTTGGTTCATACCTTCTCTCTGCACACATACACTTTTACCGATTGCTTCCCTTAGGGTCAGTTAGTGTAAGGTACAAAACATATCACATAACTACATTACTAACACAAATATGTATACGAGCAATAACCATGTCATCTTACGCATGGTGGAATTACGAGGTATAACATAACAATGTTCCACAACTTACAACACATAAAATTTCCACAAAATGCACCAAAAGTCCAAGCACAATACAATAGGGGCCATATGATCACCATATTCCCCTAATTCACGACACACATTTTATCACATAACACATGAACACATATATGATGAATATAGTGATTAATCTCGGTACACACACACACACACACACACACACACACACACACACACACACACACACACATATATATATATATATAACAACATGGCAACATATACAACATTATAAATTGTAATATGGTGACAAAAATATGGTATGATATAATTTATTAGGATAAAACATTTTTCACACAACACATTTATACAGATACACAACATCAAAAGATGATGAAACACCACCGAGACTTTTAAAATTCACAATAACACTATTTTCACACAACAAGGTGGTAACAAAAGTGTAGTACACATTGAATTCATGAGGGTGAGAGAGTGTACTCTCATCACGAGACACATCAACATAAAAAATAGTCCATACCATGTGGAAAACACAACAGGTGCATTCAATTGTTCAAAGTACAAGTTTGTCACATCACAATATACTATCTCATTTCACTTCCAACTCTTCCATTATCGAGATATAACCATCACACACCAGCTGTCCTAGAGGTTCGAGAGCATGAACCTTTTCTATGAGACCAATTGTAATGCCCACCAAAATACACCCCAAAACACAATAGTAACATTAAATATATTTTTGGCTTTCATTACTTGTTACATGACACCACAAGGCCCCAAGTAGAGTAACTCAATTTCACAAAGGACACTAACACAAGTATGGACCCACAAAGAAAACAAGATACAATAAGCACACGATTCACATCATTGAATATTTACACCTATTAAATACACAATACAAGGGCCCATCCTATGCACCACCATGACCTCAAATGACTCATTTTTTAAAACGGGTGAAACATCTTACAAGGATAAAATTACTAATAGGACAAGAAGATAGGACATGTTCCATAGTGTTCATAATTTTCCATTGTTCACATATTTATAGCAACTTTTTTCTTAGATATCCTTTCTTCAATAAACCACAAGTTATGCACACACACCATATATCATTGTATCAAGATTTACACCTTTACTCCTATGAGTTATGCTTTATTCATTTGTATTATCTAGAATAGTCAATTTCTAAATATTACTTACTAATTGAATACATGTCTTCCACTCCATGATCCTCATAAGGCTCTTTGATGAGAAAGAATGTTATCAAAAGTAAAGGTCCTATACAAAATAATTATCTTTTATTTTATTATCAATAGAAACTGGCTAACATTAGGTTGAAGGAATGCTTATGGTTACTTTATACATTCCCAATATCATCTTAATAGAAATAATTTCCAAGATTGTTTTATGGATACCTTAATCACCCGTAACCAACTTCTTAATAGAGTACTAGACATATCTTAATCCTATGTACACTCCAAAGGTAAACATTCTACAATGGGGTCTATTACAGGGTAGTTAAGAAATTCCCATGATTTCATAAAACCAAAACACCAAGGACCACTTTGACAAGCTTACCAATGAGGTGTACCATGTTCACACTCATTTACATGATGAGAGATCCTTGAGTTCCAAGTAGATACCAAGTTCAAGGAACTCTTAACTATGTGTAACATTTCAAGAAGCATCGGGATATGCACAAAGTATCTATGCGAAGAGGATTGCTAAAGTATGTATTTAGTATTATGCCACACATTAAAATTGAACCTCAATCAATGATGCATAAGAACATGACATGAATGGAACATGGATTAATTAGCTTAAGTATGCAAATATACATAAGGCACTCATGTCCAAAGTGTGTTCAAACATATATGAAGGTACAATGAAAGGTATTTCCCATTGGTCTAGGGTAGTGGTTCATTTAATGGATCATAATACCATCAAGGTGAGACTCTCATAGAGAGGGATTCAGAACCAATCTCATTTTGATATATTTAGAAACTAAACTTTCTACCATACATGATATAAATTCATAATGGGAAAACAAATAATCAAGACCATTGCTTTTTGCTAGTATAACTAAATCATAGAAATTCAATAACTAACTACATTTATTTTGATAAATGCCAACCAAAATTTAACCAATTTTTCCAAAAATTATAAGGACATGAAAATTCATTTAATAAAAGTGACTAATTCGTTTATTTCCTAGGAGTAGTATTACATGTTAAATTCTAGTTTTTCAACATTGAGTGATTTATATGAAACTTCATACCATTTAACATGTGAGATATTTTACAAATCGGGATTAATATTTTCCTTCTTCATTTCTCAAATCAAAACTATATATCATAATGTAACTACACATTTTTGAAACAATGATATGAAACTTATTTTTCTAATTACAGATATACATATAATGTTAGGATATGCATAAATAAAGTAAATGTCACAAGCATATAACAATGTGAATCGACCATGTCCCGCCACCTATAACCACATGGTGTTAGCAATAAGCAAGCATGGAATAAATCCCCCATCTAGCTAGTTATGAAATCATACATCTAAAAATTCTTGTCCCCCAAACATACTTAGCCATTTATGTTCCATTCAAATAAAGAGGGTTTAGAGAGAGATAAAATGATTAGAGAGAAGTAATCAATTCATACAAACTTACATAACCATTATCTCTCATTGTTTAGGAGAGAGAGAGAATATATTAAATTCCATGTCATACCAAGTAGGTTGTGGAGCCTATTTTCATGTGAGAAAGTGTTGAAGAATGTACACTAAGAGTACAAGTACACTTTCCATATTGTCTCGCCGGATTTGGGGGCGCAGCCCCGATTTATTTTTTTGGCCTTAAAACATGCCCAATATACTGGAAACATGTTTTTCTCATATGGGCGGGATTTTTGACCCATAGGTTTATGGGACGGTTTTGGCCCATGGTTTTGATACCCATAGTTTTGTAAAACTCAAGCAGTACTGTCTATTTATATGGTTTTTGCATATGGTAGGTATCATGTAACATTGTAGATGCATTTTGAATTCAGATGTGAATTTCAGAGAGTTTGTTGAGCATAGCTCCAAACAGATCTAGGTATTATATTGAGAGAACGGTGGCTTGTAATAAAATATGAGCAAGTGATTCTTGGTGGACGTAGCCCAAATTGGGTGAACCACGTTAAATACTTTGTCTCTTTATGTGTTTTATTTTATTCTCGCACTTTTATTTGAGATCTGTAATATTTTCTACATATTAGTTTCTCTTTCATGCATTCTTCTACATGAGGGATTATTCCATATATTTATCCCTTATTTCCTAACAATACCTCATTTCGTTTATAACTTAGTCTTAGAGAGAGAAAGGAGAGAGACGGATACAATAGTATCTTTTTAATTTTTTTGTCATGTTCAACATATTTGTTGATACGATTAACATGTAAAGGTCGACCAAATGAAAACAAGAGTTTTACGAAACAAAGAAAATTTATATTATGCGAGGAGTGATTGGATGGTAAAAAGGGTGACCTAAGATCAAAACTATAATATCGTTCAAATAGCCAAAACAGATACAAAATGGCCCCGAAAATGGGTGAACGCTAAGTGAAAGAGGCAAAGGTCTCTCCCGACCTCTAGTGATATAAACCAAGACTACTCCAGAATTAAGGATGACACAAATAAATGTACAATGCACATTTTCGTGGTGTAACTTAGTGGCAAAAACGCGTCGTAGCTTAAAGTCCGCATTATAGAGGACATAGTTTAATTGGCCACAAAATCACCTTGTAAAAGTGCATACGAGTGACTAAAAAAACTTGGATACTTCCAACTTGTTCCCTTATATACCAAGATATCAAAGGGACTCCGATAGAATTATGATCTAACTCACATAACTCATTTTGGGAGAATTGTTCAAGAGGGGAAAAATTGTGTTTTAGTAGTTTATGCCTACACCTAGTAGGCTAAGTAGGCCCCGAAACGGGCATAAAAAACATATTATCCAACTGTCATAGTGAATACCAACTACGTCTCACCATTCTCTCATATAACAAGTGAGATTTATGAGGTGATAGACAATGTTTTCGTGATCTAAAATTTAGTTTTACAGGGCAATTCCAAATTGAGTTCGTCTTAAGCATATGAGTATACCTCCCATTTATTTGACTCATTCTTAATGAGATATAATGCATAATGAAAATGATACACATAATAGATTAGATAATGTTTTAAATTTAATGAGATCATAATTTTTTTGAAAATGCAGCAACACCGAATAACAAACTTAAAGACATTCTATTGAAATCTCCATCATTTGAATACAAATAAGCTCCACACACACACACACACACACACACACACACACACACACACACACACACACACACACACACACACACACACACACACACATATATAAACTTTAACTCCAAAATAGGAGTAATAATATTTTATTTTTATGTTGAAACCATATAGATGGTTTCAACCACTCGACATAAATAATAAAAAATTAAACAAATCATAGTTGTTTATGTAACAAAACATAAACAACTCTTTTACATTTACAATTTACTTTTACTAAATTACTAACCACTATTTACCCACTAACATATTACATTTCACATTTTATTAATTTACCATAGGTAAATATAAACACATATGTTATGCACTAACCAAATAATTCCTAACATTCCGTCCCCGAGTGCAAAACATAGGTAACACACGCTGCGTAATTCCTAACATTCCGTCCCTTAGCAAACATAGGGAAAACATGCTTGTGTTTCTTTGCTTCCATGCTACTCATGATCTGGATGGTGTTAGGACAATACAACCAACCTCTAGATGGTTTTCCAAGTGGTTGATCAATAACCACACCAAATATAGTTTTCTTAGTGGATTACTAACAACCACAACTATATATATTTTTTCCAGTGGATTACTAACAACCACAACTATAGATATTTTTCTAATGGATCCAACGATCACAATATCATGATGCTGTTGCACATTTCTCAACTCTCATCATTAATGCTCTTTATGAAATTACATATCAGAATCCATGATAGTGAATTTATTCATCACTCATAAAAATCAAACAATGTGTCATTTACCCCCAAATGTGAAGTTTCCATAACACAACACAAAGAAATCTGAAATCAACACACCATGTTAAAAACAAAAAGAAACACACACATGTCACCAAACTAGTGATGCGACCCCATCATAGGTGACTGACGAAGGTCACCGATTGACCTCCAACCTCGATGCCTCCCGACTCTAGTGTCATGCTGCTATTTCATCTTGATATGAATTTGAGGATCTTTATATATTAACATGCAGTAAACATTGACGTTTTGTGGTCGATTCATTTCGGAGTTCAAGATATATCCGTCATATCATGCTTTAAGATTCTTGTGAATTATTTTTGATTGACATATCATATATTGGATGTTGTTTTCAAGTGATAATGCATCCATGAGGAAAAATTTCTTTATTTTTATAAATTTATCAACTGGTGCTACCGATGCCTCCATTGATCAACAAAAAACAACAAATAAAAATAGGTACTCACTGTTTTGATGATAACTTGAGAACCGTAGGTCCGTTTTACAAACCATAAAATATGTTGAAAATATGGTTTAAATATCTTTCTAGTGGTGCAAATAATCACTGGATATTTCAAAGGAATAATTGAATATTCAGAAAAATATTTGGTAATTTTCCCTAATCACTAGTGATTGCATTGCAGGTCCAAAATTGTTGGTGATTCTGTAAAGAATTCAATAGATCTTTCCATATCTGTGTTTTTTATACGTATTTGAAGTTGTTTGAATTTTTATTTCTTCTTGAGATAGATGCCAACATGAAAAATATTTTCTAGATGAATCAATAACTTAAGAATTACAATAAAACCTATTAGATACAAAATGAATCACCAACTTTGAAGAAGGATGATGCCAAATTCAAATATAAAAAGATCACTCCTCTGTCTTCTTTATTTAATTCATGCACACTCTTTACTAGTCCAATCCCACACAAATAATCTATAATATAGTAGTTCTTATGCTTCTTTGAAGATTACTAAAAAAATCTAAATACTAAGCTCTCATTCTCATAGCTAATTTAAAGACTCACATAAGTGGGGCAACCATAACTTACAATAGATCTGCCATTTCGTGGCTCTCTTTACAAAGACATACCTACTATGATACCAAATAATGAGATCATACAAGTTTTGAAAATGCAGAGCAACACCAGAATAACAAACTTAAAGATATTCTATTGAAATATCCATCATTTGAATACAAATAAGCTCCATATATATAGGAAGCTTTAACTCCAAAATAGGAGTAACAATATTTTGTTTTTATGTTGAAACCATACGAGATGGTTTCAACCACTCCACACAAATAATAAACAATAAAAAAATCATAGTTGTTTATGTAACAACCCATAAACAACTCTTTTACATTTACAATTTACTTTTACTAACTTACTAACCACTATTTAACCACTACCATATAACATTTAACATTTTACTAATTTACCATAGGTAAATATAAACACATATGTTATGCACTAGCCAAATAATTCCTAACAACATTAAATCAAATGTATCCACAACTCGGGAAATGTTATTGAGTTGGAAAATGCTACTCTTACTGCGGGGTAAGGGTTTATGCATACCAAATTAACATAAAAAAGTTTAGTGTTTTAAATTTCTTTAATTAAAACACTTAAAATTTAATATATCAACATTACACGAAGACAAAACTAGAGAGGGAAAGGAATAATCCCATGCCTATTAACCGCACCAAGTGAGACATTGCACAAGGTTCTCTAGGAAGTTTGCATTCCTAACCCATGAAAACTCCATTTGTTGAGGCATTTCGTCAAACGGTACTCATGTCATCCATACTATTCAACATTTTACATTCAACACAACATTTATCCTCAAAAATTTCTTGTGATTTGACCAATTATTGGTTTGAAATTCTCTCCTGGAACCATAGGAAGGATGTTGGCAAAGAATTTAAAATATGTATTGTTTTGAAAACCAATACAACCCACGTCCCCTCTATGATCTCTTAACTTGGGGAAGCATGGATGTTTGTCACATCTAGCTTGACACCTACCAATCACATTATTCTTGAAAGCTTCTAAAACATTTTCATCAAATCCATTTTGTATGCTATTTGCAATCATTTCATACCATACAACCACATTTTCTCGTTGACATTTTTACAATTGGTTCACTTGCCTTGTCTCTATATGTGAGCATATTTGATATGGTTACCATGAGCCTACTATAAGATCCAAAAAACTAAACACATACATCCACATATACAACACATGTTAAATTGGCATGAAGATGATAAAATTTAATGTTTCCTCATGCAGCACCAATGGGGCCATTTCAACAAACAAGCCAACATAACCACTGCACTCCTAGTCATGTCCATACGTGTGTGTAACTTATATAAAAGACAAAAATTACCTTTCCTATTAAACTTGGATGGATGTACATACCTGTTTCAACACACTTCTTGAGGACTTATAGACTTTTCAATAAATCCATTTCATGCATAGGAAAGATTGGGTTGGCAAATGCAAGCTGCAACCTTATTAGAGAATCTACACGTCCCCCTCCACAAGCATGTGTGGAAAATAAATGGTAGAAAAATAGAAACAAGACTTACATGGCCAATGTTCCTGCCACAAGCCATGTTTTTCCCCAATGCACCTCCATTTATCTCGCTAGACACTCATACCCTATTCCAAAGCTCTTATTTTCACATAGTTGGGAGGATAAGTTGGCTAAAGAAATGAAATCTGACCTTGCTCTCCTACACTTGTGACCAAACAAAGATCTCATTTTCTTGAAGACTTATCCCTTATACCTCCATTATGCTTTGGATTTCAAAAAACACCAAAAGCAACAAAATGAGGGAATAATTTAGATCCTTTGATGAAATGTAAAATACCCAAATGGGTATTCCTTTAAATCTTGCTTTCAATAAAAATGAGAAATCTACAATCCCTTGATAGGGTAGGAGAGAAAATAATGAAGATAAAATAAATAATATTGGGGGATGTGTATATCCATCCCCAAGCTTACAACCTCCTCATCCATGGCTTCCTCTTCCCCATACTTTTCTTTAACCTGCAAAACCAAGAAGTGAGAGAGAAATGAGCTAAGGAAAGAGATAAAGACCTTCCTTAAGGATTTTAGGTTTAGTTTGAATTTCCCCATCTAATGGTCCATATTGTTTTCATCCAGGGCCAAGATTGTCCCCTACAATAGTTAGGTGGGGGTAGGTGGGGTGATCATTTGATCACATGGGTCTCCTTTTGAAAGGGGCCACTAGTGTGTGTTGAAAGTAATTAATTTTATTTCCTTTTTTATCCTTGAATTTAATTAAATAAACTCTACCCTTATTAGTTTAGTTTTCTTTTGAAATGGAGAATTAATTTATTTGCTTAGTATAAATGAAAGAACTATTTTGACTTGAACTTTAATTATTCATTTTTGCTTGACCTTAGGAACCTAGGTATTAAATTTATTTAGGATTAATGGAATGAAATATTTTTAAACTCAACTATAGATTTAATTGATTCTCTTATTTAATACTTTTATTTATTTAATGTTGCGATGGTTGGTTATTAACCCTGGGTTTTAGTTAAGCATTACTTTTGGCCTTTAATAAAAAAAAAAAAAATAAAGAAATTATTCCATAATTTTTCTAGTATAATCTATGTTTGGTTTTGGGTTTCATGTGTGTGAAAATTTGTGGGCGTTACATTTGGTATCAGAGCCGTGGGTTCAACGCTTGGACCCCGGGCACACTAGAAAACATGAAAAAAACAACAATTAAACCTAGCACAACTTTAAACCTAGTACACACCACTATGCATGATGTTTTGAAACATAGAAATTTTAGAAAACTAAAAAAAAAAGCTTAGATAATTATAAACTAACTCTCACCTTGGTCTGATGCAGGAGGCGTGACTAGATGAGGGGTTCCTACACGTGGACCTAGATCTACCACCCCTAGATTAGGCAAGTAGCTACTATCTTGCCTCATATATTATAGATGTTACATGAGGTTAATGCCATTATACACGGAGGATCGATAAGAGGGTGACCTAGTAGGAAGGACATGGAGCCATTAGTGGAGGCACATGCGCCTTCACATCACAATGTAGAGGAGAGGGCATAGAACTCCCACGTGGAGTCAGTTAGACATGAGACACCTCCTAGAGAGCTCAAAGATCAAGATGTGATGCACAAAGACAAGTCTAGGATCCCTAGGCCGAGAGATGATCACGAAGAGAGGCCTAGAGGGAAATCATCTGCAGTGGAGCACATTAGAGAGATACTCAAGTTGCACCCGCCTCATTTTGTTGGAGACACAAAGCGGATTTCAGGCGAGGCATGGTTGGTTAGCTTGAGCGGATGCTTCAAGCTATGCCCTTGTTCTAGCAACACGAAAGATCATGTTTCCATCCACCTTTTGAGAGACGGAGCCAAGTATGGTGGAGGATCGAGGAGTAGAAGCTCCATGTAGATTCTGAGATAATCACTTGGGAGCTCTTTGAGGAGCATTTCAGGAGCAAGTATATTTCTAGGAGGTTCATTTAGTAGCGGATTGATGAGTTCCACGATCTGTGACATGCCTCCTTATGATAGTAGTAGAGTATGAGGGGTGGTTCTTGGATCTACTTCAGTATGTAGATTATATGTAGGATGAGTAGGTTCAAGTTCACAGGTTCATCAGGGGCCTAAACTTGGACTTGGGTGGGGAAGTGCGTATTCACTATCCATAGACACTTTCAAAGGCCGTGGAGAAGGCCTATATTGTAGAGGAAACTAGGGGAAGATGCAATAGCACGTGACAGAGTGAGGAGCCACATACAACATAAGCTTGCGGATAGTAGATCAAGGGGATCAACTCCTCCTCGTGGTGGACACACATCAATGCAGTCTTCCTTCTGGCCTCCTCCACCTCCTCAAGTAAGTAGAATAATAGACTCGACCACCCTTTCAACCTCCACAACGTCATGATGCTCAAAGGGGGCGTAGCATGGGACCTCTAGCTAGGGGTCCAATAGACACAGAGCCCCACCTCGAGCATATTCGGTAGGAGCACGTCCACCACAACACTCACAAAGATCCATGGCTAGATCATCGGGTCCTTCTCCACATACTACTTGGGCCACTGGAGGGCTATCTACATAGTGGAGAGGACCAAACACTTGTGGATGTGGCATGCATGGACATCATTGGAGAGAGTGCCCTTAGAACCCTGCTAATCAGGGTAAGGCACATGTTTCTGAGCCTACTATTGGCGACATGGCTAGGAGCCACAGATTTATGCAGTGGTTGAGAACCACCAGGCAGAGCACCAGGGCATAGTGATAGAGACCACAAGTAGCATTGGTGGTATTTCTATCCCTATTTTATTTGACTTAGGCTCATTAGATTCTTTCATTTTGCCATCTTTAGTAGAGCATTGTAGGCTTGGTGGTAGTTAGGTAGGGTCTTAGTTGGGACGTCAAGATGGTTTCGGAGCCAAGATCTCAGTTGAATCCTTAGTCAAGGAGTGCGTAGTGGACCTAGGACCCTTTACCACTACTCTGGATCTTTACATCCTTCCCTTGGGATCTTATGGTGTTATTTTGGGCATGGATTGGTTGTCTACACACAGAGCCAAAGTGGATTTCTACAGTAAGATTATATCTTGTGTAGATGATTTGGGTGTGGATTCAGTGATTGTTGGAGTCAGGAGACCCATCTCTATCCACACTATTTCTTATGTAGCTGAAGTGGTGTGCATGGATGGGGTTATCAACTTTATGCTATTACAGTTAGTGATAGGTCAGAGGATGAGGCTAGTGGACCTTCACTCGATGATCACCCCATATTGTAAGAGTTCTCGATGTGTTTCCTAGTGAGATTCTAGGGATGCCTCCCCACGTGAGATAGATTTTCACATTGACTTGGTTCCAGGAGCGGAACCTATCTCACGTGCCCCTACAGGATGACCACACTGAGCTATGTGAGCTCAAGTTACAACTTGAGGGCCTTCTTGAGAAAGGCCTAATCCATCCTAGTGTATCCCCTTGGGGTGCACACGGTGATATTTGTGAAGAAGAAGGATGGATCCTTGTGTTTTTGTGTGGACTATCGTCAGTTGAACAAAGTAACGATCAAGAATCGTTACCCCTTCCTCACATCGATGATTTGTTTGATCAGATGAAGGGGGATACTGTATTTTCTAAGATTGATCTTAAGTCAAGATACCATCATTTGAGGATCGTAGAGGCAGATATCCACAAGTCAGCTTTCTGCATGAGGTATGGCCACTATGAGTTCACAGTTGTGCCATTTGGTCTTACAAACGCCCTACAATCATGAGTTTGATGAATGGGGTGTTCAGGACCTTTTAGATCATTTTGTACTCATGTTTCCTTGATGACATCTTGATCTTCTCACGTACATGCATGAGGAGCACGAGGAGCACCTTCATCAGGTTTTGTAGTGTCTTTGTGAGCAAAACTTTATGGGAACCTGAGAAGTGTGTTCTTTCAATCAGAGGTGCAGTATTTGGTCACATCATTTCTGGGGAAGGTATCATAGTCAATCCTTCCAAGATTAGAGCCATTATGGATTGGCCAACACTACTAGTGACCGAGGTGCACAGTTTCATGGGGTTGGCAGGATACTACAGATATTTGTTTAGGAATTCTCTCGGGTTGCACATTCATCACTTCCCTTTAGCGAAAGGGAAGAAGTTCATCTGGTCAGATAGATGTGAGCAGGCCTTCAGGAAACTAAGGAATGCCTTACGAATGACACCTATTCTTGCAGTGCTAGACCCTCAGGGTGAGTTCTTCATTTGCACACATATGCTTCTTTGGCAGGATTAGGAGGTGTGTTGATGTAGGAGGGCCATGTTGTAGCTTTTGAGTCTCAAACTCAAGGATTATGAACTCAATTATCCACTCATGACCTTGAGCTTGCAGCATTAGTTCATGCCTTGGTTTGATGGAGACACTTCCTTCTTGGTGAGATTTATACTCAGGACTAATCACTTGAGTCTTTGCCACCTCTTCATGTAACCCAATCTCAACGCTCATCAATGGTGTTGGATGGAGTTTTTTCAAGTACGACATGGAGATAGAGAGTAGAGCATGTGAAGGGGAAGGAGAATGTGGTTGTAGATGCCCTGAGTAGACGGAGACATGTGGTTATATGGCTACCTCAGTGAGTACAAATTTACGGAGTAGGATCTTGTAGTAACTTCCTCACGACAGCTTTACCTTGCAAATGAGATCATAGATTGAGTCTCAGAGACCCCTTGAGGGGAAGTTTGATGGATTCTCATTAGAGGCATATGGTCTTCTTAGACATAGAGGTTGGATATATGTTCCTAGAGATGGAGGCTTGAGACATGATATCTTGACAGAGGCTCATCGTGCACCCTATTCAGCCCATCCAGGGGTGAAGAAGATGCACACCACTTTGAGACAACTTTATCATTGGAGAGGTCTTCGTGGGATGTAGCTCAGTTTGTGTCACACTGTTTAGAGTGTCAGAGGGTGAAGGCCGAGCATCAACATCCAGCTGGCCTTCTCTACCCACATGCCATATTGAGTGGAAATGGGACACCATTTCCATGGATTTCATTATAGGGCTACCGATGTTGAGATACCACCATGATGCCATCATGGTCACGGTGGATAAATTGACAAAAGTGGCTCATTTTTCTCTGTGAAGACCACCTATATAACTAGTGCAGTAGCAGTGGTATACCTTGATGAGATTTTCAGACTTGCACAGGATTCCGTGGAAGATCATTTGTGACCATGATCCCTTGTACACTTCTCACTTCTGGACTACCATGCAGTGAGTTCTTGGTATGAGTATCAAATTCAACACAACTTATCATCTAGAGATAGATGGATGAAGATAAAGTGAGTGAATCATATTTTGGAGGATATGTTGTGGATGTATGTCATGGACCAACAGTCTAGGTGGGAGGAGTACCTATATTTGGTGGATTTTTCCTACAAAAATAGTTTTCAGAGTTTGATTGGCATGGCTCCTTTTCAGGCGTTGTATGGTAGAGAGTGCAGGACACCCTTGAGTTGGGATAGGTTGAGGACATGGTTTCTCTTGGGCTGGATTTGGTATAGGATATGGAGCAAGAAGTAGTATCTTGATTCGTCAGAGGCTTCAGGAGGCTCAGGATAGGTAGAAGAAGTATGTAGATATGAGGAGGACATATCATAGTTTTGAGGTGGGCACGAAGGTGTTTCTTCATGTCAGCCTCATAAGAGTCCGATCCCATTATGGAAAAGGCTCTAAGTTAGCTCTGAGATTTGTGGGTCCCTTTGAGATCTTGGAGTGTATCGGTCCCTTGGCCTATCATCTAGCATTTCCACCTAGCTTGTCTCATGCGTGCATGATGTTTTTCATGTATCTGTACTTAGGAGATATATTCCAGATCCCTCTCATGTTTTGGATTGGACCGCATTACAAGTGCAGGAGCAGGGGTAGGTGTCAGTGGAGCCCGTGCATGCATCATAGAGTGTAGGACCCTAGGCCTTCGAGGCTGAAGATTGACTAGGTGTGGGTCCAGTGGGATAGGTATGACGAGACTACAACCACTTGGGAGGATGCTACTATTTTGTGAGCTCATTTTCCTCATCTATTCCAGTGACTTCCAAGAGGAAGTCAAGTCTAAGGGGAGGGGGATGTAGTGCCCACTCCTCTTCGACATTGTTCTATCTTGATATTGATACTATTGGACTGATGTTTAGACATTTTATTATGATACATTGATCAATAGATGCTAGATTATACTGATATGTGGATTATTGACACTATGATGTTTATGTTTTATCATGATGCACTAGATAGTGATGTTAGATAGTTAGATGCATGTTGATTTTCAGATATGGATTTTACACTGACATGTTATGTTTTTGAGATGTTGGAATATAATTTGTAATCTCATGGATGTTAGGGTTAGATTTTGGCATATTGATGGATAATAGAATTGTTAAATGTTGAATGATGAATTTGGAGTTTATATATATATATATATATATATATATATATATATTCTCGATGTTGTTAATACGGCCAAAAGGCCAGAGAGGTATTTTTTGTGTGCAGGAATTTTATCACAAACATCGAAGGGGATAGGGACCAACCACGGAAGGATGTCGAGCATTGAGCAACGAGGGCCAAATTGACAACTTGTGTAATGTTGTTTTGTGTAGTGTTTTGTTTGTCTTGTTTGGAAGTCACCCATGGGGGTGATTTCACATATGTGGCCATGGGGTGGATTGTGTCCCTTTCATTAATTTTTGTATGTGTTTATTTATGTTTTGTGTATTTTAAATTTGGAAAATTTGTCACTTTATTAACATGTGTAATTGTGTGTTTATTAGACTTAATCCCTCTTGTTTAGTTTAACCAAAGTAGAGATGTGACTTATAGTAATGATGTGATCTTGTAGTCCTTGTGTAAGATGAATTTATGTTGATTTGGGAGTATTTTACTCCACCCCAAGTTCAAAATTCGGATTTTGACTTGGGGGCACTTTTGGAGACTTGTGGGACAAGCAAGGCTTGTCCCATGCCTCTTAATTTGGCCCAACAACCTTACCTATGGGTTGGGAAGCTCAATTTTGACTTCTTTGTCCATCTTTGAGTGTAGGAGAAGGAAAATCATTGCACTTTCTTTCTTCCCAAATTTATTTTTGTCCTTGAAAGCATGGTGTGCAAGTTTTGAGCCATGTGGGTTGTCATAGTCCTTGCTTGTGCATTGATGTTTCTTGGTTTTGATGTTTTGACTTGAGTGTGAGGATGGGGATGATGAAGTGGCATCCTACATGGAGCCACCTCATCATCCTCACTTCCCAATTCTATTTATTTGTGACTTTTGGTTGGAATGGGGGTTACTTGCTTATTTTTCTTCTTGTGCACTTTTGGATTTGGGAGCTTTTGGAGTGCTTGGCTTGGATTTGAAGAGGCTTGTGAAGTTTCTTCTTGGATCTTGATGGAGAGGTAGGCTCTCCACACTTTTATTATTATGTTACTTTGTTTTTGTAATGTTGTTGTGCTTGTTAAAAGTATATTTTGTCTTTTGATGGTGTTGTGTGGGTTGGTTTAGTAGTTGGCCTTAGTTGGGTGTGTTGAGAAGGGTTTATGGGACCATTGGGGAGGGAAAAGGGAGTTTATGTGAGGCATGCAAATTGGTGGGAGTGTGAATGGGAATCTTTCCTATGGGGAGAGAAAAGGGATTCATGGATTTGTTGCTTGTTGCAAGGGAGAGATAAGGAATTGTGTGATTATTTTGTGCACTTGGAGGCTTAGGGAAGACTCCCACTTCACTTGGGAGGCATAAGGAGGTGGTCTCCCATATCCCTTGCTCTACTTGGTTTGATCCTCAAACCTTTGTTTTGATGTGTATGTGTAAACTTGTTGGTTATGTGAACTTGGTGGTGTTGCTTGTCTTGTATGTGTGTTTTGTTGAGAAGCCTCTTTGTGATAGTTGTCAATGTTGTTCAATGCCCTTCATGGTTCCTTGGTTGGGGCTCGGGGGCCATTAAGGGAATGGCTTCTTCCCTTAATGGATTTAAGGTTGGGTGGAGAGTGTTGCCTACTCCCCTTCCTTGTTTTGTGATCTCATTGTGAAGATGAAGCATGCCAAAGTTGGAGCTACCTTTGTGGAGAAGACATACTTTTGGAGACTTGAAAGTTGATTGTGGTAGCCTTGTTGTAATTTTTTTCAAATTCATACTTTCCCACTTTGAGTGGATGTATTGTAAAATTGTAAATTGTGATAAAGTTGTTGTATCTCTTGGAAATTATTTATCTTGTAAACTCTTTAAAAGTGTGGATTGAGAAAATTAAAATTTCAAATGTGATTAGTCTTGTGAAAAGAAATTATCAAGATTTTATTATTTTGAAGAAAGGAAGATTTAAATATAGATGAAATGGATATACATTATTAATTTAATTTAAGTTTATTTTTTATATATATGCAAAAATTGATATACTATTCATTTCTAAAATATTGTAATATTGTTAGACTCTATTTTGAAAGAAATAAGTATTCTTTTAGTTGTTTTGTATTTTCTTGTGAAATGAAATGGGTATTTTGTTACCTCTCTTAAAAAAAAGAGTAAATTGAAGAAGCATTAAACTATAAAGTTTAAGTTACCTAACTAGTTGAAATGAAATAGTAATTTAGATATTAATTAATGAATGAATGAAAGCAATCTCTTTTATCACCACTTTTTGTTATAAGTTGTGTAAGAAAACTTACATTTAGCCTAACTTAACTTTAGGTAAGTTTAACAAAAAAAGGTAAAATATATATATAAAACCACATTTCTACTTAAATGCAATGGTAGTAGGTTACTTTTATAGACTTATTTTACAAATATCCCTATATTCTCATTTATCTAGCTTTGACCTTCTTTAATCCATCAAGGAGAAAAATTAAATAAGATAGATTACTCTAATATTTTCCATTTAATACATTTTATACATATAATATTTTTATAATCCTAATAATATTAATAGTTTTAAATATTGCTAATAATATATAATATATATTAATAATTATATGTATTAATATATATATAATATTATATATATTAATATTATTATTACTATATTATTATATTTATTAATATTATTATTAATTAATATTGTTATTAATAAGTAGCATTGTAATAAAAGGACTTTTAATAAATAAAAAAAAAAAAGTTTTTAAAAAAATAAAATTATACATTTGATAAGCCTTACAACTTTTATACTTAGAAAAGGGAAATGGGGTGGGGAGGGGTCGGTGACTGCACCCCCCCCCCATATTATTATACGAGGTGGGGGTGGGGTCACTGAATGAAATGCCCCACCCCATCAAATACTTACCGAAAAATGGGGTCTAACCCCACCACGCATATACTGCTTTTCTCTCTGCGGCTAAACCGCCGCTTTATATTTTTTACCAATGCTATAGTCACCCTAATATATATTATGCGTTCCGCATAAATATTGAAATATATAAACACACACACATATATAAATATGAATATGGTATATAAATATATATAAATCACGCGTGTGTATATATATATATATGTTATACATTTATATATATATATATACATAAATGGATATTGTAAATCCATTGTAAAAAAGTATTGTTTATAAAAAAAATAAGGAATAATTTATAATCTTTGATGAAAATGTAAAAACCCAAAATGGGTATTTTTAAATCTTGTTTTCATTAAATGAATAAAATGAGAAATCTACAAACCCTTGAATAGGGTAGAATAGAATAATAAAATCAAAATAAAATAATATGGGTTTGGGGGATGTGTATATCCATCCCCAAGCTTGCAACCTCCTTCATCCATGGCTTCCTCCTCTTCCTTCATCCTCTAACCTGCAAAACAAAAAAAAGAAATGAATGAAATGAACAAAGAAGAAAGAATAAAACCTTCCTTAAGGATTTTTAGGTTTAGTTTGAATTTCCCCATCCAATGGTCCATATTGTTTTCATCCAAGGGCCAAGATTGTCCCCTACAATAGTTAGGTGGGGGTAGGTGGGGTGATCATTTGATCACATGGGTCCCCTTTTTGAATGGGGCCACTAGTGTGTTTGAAAGTAATTAATTTTATTGTTTATTTTGTTTTAATTTTATAAACCTTGAATTTAATTAAATAAACTTACCCTTATTAGTTTAGTTTTCTTTTGCAATGGAGAATTAATTTATTTAGCTTAGTATAAATGAAAGAACTATTTTGACTTGAACTTTAATTATTTAATTTTGCATGACCTTAGGAACCTAGGTATTAAATTTATTTAGGATTAATGGAATGAAATATTTTAAACTCAACTATAGATTTAATCAATTCTCTTATTTAATATTATTATTTATTTAATGTATTATTGTTTTAAATAAGGTATTAGGGGTAGGTTAGAGAGGTGCGCAAGAGGAGAGGTAGGCTTAATTTTAATGTTATAATCTCTTTTTGAATAAGGAAATATCAATTAGGAGATTCTTAACCAAGAAATGATAAAATGGTAGAAAACTAGGATTGAGTATGTTTTTCAACACAAATGATATTATTTAACCATATTAATTATTTAAATAACTATTGATAAATGATTAAAGCTTAACATTAAGGTAATTGGTAATACATCTGAATGGCTTCAAACTCTCTTTCTAGAGAAATGGCGTATTAAGAAAATTATAATTGAGTGGGAAACATGATATATTTTATGTTTGATATATTAGGGTAGAAATAAAAAGGGGTAAATAAAATTGTAATGGAAAAATGGGTAAGTATGGTACATTGGGAAAATAGGGGGTATTTTCATTATAATAATATAACGGGAGGGGGTATTATCAATTGAATAATTAGAGGTAAAACTAAAAATTAAGGGTATTATTTAATACCCTTCGAATGAACATGCTATACCATACTTTTACTAAGTGAACCCTCAGGCACTGATATTGCTTTAACCAAATATTACTTTTTGAGATTATAATATTATTTCCCCCTCAAAGGTTAAACACGATCACCAAAAAACCTTCACAATTATCCCCAACTTAGAATTCTTCAACTTGTGTTTTACGGCTAGATCGAGGTTCTCAATAATTCTTGTCATCGCAAATAGAGAAACTTGTCCCATATAAGCATCTCGAGTGTGAAATTTGGTTAATTAATTAAATACACCTTCACAACCTTAGACATTTTTGCATGAATCAAAACTTCCTTCCAAAGTGTTTAATCCACGCACAAAGACCATATCTAAGAGGAGGACATGATGGGTGGCACTACAAAGTCGATAACTCGAATTCAACCACACACATTCAACTACTGGTTGTCTCGTGAGGCTCCAAATTTAACTTGGTGAAGTATCAACCATAGAGTAGAGTGTGATGATAGCCTATAAAATTTTGATTAATGTTTGATGCAAAGGCTTCACAACAATTAAACTCGTTGACTTAACAAAAGAACCATCCGAAATGATCCCGTTACGAGATGATGACCTTAGAGAAAGCTTGCTGTCAAGTGTTACAAAGCAGGAAGAGGCACTATAGAAGCATGCCCAAATGAAAACCATGCTCATTAAACTTGGTCTTTGGTCACACGTCTATAAGGAGAACCATCAACATAACTAGCATGTCACACCCAATAAACCACTCACATGATAAGGGGGAATTTTTTGTTACATAAATATTTAATAAATAAGAATCCCTAAGGAAACTATGCAGTGAACTATAAACATTTATGAAGCAATCAAATCGAATCCATTCCCTCGAAAATGGTGCCACACAACACACTTGACCTGGCCTGATACACAAAATCGAATATATCGTAAAATAAATATAGATACCTAGATTCCATAAGGTAACATGCGACCTTGTGCTAGCGTGAAGATATATTTTTTGAGGAAAAATAGTGTTTACAAATTGATAGGAGAAAATGCCCAATGGTCTTTAACATTATGTAATTCTCTTGGCTGTTGGTGGGCATAGTCACAACAATTGTCCTTAGAAGCCCTAAATCCATGTAGAGATAACAAGATGTAAATTGGACTGACACATCATTTGCAGGCTATCAAATCCCTAAATTATTTTTTGGCCCTAATTTCTTTCCCCCACACACTCTATTTTTGTTTTGCTAAACCCTTGCTTAATGGAAAAGTGACAAAAAAGTTCCGAAAATCAAAATAAAAAATAAGAGCCCTTTTCATTGAGTACAAACTCATAGCGACAAATAGATGTTATCATTTCAAAATATTGTCTCGAAACCGCCACCATGTAGTAGTGTTCAAAATTAATTTTCAGACCCGATGATTTCAGCCTCTGAAAATTATCGAAACATGTTGTAAGTGTCTTTCATTATTTAACACAATTTATTTAATGCAACGATAAATGTTAGATGTTCTTTATGTTTGTTTACACGATTAAATACTGGTTTAAATTTTTCTTCTTGGTTTTAGCATAAAGATGCTTATTATGCCGGAGGCGTGGTACCCTGTAGTTAGGCTTCTTGACGTCATCATCACGATTCAGTTTCTTGTCATTCACCCGCTTCATCATCACCCCTCCTGCTTCTGTTACCTGTTGTGGCTGCCACACACAAGCATGTCGACGACGGTCTCATGCATAGGGTGCTTGTCATGGGTGATTTTCTCCTGCTCGCCACCTCCTGCTTCTGTTCTCTATCAGTGGTTGCCTGAGTGGCATGCTCCACTGTTGCGGTGGCTCTCCTGGTTAGGGATTTTTTAGATGGAATTTACTGTTTCTTTGGTAATTTTGTTTCTGGCCTCTGTCTTGCTATCGACCTCTACTGCTACTGCTCCCTGAAAGCTTCCTCTCCAATACCCCCACCAGTTTAGGACATGTTTGTCTTCTCTTCTCCTTTTAAATTCTTGTTGCAGTCAGTACATAAATTTTGAAATGCAAGCTCTTAGGTCTTATGTGGGCATTAAAACAGGGTGTTAGTTTACTGTAGTTTGATGCTCCCTTATCTCTTTCTCCAACATTGGTTTTTGATTTTGCCTTTAAGTTTTAAGAAAAACTTCCCATTCAACTAGGAATTTCATCCCATGATTGCTTTCGTGATTCTGTTTTGGAATAAGTTGTAGTCATCCTCCATCAGTGAAGAGAGGGACCATGCTTTTTGTGTTTTGTGGAAAACAAATAGTCTTCAACTTGCCAAAATTGGGGTAACCTGTAGCCGCATATATCAGGGCACCACCAAACTTGCAAACAAGATTTTAGTACTTTTTATACACAGTATTATAAGATCAATTCCTTTATTTTTGTTGTAAGATATAGGTGGATTTACCATCAAAAGTAAGGCCTTTTGATTTTGGGCATAGGTATATTTGCATGATTCTATATTATTTGTTTATATTATTTGTTTTAATGGAGAATCATTTGTTTGGTACTTAGATATGTTTTCATAAAGCTCCATTGAGATTTGAGTTGCTTCTGCTCTTATGAAATAGACACTTGAATTTCCTACCACAATTCCTCTTCCAAGCCTTCACCCAAAATGCATCTCTCCACTATTGCTTGACAAAGGTCAATTCTCAAATCAAGTAATTTAATCCTACATAGAAGTATAAAGATTCATTTTGTTTGATGTTTCAGTTGTATATGGTTGAAAAACTGTAAAAGAAAGGTACACATGCATACGAGAATGCTCTTTTGTACGCATAATGCAATAAGAGTCACTTATGGACTTGAAGTATTTGCAGACTTCATCCACTGGACCTGCATGTCTGCATACAAATAAACTACAAACTAAATTTACATTATTTGAGTTTGTTCCAAAGTCCTTAGTCCAAAGAATTTATGGGTATGCTTGCTATATCCATGCATTTTCATTTCTACTTTAGGTTCTTTACCTACATTCGATATTATTTGTGGCATATATTTGTTTTAAAACTGTGGATATGTTTTCTTTGGTGGGAACTATTATGCTTATTGCCGCATTTGGATGTAGCTCGAGCCATTTTTTGTTTGATCATGGTTGGGTCATTCTGTTGTCAGCTATGAGGCCCCCACTTGTCTTCCTCCATGCAACCTTCTATAGATGGCGGTGGGCGAGAGCATCAGGTTTTGTTTTCACCTGTGCTAAATCCATACCCTACATAAAGCATGATGAACCAACGAGAAAACCCCGCCTCAACATACACACCCCATTCATATGTAATGCATCAAGAAACACCTTTATTCCACTTAAAAGCATATCCACACCCATCGACATACCCTCCTTAATGCTTGTTTTCACGAGTGTTAGAAAATGTATATTCCAAAATTTAGTCCAACGACTTGTAGAAGGGGAATCACCAAAACACCACCAAAACTCTTTCTCCTCTCTCATTTTCATTCAAGATCATGGGTTCAAATTCTTGATTTATCTCGAGTAATCCTTCCTTTCACTTTTTTCATTTTCCCACATGCGTTCATGCTTATGCTTCAATTCAATTATTTTTGTGACCTGGACCAAATCCTCTACTCAAAGAACCCCGATGTAGCAAATTGGTTGAATGATTATCAATTATGTCCTCTATGCACATTCGCTATCTGCTATTAATGTTTCTACTTTTGCCACTTAGCAACATCAAATAATTTATTCCTTAAAACATCAAATACTTTCATACATTTGGTTCCACATTTTTTTGACATAATTAATCATTTAACGCCCAATTGAAGTGGTTATGTAACTCTACTTGTTGCTCATGAGGGTTTCTTCAGTACTTTTTTAGGACTTCACTAGTTTTGGAATGTCTTTTGCTTGGTTTCAGTTTGCTATGTTGTATTTGGTCACTGTGCTTTGTTATTCAAGTACATCGTAGGCTGCCTAATCATCATTTAGATGTTACTTTCCACCATATCACGTGTCCGCCATAGCTTAGAGTTGTATATTTGAATTGTAGTTATTTTATAGATACAGCTTTAGTTTCAACTAAAGCATATCTACCATTCATTTTGCATCTGTATCTTGATGTAGAGATCGAGTGAAGAATTGTAAAGCCGTTCTAAGATAACGTGCAACATTTTTTCTTTTGGATTTGATTTATCAATTAAAAGGGTAGCCTTCTAAAGAATTATTATTTTTATCTTAGCGCCCAATAGGTTATTTTCCAACATATTATTTCGATATTAGTTGTCACGAGGACTTAATAGAAAAAGAAAGATATAGTGAAGAGTTGGTAGTGGGTTATCAAACCGAATATTCTCCACAGTTTTTAGCCAAATGACAATTGGCACATACAATCGATCGCCCAATCGCTTCTCGAGGATTTTCATTTCTTTATTT
Source organism: Taxus wallichiana var. yunnanensis (assembly GCA_018340775.1). Taxonomy (NCBI): domain Eukaryota; kingdom Viridiplantae; phylum Streptophyta; class Pinopsida; order Cupressales; family Taxaceae; genus Taxus; species Taxus wallichiana. Next base: position 859,373,774 of record CM031240.1, on the reverse strand, counting down.
GGGCTATAAAATTTTGAACACTTATTCGGATCTTCTATTAAGCCTTGGTTGATAAAACGACAAAATCCTTCAAGATGTATTTTTCCGATAAAAGGGGTATTTTCATGGGTTTGCCTTGGTATCGTGTCCATACTTATCGTATTGAATGACCACGGCTAGGTTATGCCATACTAACATATTTTGAGTTAATGAAGGATCGTTCCAAATAGACCATTCCTATGGTCTGATAGCAAGCAATAGGATGCAATTTTTTTGTTGTCCACGTAGGTGGAAACTATTACTTGAATATAGTAAGGTTGATTTTGGAAGAATTGGTTTCTATGTAGTTCATACGTCCTTATCATTTAGCCAATACCATTAGTGCTATGTTCATGATTGTTCAGAGACAAGGCCAAATTATATCTGTGGAACCTCTTCATTCACAGCCCAGGTATCTGGAATTTGAGTGAACAGTGCATTTACATTGCAGGTTCTGTCCATACTTGTTTTACAATTTTGGTTGGCTGCTCCACTTTTCACATTCTTTGTTGTGTTAAGCTTGTAGACACCTAAAATTGGTTACCCAATTTAGTGTCCCCGCATGTGCGTTTGCCTTCTCGGGTAACCTGGGGCACGTTTATATCACCACTTCTCCCTTAGGGTATTATTTAATATTTGATTTAAACATCTATCCTAAGTTTATTTCACCCCATTATGTTTTACCCATAGATAATTAAATATTAACTATTTAATTACACTTTTTACATATATCTTAACCGCTTATCTACCCCATATCAATTCCTAACCTCCCATATCAATTTTATCCATCTATCCCCCCTATTTCTCCTCCCCCAAACCATGCAGTGGGATATTTCCCGTATTTGAGTCGGAGGGATCACTTGCATCCTTCCAAAATTGCCCTTTTTGGCCATTTCGGGAGTCTGTTCCCTGATCGGCGCCGACCCAGCCAGACTTGGCCGACGCAGATTTTCCTGAGTGGCGCCGATTGCATCTCGGTCGGTGCCGATTACAAATACAGGGCCAGAATTCAGTTCTGGTTAGACAGAAAAAATCGACAGAGAGTTTTGAGCATCAAGTCTGAGCATTATCTATCAAGCAAAAGTGAATTCTGTCCAAATCAATCCCTGAGAGGAGTACCATTACTCTGCTCCTACCACATCGACATCATGAGCCTCCATCGATCTCTTGGTGACTCTGTTCCTGCATCTAGCGAAGGTGGAGCTTTGTTAGTATCCCTACGGCTCTTGCAGATCCAGCTGGAGATCGACGATCTAGCTTCCATTGTTTGTTTCTCAATCTTCCTGCAATTTTCCCTAGTCGACGCCGACCGTACCCAGTCGATGCCGATTCTCTCTAGTCGACTTTGACCTATCTCGGTCGGCGTCGACCTATCTCAGTCGATGCCGATTTTCCTAATCGACGCCGATCGCTTGCAGACAGTAAAATAATTCAGGGAACACAAATCCAACATTGTTTTCACACTTTCCCATTTTCTATTGGTTTCTATCTGCTGTTTACATTCTGTCTGTCATTTTTAATTAAAAAATCTAGACATTTACTTACATCTTTTATCATGTATGCTTCTTTCCTTAAATGAAAACGTGGATTGACATCCGCTTTATCACTTCCCAGACCCACTTTTTGGGCAGTCCACCCAAATATCTTTTAACATTGTCTTTTTTATCAAGCATCTGTGTCTCACAAGTTTCTTGGATCTACTTTGCAAGATCGCTTGTGTGCGCCCGTCTTGTCTACATCAGCTTTCTTTTCCATCTACATATTCGGATCTTGTCTTATCTATCAGGTATTGATTTCATTTGAGTTTTTCAGGGTTTTTGTGTTTAGTTTGGTACATTAACTTGGACAGGTAACAAGCGCGGAAATTCTTGATCTACATTCTGGCACACCCGGTGGGACCCAACCAAAGTCCCTTATTGGTAAGTTCATTTATTTTCCAGTTTTGAGCTTTTGTTCTATTTCTTCACTACTTTTCGTCAGTTCTCCGTAGCATTTCCTTCCTTCATTTTGGTCTTGCTTCTTTCACTTATAATTTGCAAAGTTAAAGTTTCTTCTTTCTTGCAAAACTAAATTCCAATTCCTATTTCGAAGATCAATAAATCTTTCATTTGATTTCAAAATTGCATTTTTTGATCCGTCTCTTTTTGCAAAATTGTTATTTTCTTGAAAGTTTTCTAGTTCCTTAAATAGAAATTTTCATTCTACTATTATCTGGATATATCTTTCTGGATTTGTTGTGTGTTTGCTTAACCTTTTCTTGCGAGCACATTTGCTTGTTCGTGGGATTGTTTGAGGGGAAGAGCTCAACAACGTGCTTTTTGAAGTCCACACACCTTGGAGAGCTAAATCTATAGGTATTTCTCTTTTACGGTGTTTTCTCCTTTTTAGGAACTTAAAAAAGAACTTGTTTGTTTGTTTTATATCACATTCAAACATTTCGGTTTTGGTGCTTAAAAAGAAATTAATCGCATTTGGGAAAGAATTTGTTTGACTTGTCTTCATCGAAATCAAACACTTCATTTTTTTAAGTGCTTAAAAAGAACTTTTCCTTTGTCATTTCTACCGTATGTTCTACATCTAGTTTTCTAAATAGGCTGGAAAAATTGATCAAAATCGGTAGTGACACTATTTGATTTTTTTTTTCACCCTTGCACACAAAGCCAAAATCACTAGGTATAAAGCATTTAAACAAAAATTCCTCCCCTAGCCTCACCTACTTGGAAGTGACATCCAAGAGGAAGAGCCTATGCGGTACTCGGGACCGCTATAAATTCACGGAAGTTCTAGTATATATTGGCAAAGCACCCGACTCCTTATCGCAGCGATGTGTGAAGTGCGGGGTAGGCCCTATATCAAGCCACGTCTTCGGGCTTTTACTGAAGTGCCTTCGGGACTCCTCACCAAAACATTCCCCAAACCATCCTTAGTTTGGCTATCTGAGTAGTTCCTATTCTAAAAAGCCTTCCCTAATATTTTCTTTCTTAAAAGCAGGAAAATTTAAAAGAGATAATCACCTACTTTGCTTGAATTGTCTGTGCATTAGTTAGGTCAATATTCTTTTTCTATATTTCTACGCTTGTTTATGATGGTCATCACTCGGTTACAATCTAGAAAAATGGCTCAACTGGCCCCTTCTTCCTCCGAGATCACCACTAATGTGGATGTTTCGGCACCCCTTGGGTCTTCCTCGGGACCGCTATTAGTTGGTTCCCCATCTTGGTCATATAATCCTTTCTATCAGCCTAAAGCAATCCCATCACGTCTAGCTTCCCCCAGTCCTTCAGAAATATCATCTACTTCTGATATAGAGTATGTTCCTCATGGGGATCCTGAATTTTAGGTGCTCCTTGATCGCAATCCGGTAGCCCTTATGGACTATCTAGTACATAAGTCTGTTCGAATATCTGATCAGGGACCACCAATCCAACAAGTTTACGATTATCCTCGTGAACCATCCCAGGCTTTTATAGAACAGTTAGCATATTTTTTCTCGCCTCGAACCACGAAGAGGGTGGCACACCTGTGCCTCCTTTTTCTCTTCCACCGACCATGTCGACTAGTTCTCAAATAGTCTTGCCTATTCCTAGCACCGCAGTTACCTCGACTATTCCACAACCTACTTCTGAGAAGTCCTCTTCTCTAGCTATAATGGGCACATCTGCGCACCCACAGATTGTTGTTAATTCTTCTATGTCATCCATTGCATCCTAGGGTCAGTACCTCTTTATGAATCAACCCCCTTCTACGAGTCAGTTGGTTCCTGCTTCTCGTCCTCCAGTTGGTCTTTCTTCCAATGCTCTAGCGACAGTGACCTTCACCCATCCTCTAGCGTCGGTGCCCTTAATAACCAATCCGGCAGTCAAAAGCCTCATTCAGACCTTGTTCCCCACCATGTCCAATCAAATCAACACCCATGTTCCTCAATCCATTCCGATTCAGTTGACAAGTGTAGGAGCCCACCAATCATAGGCTCCATCTTTCATTCAACCACCTTTTTCTCAACCACTTGTCATCTCACAGCCTATTTATACACAGGCTCCTTCACAACAAATACCTCACTGTGGCATCACCCAGAACACCTAGTTATTCCTCTTATCATCCTGTTAATCAATAGATGAATCCCCGTTGACGCCTCAACAAAATCCACCATTCACTTCTTATGTAGGACATACTAGCATGCCTCCTCCTCAATCTGACGTGGTCCAAGTTCTTTTCAAGAAAATCGTAGACCTAGAAGCCTCCACCAAAGGGGCTCGTCCTTCATACTCTTTTGAAGAAGTATGTAATGAACCGATTCATCCATTAGTGGCTTTTAAGCCTTATCCTCCCCAATGGGAACTTCCTAAATTCTCAAAATTTCATAGTCGGGAGGACCCTCAATAACACCTGCAAGCATTCAAACACGCTTGCTACCTTATAGTCTAGGATCAGGAGCTTATGCTCCATACTTTCCCTATGTCTCTAGCAGGGCCTGCTTTAGACTGGTATAATAACATTCCCCAACATTCCTTGTTTTCTTTCTCTCAATTGGCCCAGATGTTTGTTGAAAACTTTTCAATAAATATCACACATAAGATCTCGATTACAGATCTTTATAACATTCATCAATTTGATGATGAGTCTATTGCAGACTTTGTCGCTCGTTGGAGAGGGATAATAAACCAATTATCTTTCTCCCTTCCTCAATCTCAACAGATCGAGTTGTTTACTCGATCTTGTGCTAATCATATTTCTTCCACTTTAAGGATCCAAACCTTTCATACATTTGAAGAAGCCTTTATGATGGCATGCAAACTTGAGTCCCGCGCCATTGAACAAGGGAAGTTAAAAATTCGCTCTAAATCTAAACCAGATTTTTCTCGGTTTACAAAATCAAACCCTTCCACTTCTAAAGACAAGAATCAGGGATCCACTAACACCATCATATTAAAAACATCACGAGCTGACAACACTTCTAATCAAACACCAAGAGAGACTCCTCATCTTCTTGAAAAGGACCCTCATCAACTCGATCTTTCACTTCGTTGGGGGAATCATATGCGTCCATCTTAGAAAAAATGTTGGAAGTTCACATGATCGAACTTCCCCCTATTAGAAATTTTGATGAGAACCAAGAACGTCCATTCTGGTATAGGGAAAATGACTTCTGTCGTTATCATAGAACCAAAGGCCATGACATTGAATGATGTCAGACCTTCAAAAATCTTGTCCAGAAATTCATTGATAAAGGCGAGCTCATTCTGGATAACCCAAATGCTCCCCCAAATCAGGTGCTTGATGTTTTTAAACAACCTTTTCCCAATCATTCCCCAAACAATGATGCTTCAGAGTCTCAAAAACCAAACACTCATACTATCAGCTTCATTTCTACTGAAGAATCTTCTTCTAAAACTAAGCCATCTATGAACACATCAACCGAATCAGAACCTCCTTCCACTCTGCTAATCGTTGGGATTCCACCATCTTCAGACAATCCATCTTTGAATATTCCCACATTGTTAGAGACAGATTCATCTCTCTCTGCCTCTTTATCTGATCTTCCATCCATGCCCGAGACAGTGTCATCCTCATCTATCTCATCGTCAGATATTCTTTCGATGCTCGAGGCATTTACATCCCTTCGAGTTTCCACCGCGAATACATCTACTTCTGTTTCTCCCATTTTTGCTGCAACTATGCCATTGGTAAACATACCTATAGTTGTACCAACTTCAACGGAAGCATCTTCGATTTTGACTCTTCCCGTTTCCTTTCCTACAGAAGTTACACCCACAATTCTTACTGCAAGTATCTCCTCGCAAGAGGCCGCTTCTTCATCATCCACTTCTTCCATCACCGATACTATTTTTCCTATTAAGGGAAAATCTAAAGAAATAGCACCGACACCTACACTCTCAGTTCTTGAACTTAAACCAAGACAACTAAAGTCTAACGTTACATCATCAGTACCTCCTCATCTCCTTCCCCCAAAAAGGTTACAATCACCTTATGCGGTTGAAGTTGTCACCATCCCTGAAAAAGGAAAACCCATATTTCAGACTATTAAGACTCTTGGTGCTTTCCCTCAAAAATCTCTCTCTGTGCCTCATAAAAGATTGGATTTATCAACTGGGAAGGTGTCTTCTTCTACAATACCATCAGAACCATCATCTTCTTCTTCTACAACACCTTCTTCACTGGTGCCTTGTAAAGTGAATTTACCCACTAGAAAGGCATCACCTCTTTTATCAGGACCATCATCTTCATCACCAAAAGCCAAGGCACTCTCTATTCCTCCGATCAAACCTATTTTGGGAGCTCCTCCCTCATCTAAATCGGCATTATCTAAATCATCATCTGTTTCGACCAAGCAGCCTTCTTTATCTCTGAAGACCACAACACTTGTCACATCTTCATCATCTTCAAAATCTATCTTAGGAGCTCCTCACGAGTAAAATCAATCATGCCTCACTTGCTTCCATCTCAAGTGTCCAAGGTCTGCTTCTCCCAATGTCCGAAAAAGTAAAACGATCCCTAAAAAGACTGTCAAACTAGACATGCAGGTTATTTTACCTCGGTAGTCTGTGGAGGTAAAAGAGGTGCCTCCGTCATCTCTGTCCTCATCTTTGTCTACCGGATTCTATACTGAAATTATTTGCCAACTTATCCAATCTTCATCCATATCCCTTCCTCTAATCAAACCCTATAATCCTAAAGGAGTAAAACCTTCCTGGTTCAACTCTGATTTGATTTGTGCTTACCATCGCACTCCAGGACATGACACCGAGGGATGTAAAGCCCTTCAATCTTTTATTAACAGTCTTTTGGAAGAAAGTGATCTTCTGCTGGAAGAAGAGGAGGAACAAGTATCTCCTATCATCTCAACCACATCTGAGCCTCAACAATCTACTCAGGCCTCTAGTTCTATTAATTCCACTCCGGATGGTCTTCCACCTTCTCAAATCGACACGATTCATATTGCCACTAGAACACAATGATATGATAATCTATCATCATCTACATCTCAGCCACAGGTTGTCATTTCGTAGCCCCTAAAGGAATTCCTCCTTCCACATCAGCCTTGAGACCTAGGGTCTCTATTCGTGCTTCACCTCGGGCTCAGATTCCCGTGTCAGTAGAGGAGAGTGTTATGAAACAACTTACCCATGCTCCGGTCAAAATGTCTCTTTTCGACCTCATTCAATCATCTCCACAACATCGCCAGGATTTGATTGATAATCTGTACCATATCGCAGTGAATTCAGATGAGCCCTAACCTGTTGAGATGATTGTTGGATTGAATAAACCGTCAACCGCCATTTCCTTTGAAGATTCAAAAATTCCTTCCCTTTCTTTTGAGGATTTGGAGGCTCCCCTCTTTATCACAGTTCAAATCAACAACACTACGTTAAAACACACTATGATTGACAGTGGTGCTGCACTCAACATCATTTCCTCGCACACATTCGAGCAACTTAAGTTACCAAAGAACATAGTGTCACCACCGCCTTTCACCCTTCGATCATTTAACGATCAGCTGGCAGTTACTTTAGAATCGTGGTCTTACCCATTCGGGTAGGTAAGAAATTGCTTCACGAGCTCTTTTACATTATTGAAGGGAAATTCCACTACAATATGATCCTCGGACACTCCTGGATTCATACAATGCATTGCGTCCCATCAACCCTCCATTGATGCTTAAAATATCAGTATGAGGGAAAAATCTATACTCATCCAGGAGATCCTTTTCCTTCTGCACAATGTGACATGACAACAGGGTCTGCCCCTCTAAAGAAGGATGCTTGTTCTCCTGACGAGGCTTCATCCTCTTCCATACCTACAACTAAACTACTAGATTTACAAAATATGGAAGAGACGTTGCAACGTTTCTCACTAGGAGAGCTTCCTCTTCTCTCTTTTGATGCCCATCTCAAACCTAATGAGTATGGTAGACCAGACAAACAACCTGAATATCAGCCAGGTCTCGGTCACATCGTCACCATTGGTCTGCCCAATCAACGGACTAACTTCATTTACGGTGGTCTTGATACACCTCACTATTGTCCAGGTTTCTCCTCCTAGGGCCAAACCCTATTCAGCAGGGTTTGATTGTCTACAAAATCCCACGTTTGCAAAAACTTATTTATATCGATGTGCATGGAAGGGTTTTGGCCTGGGAAAGTATGAACAGGGTGTGCATGACCTCGCGTCCATTCCAACTCTCAAACCACATCAAAAATTTGGTTTAGGATTTAAACCTCTTTCAAAAGCCACCATCACTATTCTTGATGAGCCTCTTCCCATTGAGGAACCATCTTCTCCCGTTAGGTCAGAAGCATCATTTGATGTGGATGACACCATTTCCATCCCGTCTAAACTTTTTTTTTTTTTAGTCAATACCATTTCCTTAGGGCCGTTGACCTATAAAACTAATAACAAATCCACTTCCATACCATTAGTCTTCCCTGAAATAGTTGGAGACGACTCTCCTACTATCAACACTATCCACTATGCGGAGATGATGATTCTGTCCTCACCTATCTGGGGAAGAGGATTCCTATCTTCCTAAAACCATTCCTTCTGACACATCTACGCTTCTTAACGAAGCCATTGTTGACCTTAATATAGGGACTTCTAAAGACCCTCGCATCATTAAGGTCAGCCAATCTCTTAATCCACAGGAGTTAGGAGACTTTACCACTTTTCTTTCCAACCATCATCAAGCCTTTGCTTGGTCATATGAGGATATGCTAGGACTCGATCCCGATATCATGGTCCACAATATTGTTACTCTTCCAGACATCAAACCGGTTAAGCAAAAATTGTGTAAAATGCACCCTCGAGTAGCCCTGCTTGTTAAAGAAGAGTTGCAACATTTAATTTCTACTAACTTCATCCAACCCATTGATTATCCACAATGGGTTTCAAATGTAGTACCAGTAACCAAAGCTACTAGGAAAATTCGAATTTGTACCGACTTAGAGATCTTAATCTTGCTTGTCCAAAAGATGATTTTCCTCTACATAATATTGACGAACTCGTGGATTTAACGGCAGGTCACGAGATGCTTTCTCTTATGGATGGTTTCTCTGGGTATAATCAAATTCTCATCACACCAGAGGACCAACATAAGACTTCCTTCATAACTCCTTGGGGGACTTTTTGTTATTGTGTCATGCCTTTCGGTCTTAAGAATGCAGGAGCAACCTATCAGTGAGCAATGACCTACATCTTCCATGATCTCTTACACAAAACTGTGGAAGATTACGTCGATGATCTCCTCAATAAATCCAAACACCGTTAGGATCATATTTTCATTCTTGCACCTCTCTTTGAGAGGCTCATTCGCTTTTGTCTTCGCCTAAATCCATCTAAGTGCGTGTTTGGCGTTCTCACTGGTAAACTCTTAGGCTTTATCATTTCTATTAGGGGTATTGAAGTGGACCCCACAAAAATAAAATCTATCCTTGAGATGCCTCCCCCTTCTAACTTAAAGCAACTCTGCGGTCTTCAAGGATGCCTTCATTAGTGCGTCGTTTTATCTCGCAACTATCAGACCGTTGTCAACCTTTTCATCATCTCCTCCATAAGAATGTTCATTTTGAATGGGATGAGCATTGCCAAAAGGCCTTTGATGATCTCAAAACTTATCTTCTTTCCCGTGTAGCGAGGGAGCCATTCTATCTTTATATTTCTGTGACTGACCATGCTTTGGGAGCCATGATCTTGCATCGGGATGCTAGTGGTAAAGAACAAGCCATCTATTACATCAGTCGCACTCTTCATGAGTATGAAACACGTTATTCTAAAGCTGAAAAGCTATGTTGTGCTCTCTTCTTCACAACTTCTAAGCTTCGTCATTACCTCCTTAATAAAAAAACTTACATTATCACAAGTGTCAATCCACTCAAGACAATGCATGCAAAGCCTTATCACAATGATCATATCACTCATTGGCTCATGCTCATGACATAATTTGATCTTGAGTTTATCTCGCAAAAATCTATTAAGGTCAGGTCATTGTAGATCAATTAGTTGATGCTCTGTTTCGGACATTCAGGTCCCCTCACTCAATTCCCGATGAGTATATCCAACAAATTGATTTCGAATTTCTCCATTTAAAGTAAAACTCTTCTTTGATGGATCCAAATGCCGGTAGGGGAGGTGCAGGTTTTGTTATGATTCCTCCTTGGGGTGCGCAATCCCGGTTACACACAAACTTAACTTTGAGTGTACCAATAATATGGCTGAATATGAAGCTCTTATTTTAGGTCTTCAAAACGTCATTAATCTTGGCGCCCACCATATCGACATCTTTGGTGACTTTGAACTCATTGTTAATTAAGTCATGAATGTCTATCAATGTAAGAATGATATCATTCAAAAATATCGCGATATCATTCTCTTTCAACTTCAATCTTTTGATAAATTCACTATCCAAGCTATTCCTGCACTGCAAACCGATTGATTCGCGATTCTGATGGATTCTTTAGCCTCGGCTGATTCCGCCTTTTACCGAAGACTCGTGACTTTATGTGGCTGTGTAGCGATTAGACCAACCATCTTATCTTAGGCAACTGACTTCGATCAATGCCGTCACAACCAATACTCAAGATGAGTGGTATCAACACATTGTTGATTATCTATCTCATTCAGTGCTTCCTCCAGATCTAACTTCCAATGGTAGAAGATATTTTATCCTACGCGCTAATCACTATACTATTCTAGGTGGAATCCTCTACAAATGTGGTTTTGATGGTATTTTGCTTCGGTGCCTCAAAACCCTGAATCATCTAAAGCCATCCAGGAAGTCCATGATGGTATCTGTGGTGGACATTTTAGTGGCTTGGCCGTAGCTAAACGCATCTTACGTTTAGGTTATTATTGGCCTTCTCTTAATCGAGATTGTTGTGAATACACTAAGAAATGTGTCGGTGTCAACAACATTCCAATCTCACACATATCCCCAGTCAGGCTTTGTAACCTGCAGCGGATTTGTGGCCTTTTTCACAATGGGGTCTTGATCTCATCGGTCTCATCAATCCCGCTCTTCATAGCGTCATCATTCTATCATTACTACCACAGAATACTTTACTAAGTGGGTGGAAGCTATTCCTCTTTCATCGACCAAAGCTAAACCCATAGTTGATTTTGTCTATCAACACATCATTTGTCACTTTGGTGTTCCACACAAACTCATCACAGACAATGGTAAATCTTTCAAAATGTCGATTTTCAGAACCTCTGTGACGCTTTCAATATCAAACTCAAATTTTCTTCTCCATACTATCCCCAAGCTAACGGCCAGGCTGAAGCTTCCAATAAAACTTTACGTAATATCCTCGCAAAGGTAACTAGTCGAGCTGGTAGGGATTGACATTTACATATCCCTTTTTGCTCTCTGGGCTTATCAAACTAGCATTCGTACTCCTACTAGTGCTACTCCCTTCTCTCTCATTTATGGGTCTGAGGTTGTTCTTCCTTTGGAAGTCCAGATCCCATCTCTTCGTGTTTCTCTCAAAGAATTTGTCTCTGATGAGGACTATCGTCAAAATCGTCTAGCACAACTTGAGTTACTCGATGAGCGGCGTCTTGATGCTCTTGAGCATCATCAAGTCTACCTTGAGTGTGTCAAACGTGCTTATAACAAGCACTTGCAACACCGTGACTTCAAAGTTGGTGATCTTGTTCTTAAAGAAAACCAAAATGTCACTACACTAGAATAGAGTCAGCGTGGTAAGTTTGCTCCTAACTGGTTGGGGTCATACGTAGTCACTCATAAATATGGGTCTGGGGCTTATCGTCTATCTTCCATGGATGGTATACCTGAAACGGAACCTCTTAATGCCTTGCATCTAAGGCCCTTCTACTGTTAAAATCATCTTACACGGTCTTAGTCACAAAATAGATTCTTCATCCATCTGCAACCAGTCATGTATTTCATAGTGATTCGGAACTATGTGGTTCTCCGCGTTATGTCTTTTCTACCTTAAATATGAGTATCGTGGCTCTACTCATGGCATTTTTCTTATGGATATGTTCCTCCTCCTGGTAGGGACACCTTAATCACTTCTTCATCTATCCCAAGTATCTATCTTAATCGAATCTACTCGGGGCATGAGTACGATGCTTTTATATGTTTTCTTCCCCTCTATCTGATCTATCTAGTCTACACTCAACTTTTTTTCAAAAAATCTCCAAAAGCTCCAAAAAAAAGGGGTGTTATCCTAAAAATTCCCAAAAGATAGACTGATCCCTCGAAGGACAGCTATCTATGCATTATCAAATGAATCAAAAGATATAGACCATGCCCTTGAAGGATGGCTATCATCACATTCAAAATACAGACTGCTCCCTTGAAGGACGGCTATTTGTTCCATGGAATTTCCAAGGCTTCTCGCATTGATCAGCCTTTGCAGTAACAAACTTCCTCTTCGGCCAGTTTGTTCACTTTTTAGCATCACTGAAAGACTTCCCGTATCGATCAGTCTTTCTATATCTAGCAAACTTCCCGCATTGATCAGTTTGTTTTTATCAAAACAAAAATCATGAAGCTGAGATATAAGACCTTTTGTCGATCATATGGAGAACCCTATTTTCCCAATATGAGCACGTATTCTGTTCTTTCTAAATTTTGACAAGATACATACTTCTCCTTCCATTTACCTCCTAGATCTAGTTTGCGACTAGCTAGTGTCAGGTTTATTTTAACCTCATATATGGCCTTGTATGCATGGTCTTTTGGTTTCTTATCAAAGTCTCTATTTTTGGTCGGTTAGGGGCCTAGCTTATCATTCTTTTTCTTATCTAGGTGTATTGCTTTTATTTCTAATCAGGGTCATTTCATTACGTCCTTTAGTACATTTCCCATTATTATTTGTTATTCATCCAATTAAATTGACATTTAACATGTTAATTTAGTCAAAATCTATCATCTATCTATATTCATCTTATCTACTTTGTCCAAAAAACATATCAAAGCATGTATTGCAAACACATGTGAATCTACCTATCTATTTTCATCAAAATTAAATTAACATCTTAAACATATCAAATCTATCAATCATATCTATCCATCTATCCATCTATCATCTAAAAAACGTGTCCATCCAAGTTACACTACATCTATCTATATCTATTTTTCATCAAAATTAAATCCACATATCAATCACATCAAATCACATCACATCTATCTATCCTCTATGTCTATGTCCATCAAATCACATCTATTTATCCTCTATCAGCATATGTCTATATCCATCACAATTACGCTACATCTATCCATATCTATTAAAATTAAATGCATGAGTACAATCATATGACACAGAAAATGATGAATCTATATATATATACATGAGTGTCTGTACAACAAAGAATGGATGGCTTTCAATCAAGCCATCTATATCATACATAAAAATGCCTTCAAATCGAGGCTACATCAATATATCGATACAAAAATATAACATATCTATATCGTGAAATCCGATAGGTGGAAGACACTATCTCCTCCACCCTCCTCTGGTCCAGTTGTCTCTCCTGGCCACCACCTATCGAGCTAGAAGCACTGTTCTTTGGGGCTGCTTTGCCACCTCGATCTCTCTCGGTGGTCTCTCCCTCTGATGCACCACTAGCTGCAACTGTCACTGATCTCCTCCTCGCACCGTGCACGAGGCACATCGGGGGCATCTTTGTGCCAGGGCATCCTCATAGTATCTCACCTCGGCAAGGAGAGACTAATAAGTGCTTAGGCTCACCGTACCAGGTGCTCATAATGGCACCTGCCCAGTCTCTGCAGTGATGGCCCTCCTAATGTCGCACCACCGTGACCCAGGACTACGAAATAGTGCTTGTATCACCGTATTTGGCCCTGAGGGCCTCCTGTGTCGATGGTAGCGATCCCTCTCTTTGGATCCTGTATCTCGCTCTTGACGTCTTTGTGTATCTCTCTAGTATCAGTGCATCTCTCTCCTCCATCAGAGCTCTAATCTCCTTGAGGGCAGCTGGTGTGTTTGTGTTAGGGTAGCATGCTCTCCCTCTAGCCTCTCCAACACTACTGACTATGTCCTCCTCATTGGTGTCATGGATGCTTTGGTAGGTGTCGTGGTAGCTTTGCGAATACTATATGCCACATAGCCATCATCTACTCGGCATCATCACCCTTTGTTTGTGGAAGGTGGGGCCTCCCTCAACGGATCTGCCGGGATCAAAATCAGCAGATCAATCTCTCTGCTATCTCACACATGTGGCTTTGTAGGTGGTGGAACCCATCTGAACTAGGCCAAACTACCTCAATACCCATATAAATAGGATGTGCTCCCACATATCTGGCCTACGGCCCCTAATCACCCTGCTCTGTCTCAGCCCCACCAGGTGAGCCTCCTGACCGGCCCATGTCGGATAGACCCAATATGGTCTCCAAATCACATGCTCTGGTGTCAGCATCCTGAAACGCTCAACATACCACTCCGTAGATCTCCTGTATCTCCGGGGCCATGTCGGCCCGCCATCGTTGGAATCCATAATCGAGGGCCCCAGCTACTGCTGGCATCCATGGAAGCCTAGATGGCCTGATCACTGCTATGTGCTCATATGCCTAGCAATGGAGCACAAAGCTAACATCGATACCTGTCCACCTACCATTGGTGGTGTACATCCATAACTCATAGTATATCTGAGCTATCAGGGCATTAGAAAATGTGAACACTGTCTGAGGCGTAGGATGTCACACACATAGTCTAGTAACAACAAGGAAATCTCCCACCTCCTGAATCTGGCAGAGCAAAATAGGAGATCACCATCTGAATCAGCGCTATCCGTCTACTCCTGACATCACCCTGTCTATAATGTGAGGCTATCCTCACCGCCCTAGACACTATCTACAATCGCTCCGCTTGTCTCCATACAATCGTCCTAGGGCCCTTTGTTGCTTCTCTCGTGGAGTAATCTCAATCGGGTCCCTGGTGATCGGCAACCTTAGGATCCTATATATATCCTTGTGGGTGATGGTCATCTCACCCGTCCTGAACCAGAAAGTGCATGTCCTGCTATCCCATCGCCGCACTAGTGCTCGCATCAACTCTACATCTCAAGGCACCCGTCGATAGTACCGAAAGCCCCGAGCTGGATAACTCTAGGTGGCGCCAATCTGCATCAGTCACATCGGGGAGAATGGTCTCCAGAAGCTCGGAATAGCATCCCGCATGTGTAACGCCTCTCGTGCCTGCATCCACGACGTCAAGAGCAATGTTAGCTTCCCATTTATCCAAATCAGAACATCAAAAACACATTCTATCATCTTATCAGTCTATTCGGTCCAATTGGTGTCGATTTAGTTAAATTGGCGTCGATCCAACCTAGTCGACATCGATTAAAGTTAATCGGTGCCGATTTAATATAATCGGCATCGATTTTTCCAATCGACGCCGATTGGGAGGAAGAGTGTCAAAAACACTCTTGCTTCCCACTTATTTCCTTTTTCTCTAAAAAATGGCATTCTAGTGTGCTATTTAACGGTAAACATGTACATGAGATTAAGGAGGATCCACTTACCCCAGGTCGTGTCCTCTTCCGCTTCTGACTGCTCCCAGAGGCTTCCATGTTGCTCAAAATCAGTTTTTGACTCTCTCTAAATCAATCATCGCGGTCTAAATAAATCGTTCACATTTTCCTTTCGCATATTTATATGGGCTTGGTACAGTCGGCACCGATTTTTATTGTCAATGCCAATTGGTTGCACTTTTGCTTCTTCACCTCACTTTCTTCCATCTCCTAATCTTTTTGCCATAGTGTTGATGCTTAGCTTATTTATCTGGTCATTATTATGCCCTGAGTGTTGCCTTTTGGCACATACTTTCGATATTATTACCCATTTCGAGTCTGTTCTCTATACATGGGGCACTCACATTTTGGCGACTTAAAGATAACGGATCTCATAGGTACTAATGTCATCTTCTTCGTAGGCAAATCTCAGGTTGTCCCTAGCAATGTGTCTCACTTTAGGTGCTACTATTTTACAACCCTCCTTACACTCACGGGTCTGTAGGTACTAACGTGGTCTCATGCTAGGACCGTCTAGTCAGTGCCTTTACCAATGTGAGTTCCTTAGGTTGCTGCCTTTTTATTATTTTTGTGCATCATTAATGATCAGATCTATTCCAAGCATCTAGCTGGGGCATCCTGTGTTTTCATCTACCTTTTTCAAACTTGGGATCGGTTGCTCTTTCGGGGCCCATCCCATCCCTAGTTTGAGGGGGATCACATCATCACTTTTTCTTCCTTTCTTCCAACTCCTTGTTTTTGTCTTGCAACTTTGCTTATCGCAAGTTACTTGACAAAAAGGGGCAAAATGTAGACACCTAAAATTGGTTACCCAATTTAGTGTCCCCGCGATGCATTTGCCTTCTCGGGTAACCTGGGGCACGTTTATATCACCACTTCTCCCTTAGGGTATTATTTAATATTTGATTTAAACATCTATCCTAAGTTTATTTCACCCCATTATGTTTTACCCATAGATAATTAAATATTAACTATTTAATTACACTTTTTACATATATCTTAACCGCTTATCTACCCCATATCAATTCCTAACCTCCCATATCAATTTTATCCATCTATCCCCCTATTTCTCCTCCCCCAAACCAAACAACGGGATATTTCCCATATTTGAGTCAGAGGGATCACTTGCATCCTTCCAAAATAGCCCCTTTTGGCCATTTCAGGAGTCTGTTGTTCACTGATCGGCGCCAACCAAGACTCGGTCGATGCCGATTTTCTGAACGGTACCGATTACATCTCGGTCGGCGCCGATTACAAATACAGGGCCAGAATTTAGTTCTGGTTAGACAGAAAGAACGACAGAGAGTTTTGAGCATCAAGTTTGAGCATTATCTATCAAGCAAAAGTGAATTCTGTCCAAATCAATCCCTGAGAGGAGTACCATTACTCTACTCCTACCACATCGACATCGTGAGCCTCCATCGATCTCTTGGTGACTTTGTTCCTGCATCCAGCGAAGGTGGAGCTTTGTCAGTATCCCTACGGCTCTTGCAGATCCAACGGAGATCGATGATCTAGCTTCCATTGTCTGTTTCTCAATCTTCCTGCAATTTTCCCCTAGTCGACGCCGACCAGTACCCAGTCAACGCCGATTCTCTCTAGTCGATGCCGACCTATCTCAGTCGACGCTGATTTTCCTAATCGACACCGATCTGCCTGTGGATAGGTAAAATAATTCAGGGAACACAAATCCAACATTGTTTTCACACTTTCCTGTTTTCTATTGGTTTTTGTCTGCTGTTTACATTCTGTCTGTCATTTTTAATCAAAAAATCTAGACATTTACTTACATATTTTATCATGTATGCTTCTTTCCTTAATTGAAAACATGGACTGACATCCACCGAGGGAGCTTATCACTTCTTGGACCCACTTTTTGGGTAGTCCACCCAAATATCTTTTAATGTTGTCTTTTTCTGTCAAGCATCTGTGTCTCGCAGGTTTCTTGGATCTACTTTGCAGGATCGCTCGTGTGCACCCGTCTTGTCTACATCGGCTTTATTTTCCATCTACATATTCGGATCTTGTCTTATCTATCAGGTATTGATTTCATTTGAGTTTTTCAGGGTTTTTGTGCTTAGTTTGGTACATTAACTTGGACAGGTAACAAGTGCGGAAATTCTTGATCTACAAAGTTCTATATGCCTTCTCACCTTTTTATATACCCACCTCTTCCTCCATCATATCTTCTTGCTAATTTTCCTAATTCCACACATTATCCGTATCACATTTTTCGTTGTAAATATTACTAATTTAATTTTACAATTTGTTGATTTCTTAATGTATTGAGTGTTTGCTTTCTTACATGCAATTCCACATGGTTTTGACATATTTAATGATTTAACATCCCTTTGAATTGTTACCGTAACTTTGCTTGTTGCTTAAACCCTTTCTTGATTGCTTCTTTGTATTGTTTTCAGTTTGCTTTGTGTTTCGTACGCTATGTAATCATCAGTTACATGTTACTTTCCTTGTATCCCATGTCCTTTTACATAGATGTCGAGATTGTGTAAAAGATTATAAAGTTGTTCTCGGCTACCTTTCGGCATTTTGATATTGAATTCAAATTACAAATTAAAAGGTTTGTCGTGTATGTCTTATTCTCTTTGGTAATGCCAAAGTAGTTTCACTTTTCATTACTTGGATTACTTTGTAACAAAGGAGTGCTACTTTTATTATGACCTACTCAAAAAATATCATTTGTGTTTGCATTCAACATACATTTGAACTGAAATGTAAATGTTAGTATTTCCCGTTGCTTCTATTCTTGTTTAACATCCATTTTCCATTTTACCCAATGCCATACTACCCTTATAACTATGCGTACACTGCAGTTCCTAGCTTCATTTCGCACCACATGATAGCAATGGCAACCAGTGCTTTGAAAGCAATACAACTTGGTCCGACAACAAGCATTACTAAATTGCATCCATACCATATGTCGTGGGTGCTTGAGTGTAGGGTGATTCGCAGAGGAAAAATACATGCCTACAATAATGAAAAAGGTGAGGGCTTGGTTTTCAATTTCAATGTGGTCGACACTCTTGGCGATGACATGAACGTAACATGCTTTAGCGATCTTTGCTACTTACTACCATAGAAAAGTCTAGGTAGCCGCAACTTATTCAATATCCAAGGGTACCCTGAAGTATGTGAAGCCGATGTATAGAGACTCTAGCAGCCCATGGGAGGTGATTCTTAGCATGGATTCTATTTTGCAACTATGTTCACAACCTACCCCTCCAATACCAAGCTACACTTTTTGGTTCATCAGTACTAGTGTAGTACAACAAGTGCCTATTGTGGCCATAGTAGATGTTGTTGGTGTGGTTACCTATTCATCTAATGCTTCTACGATCACTCGTAAATATGTGACAACATTACTCGGCGGTCTACTATCACCGTAACAAACCAAATAAGGTATTCTATAACTATTACCTTGTGGGGAGAACTATGTAACAAAGTCGTACACCTATTACAACTTCAACTAGGTACAACCGCGCTACACATGCCGATTGTAGCTATCAGGAAAGCCAAGGTGAAAACATTTAGAGAACGAGCCCTAACCACAGGTCCTAATACACAATTTATCCTTTCACCCATAGTAGTAGAGGTGGAAGAACTTCAACTTTGGTTAACCACCCTAGAGGCAACAACTATCCTAGATGCACTCACTCCGAGAGATACAAGTGGAAAAAACCATTAGTGAGATCCATGCATGTGCCACCCCCAACCCCAATCACCAAGTGGCAACTGTTGGTACCATTATACACCTCAACATGGATAACTATTGTTATCCTGCTTGCTCCCGTATGGTAAATGGTAAGCAGTGCCGTAAAAAACTAACAACCAATGTAGCCTCTTCATGGCCTTTGTACAAAATGGAACTTGGACTCAACTATATATGAATATAAATATGCCTTGCACATGATGATTGAAGACCATTTTGGTACTATATGGGCAAAAAATTTTGATGATGCGGGAAAAAAATCTTATCAGTTTATCTACAGGTGCCCTCAAAGAACAACACAAAACCACTAATGATGTGTGACCCATTATCAAATAGGTGCTTTTCCATACATAAGGATTTATCTTCTCCATTAGATGAGCTACCTATAATGGAAAGGAACATCTATCTTGTACCGTACATAGTACAACAAACACCAAGAAGATTTGGATTTCTTGGACCATGCGAAATAGTCGCAATTTTCATGGAATACTCCGAATAGAGCCCCACATTGTAATTATGAGATATATGTATATGTTAAAGAGAGGCCCCTTGTAATATGTCGTACACATTATCAACAATGCTATGTTTCCTTGTAATACAAAGTTGTACAAATTTATAGCATTTTTTTCCAATAGTAATCTAAAATGGAGATGTAAAGTTTAAACATTTAACTATCTACCCCAAGATTTAGCATTAAAAACATCATGTCCCCTCCTCCCCATGGAAATGGCATTGGAAGTTGAAAGAGCAAAACAAATTTCAATTTTCCCATCTTAGGAAGATGAGAGTTGTTATAATGCCCGTTCACCGTTGTTCTTTTTCTTCTTCAACGACCGTGTTGCTAAGAGTTTAATGTCGTTGTGCTCCTGCTGATCCTTGCTGGCTTCACCTTTTTGATTACCCTGTTAAGGAAAAATCTCTTTCACGAATTCGATAGGTGGTTTGAAGAATGACTGGATGTTGTTGGGGCATGACCAACTAGAGGGAACACCTGCATAATAATAATTATTCTTTCGAATTGTCAATTCTTGCTATTATTGTTTTGGTCAAGATATAGTTACGGGCAGGCTATAAATAGTATACATGGTGTTGTTCTATGTTTTAGGTATTGATTTGACTATCCAGATCATCAACGGGTTTGGTCGTAAATCCTATCAAATCATTGGTAAGGATTTACTTTATGAGTTATATGGCAATATCGTAACAAAATAAAATATAATAATAATAATGAAAACATATCTTGAAAGACATGAATGCACGCAGGCGGTACGTGTGTTGGGGAACCCAAAATGCACAAGGAAACGTGGTTGCAGTTTTACACAAATCTATGTGCTTGGGTGCCTTTTTGTTTTCTTCACAGAAATGCCTCGCCAAATGTCATCCCATGGAGTGCCATGTTCTTTTTGTGGCCTGTGCTAGCATCCTCCCAACCTGTGTCAAGCTCGAACCCCCCCATACCCACGTGGACAACTGTCAAAGCATAAAAGATAGAGGGATGTGGTCAGATGTTGCAGTTGCAAATGCATGGGGGGATGTGTATGAGGCTGCGCCATTCGCAGGCCCTTTTCTCCAACCCAATCAGTTTACATTGCCAGCGTATCTCCAGCCTGTGCAAAACGTGGAAGCTTTGGAGCAGGGTATGAACAATAGAATCTAGTTTTTGTAGGATTTTGTTCTTGCAAGTGTCATAGTTGATATGTATGAAAAATGTGGAAGTGTATTCAAGGCATGTGAATTGTTCGACAAAATGCCTCAAAGAAATGCGGTCTCATGGAGTGCCATGATTGCAGGATATGCACAAAATGGATTTGTTGAAAAGGCGTGTGAACTGTTTGATAGAATGCCTCAAAGAAATTGGCAGCTGCATTGCCTTTAGAAATGGAGTTTTTCGCCATTCCAACACACCAGGCTCCATTTCTTCTCCCCCTGTTGGTTTGGGTTTTTCTGGTTCCATGCCCACAATGGTCGACAGACCATTTAGGTACAAGGCAAAATGGTAAAATGACGGAGGCTCATGATCTGTTCGATAAAATGCGTAAGGGAGAGGCTGAACCGAATTCCACAGTGTTCAACCGACTTCGTTTTCCAGGCATGGTTCACCTTCCCTCATCTTTCATAAATCTTGTATTTTAGTTTTTTGTTTACAACTTAATATAATTTTAAAATATTGGGATTTTAACATAGTTAATTGTTTATTTCAATTCGTTGCAAAAAAACATTGAAATGTCGTGTCGAAACTCACGAAATCAAAATAACCCGTTGCATTAAAACATGAACTTCCACCCTCATTCTGAGGTGATGTAGAAAACTTCCTACCCAACTGGATCGCTACAACATTGTCTTATCGACTAGACGAAATTGACTTTCCAGAAATAATGTTGACCATCTCCCTGTTTAGAAAGTTAAATTTTGCATTTTTCAGAGACTCATTAAGTACTCTTCGTAACCTTGAAAACGAGATGTTAAGTTTCATTCGTGTACCTTGGTATGCAAGGAGTCACCTTGACCTTTGGATTGACCCCGAATGAACACATGTGACCTTTTTGACACTCTTATAGGAGCCCTGTTACACTGGTTTACAACAGTAAAAAGCCGTTAAATCTAGAAAGTTGGCTTTCGTTTTGAACCGCCATTTGAAACCTGGATAGATAAAGTATTTCTGTCTTCGCAAGCCTCTAGTGTTTATACTAGACAATTGCATGGAACATTCGGTTTAGGGAAAAAAAATTTTCTAGATAGTTTGGCAAAGCCATTTTGTAGGCCTCCTGGTCACATTTGACGAGGTCAAATTTGGACCAATTTCGACTTGTTGCTTGCTTCAGGAAATTTCATCGCCGTTCGAAAATGGTTTCCTAGTTCTCGATCTCGTCGACTGGATGAATTCTCCTTATATATGGGAACTTGTAGGAAGTGTCTCGTTGCATGCTCATCCATCAAATGTTAGTTATGGATGGTTTTCTGGGCCCTCGAGCTAACTTTTGTTCATTTGCAACTAGGTCAGCTACGACCAGTAGCCCCGGAAAACTAGCCGCAAAACGAAAACTATTAGCTATTTCCAAATTCTGTTAGTTGCTATGAATTCCTGGTATATAGGTGGACATGTATAAATTTAATTGTGGTGTGTGTTCTCATCAGAAGTCAACCTTTGGAAGCGGTTTCTTAGCCTCACCGTTTTGAACGTTTTATTAGCTAGTAAGAAAAGTTAAAAATAGAAAGTCATGGGACCCTCGTCAGGTTTCCAAACCACCATGGAAACATTCGACACATGTAAATAGCTATTTAAAACTCTCTAGGGTAATTTGTTGTGTGAAATAGAACTTTTGAAAAAATGGTGTTTTCTCTCTCTTCCCTTCTCTTTCTCTCTCTGGGTTACAAAATGAAGTGAAATGATATGCTTGAAATACATGCCTCTAAAATTTTTCTTTCGCTTGCAAATTGTAATTATTATTATATGTAAATGGGAAAACTGAAAAATGAAAATTATGTTAGATTAGGGTGGATGCCATGCCAGTCGATTTATCGCTGATATCTTGCTCACATGGTTTTTGTAGGATGAAAGAATGATGACGTAAAGGCATTGTGTAATGCATTAATTATCATTGTAATTTCTATAGTTCATTGTTAGAAGAATAAATGTATAATATAGTCTCATGTTACAGAAGGTTATATTTGATAATTTGTTGTTATGTATAAGATGCTAGTTTCAAGGACATCTAGGAAATGTGCATTTAATCTTAGGTTCAATTTTGATTCATAGTACACATGGTAAAAAGGTTTGATATTTATATAAAGTAAATGAATTTGAAGTAATATCTTGTAGTGCATATTCAATATTCAATAAATGATCAACGAGTCATCTTGTGCATTCATACTTTGTAAATGAAAAAAGGGATTTAATCGAAACACTCTACCCTTGTTCAATATCGGAGCATAACTTGTTTTTCATGTGTGATTCTCCTTACCGTAGAAGACATTGAAAACCGTAGGATGGACTTAAACTCTGCACTCGATGGAACCTCCTAGTTTGAGTAAGCAAGAACCCGGGAATGGGCTTATCGTCTTAGTCAGTATGTTTAGTGACATTGTCTTAAACCTGCCTGTTAGGAGTGACACAGTAAAACTTCTCTTGGAGTATGTAGAGCTAACTCCTCCTTCGTATCCTAGCGGTCTACCTTGTCTGCCGAAGATAGATTTAAAATTAAAATTCTTCATCGAATGAAATCCCTGTTGGATCCAAACGACATAAATAGAGATCGGGATATAGTTGTTCCTTGCCTTGCACTCTTGTTAGTGGACCCCTTAGCTCCGCTTAGTCGAATGTGTTACCTTGGTTCCTCTCAACATAACACCTCAGCCCTTCTGAAGGTGGTTTAGCATAAATTTTTCCTCTCGCTGAAAACTCATATATAGTTGAGGGGTAGACCCTTAGGTGAAGTTGGAATTAATCTAAAACTCAGTTGATTTGGATGTTAACTTGGGTTCGTGTGTAGCTACAAGTCTTCTAATCCTTTATGTCTTCAAGAGGTTAGACAAACACTTCGTAGCTCCTTTCACAAGACAATGCTAAAAATAAGGCCATAACGTGACGTAGAAAATAAAGCATATGAGAGTAAAAATGAGAATTGAGGTTAGGGATACTGCCACTCTTGGAGACCTTATAACTCAATTAAATATATTCCTTTGTATCAAAGAATATGAATTGCCTTGTTGTGATCAAACTACGAGAAAACAAAAGATATATAAACACAAAAAGGAAGTCATTAAGTCATTGATTTAGAATAACTATGGTAGGAAAATAACCTTTCCGTGATCGAAGAATGTTTTGTGGTAAAAATCTATCTTGCAAATAAATCTCCATTAAATCCTAACATCACTTTTTGGACACCAAGTCACATCCACATGAGTTGTAAGAGTAAAAAGGTAGAAAATGAATATATGTTCGAGAAGAAGATTCTTAACATAAGAACAAGATAATTAAGTATTTTATATGCATTCGAATTATGCCAAATAAGTATGCAAGTTATGGAAAGTTTTGTAAAGAATAAGCAACCAACTTAATATGGTCGAACTGCAAATTAAATGTGGAATGAACTTAAAGTTTCTGTAGGTGGACAAACGAGGAATTTATCCTTGTACAATAATGTTCTTGGAATGTTAATCGTAACTAAAATACAATTAAAGAAATGATGTGTTGTGGGTTCGCCATTCCTTGAGTCTTCTTTTTGTGGTTGGGGGCATTGGCTAGTATTCGTTCATTGGGAAAAGTGTGGCATCAACATGCCTATGTTGTTTTCATGTGTCTATGTGAGTCGATGACTTATGTGATTGTCGCGCGAGTCGATTTTCGGTACTTGGATCCCTTCTGTGTTGTGTGTAGTGAGCTATGTAAGTAAAAAAAAATAAATTATCCTGGTATTTTACGGTTGTATTGTGTGTGTAAAATGTGGGCACTACAGTTTTAAAATGTTAAACATCGAACCCTCCGCCCTAAAATTTAGCATTAAAAACATCATGTCCATTGCTCCCCATGGCCAACAGCTTCTAGACATGGTCAACGACTTATAGCCTCAAACATAGCATGAAAGAAATCACAATTAGTCATATTTAGGTGTCCGTGGAATCAAATACTAAAAGTAGGTGTACTAAAACAATACAAGGTTCAAATAAGGTAATATCTTTTAAGCTAGAGTGAAAGATGATTAAGAAGCATGATCTTGACAAAACTCTTTAGGAGAATAATGTGTAAGAGAAATTTTCCCTCCAAAAGCATGATGTAATTTCCTAACCAAACATCCACGTATTTCATAGGTAAGTATTACCATCAACCTCGAGATACCAAAGATATGGCGGGAAGGGTACCCGATAGGGATACGAAATGTACTGTCTTCGCTAAATCCTAGGAAAAAATACCCAAGAGTAACCACACCATCCCGCCATTTGCGAGTATGTTTCGAAACCAAACAAAGAAAATAACACTTTTGAAAAAAGTTCAAAAATAAATAAAAGAATGTATTTTCCAAACTTAATAAAGAAAATAAGCCATATCCATAGAAAAAATGACCGACAAACCATAAGAAATAAACCGGTGAAAGGTGAGATATATCTCATTAGCCATAAACACAATAAACTATTGATGTTGCGATATAAACTTTCGTGATTCTGAATGGATGATTTAGAATTGCTTGAGCATTGGAACACATTTTCTTGGTTGCATACATTTCAGGCTTATCCTTTAAAAGAACTAAATTCTTCTTATTATATTGTTTTTGTTTTAACTTTCCAAATTAAGCACTTCCCATTTTAATACTTCATAGTGATAGTTTTCTCGTAGTCCCATGGACTATAAGCAACCATCCTTGCACATTAGAATTTAAATTTAATCTCACTCAAAACTTGTTTTCATAGTTTGCTTTCAGGAGAATCCTTCACTTATTTAGGTTATTTTGTTTTTCAAATGCAGAATATGTGGTTAATTCCTATTAATTAAAAAATAGACACATGTTTTAAGAAAAGTCCTAACTCCAACACAAAAAGGAAAACACCAATAGGCTACATAACCACCCAAACAAGACATCATAACCAAGAAATGGCAGCTACTCTCATTTTTTAAGAGTTTGAGAATCATTACAGTCAATACACCTACATTTATGGAGAGAAATTTATGGGACATGCTAGAAATTACAACAACCTAAAGTGGAAAGCGTCCTAGGTAAGAATGAAGATGAACATAAACAATCGATCGCATAGTGTATAGCAGTCACGTTATGCCATTTGAGCTTTGAATTAATCGGTACGAATATGAATAATAATTATTAATAAATTTAGGACAGAGCCGCTTTACTCTTTTTTAAATAACTAAAATAATGTTTTAAAAATTGAAAAAACAATATTTTAAGATTCTTATGTTTTAGAGGAGTTGTTTTTTTAGAAAACTTTCTATATATATTGGACCCAAATAAGTGTTGCATACACGGATCATGTGACGAGTTGAAGATCACTACCATTTTGCTATATTCTCGAGCTATTTCTCAAAATGTTGACTACATAGCTTATTTTTATCTTTCTATTAGCTTCGAATACTCGCTTTTGCTCTCACACATTATATGGGTCCATTGGGGTGATTTACACAATCATATCGTAATATTGAGAAGTTTGGCGCCTACTTCCATTTTCCTTCTTCCATTGGTGTAGGATATTGGAAATAATAAAGGATCTCACAATCATTTGGTTGCCAAAATTATGACTGTCAAAGTTGAGATCAGTAGATAGTAAATCACTTATACACACAAGTTCCTATTATGGAAATGCATTAATGGATGTAATTGAATATTTTATGTAACAACCATGCATTTTTGAAAGAACTGATAATAAATCTAGATCTGAGTCATTTGGTGATTTGTTAGCATTTCAAAGGAAAGAGTGTTCACAAACTTGTGTAATTATAAGATAAATAAAAAAGTGATTGTCATTAAATATAGTCTCTCGTTTGATCTATGGCATAAATTTGTCCTACTCGAATGAATTCCGTGTTTTTGGTGAAATTTGATTTCCACATTATTGAAGGACCCGTAGTTATGTTTGATAGTTAAATAAATTAACTAAGGAGAATATCAAATTTACAAGATCATAGGAAAAACCATGCTACTTGTATTTTTGTATGTTAATCTATGCTTTATTTAATATTATTTGTTACATCACCTTTCAAATACTAACTACCTCCCAACCACACTTTTTAAGAAATCAGAACATAGTAAATATTATTTTCTATTGTGTGCATGAAAACTCTTTTCTCCCAACACCATATGCCTCTAATAAAAAGTCTTTCCATCTCCATGTAGGAACTTTAAAGATGACAAGCAAATTTTGACATTTGACACCATAGCAAGATATATTGGGACCGATCAGTAGCAACATACAACACTTACTATAAGAAATCGTACAAGAACACTACAGGATGACACATGTAGAAGGAGATGCAATCTATGCAATGTTGGTTACACAACGAAAATTAGAATAAGCACAACAGTGCTGCTGCAACAAGCAACCATTGCAAACGCGAAGATACCATCCACTCCTCGGGGAACTATTCTACACAAAATATTATAATTCCACCCCCTATAAAACGAGCAACCACCAATATAAAACACTCCCAACCTTCACATGTACATACCACAAACTTTTAAGCAAGTAAAAAAAAATGTAAATGGTTACAACTTAGGACTACAATAAACACATGCATTGCTTTCAATTACCCTCACACACCAACAAACCCCCACCCGCCCCAACTTACACCACGTTAAAAACCTAACCTCCAATATATCCACCAAAGATGAAATACAACCACAACCTCCCGACTTACAAGACTACCCCCACCTCCACCCCCTCGCCGGCGTAGACTTGCTCCCCTAGGAGCAACCACTAGTTTATGACTCACAAAGTGATAATTTATTTATCCTAAATATATTTATTAAAGAAAAAAACGAGTTTAAATTAGAGCTTATGTATACAGAAATAAAAAGGATGAGTCAAAATGACAAAAAAAAAAAAAAGTTTGCATGAGTATGAAAAAGGTAAAAGAGAGAAAAAGGAAAGGAGATGGGAATCATGGAAAATACAGAACATGAAAAGAACGGGGATACCAAATAGATCAAAAATAAGATGACGCAATAATTCCATAAACTGAGGGGAAAAACATGGAGGAGAGGACGGTTTTATTATTTCATATGTTTTTAAGGTGACAAAAATAGACGGTGGAGGAATTGTATTTAAAGACAAACCAATCCTTCCTACTCCTATGCTCTCACAGCCGGCTATTTTTCATTTGTTATGAAACAGCAGGAGGAGGAATTGCATTTAGTATTTGTATTTGACGGACACAACGATGACGTGATCGTAGGGAAAACCATGCTACTTGTTTTTGTACGTAATCAATGAAGATGGAAGCGCGGTTATTTAATGAATTCATAGCATTGTCTATTTTCTTATGAGTTTGTTGATTAGAGATGGGTAACAAGTTAGTGATATTGATGATATTGGTAATAGTAATCATGGCAATGGCGGTTTCAGCACAAAGGCTGTGCAATCCTAGCTTTGTGTGCCAGAGCGATCAGGACTGTTATTCCACCAATCTCTGCTGCGACATTGGACCCTGCGACAACATTGGTAATGGAGAATCCTACGGATATTGTGCTGTATCTTGCTAATACTGTTTCTCTTCATCATTAGTGCCTATGTATCGTTTAGTTTTCTCTCCTCCGGTTTCCTTATTTTCAAAACATGAAATAAAATGATGTAAGTCTGCCTTCGTAAATGTTTATCCATAATATTTGAATCATGGAAAATAACAAATGGTGTTTGTGAAAAACAAGAATTATTTCTCTTCGGCCTATATCCACGCCATTTTTTTGATTGACAAGTGTAGTATTATATATGTAAATAAAATATGTATTACGCTGCTATTTTTAAATTAGCAATATCACATGAAATGTGTGATGTAAATGCCGAAGGGGAAGTCTAGGAAGAGGTTGATTTTGAGGGACTAAAACATAAAAGGAGAGGGTTGCAGAAGAGGAGGTTAGAGGGAGGAGAAGTGATGCACCAAAATTAGCAGGAACTTGACAATGTCATAACTTGAGCTCCGGGTGTCCGTTTGAGTCCCTTTTTTTTTTTGAAACCACATGTTTCGATGAGACTAACACACCGGTCAACTTGCCCTACCAATTGGAGGTGGTTTCGGCACATTTTCGGTCCGTAATCCGCCATCTTGAGGGCGAAAATTAGGATTTAAGTTGTAGTTCGGTTTTTTCTTATTTTAGGGCATTATTTAAATTTAGTCTATTAGTTGCATTATGAGTTGGAAAGTTGGCAATTCCTCTAATTTAGGAATGTAGAAGATGCGTGGCAATTTAAATGTGCATGTTAATAAAAATACGAACTTACTAAGAATAACAGTTCTAGTAAACTAGCTAAAAATAGTAATTTCGCATACCTAGAGTAGATTTAGTCAAAGTTAGAGTTTGCTTGGATACTCGACTTGGGAGTTGTTTTCCTATTCAGAAACATTGTATTTCATGATTCAATAACGAAGAAGGATATCTATTTTCTTTTGGAGTTCATATTATTTGCGGTTTATTGAGTTGGTTTAGAATTTGGCTACATTAAGAAGGAATTGGGAGAGGTTAATGTTGGGGGGGGTATCATTTTGTAGAAGTTATTTTTTTTGAGGTTCGGATCCGTATCTTATGTACATTTGTGGGGTTCATGCATGTCGAATGCACGAAATGTGTTTCACGAAGGTGATGTTAGTAAAGCAGGGGAAGTGAAATAAAAGGCTGAGATTATTTTGTTTAAAGTACATTTACAAACAACAACAACAAAATATATCTCCACCCTTGAATGTCTAGGACCTGTTAGCGAATTAGATCTTTTCTTGTTGAAAATGTCTTTGGTGTAATAAGATGCCAACAACTATTCAATTTTTATTTTTGTGCAAGCTCTTTCGTTTCATCCCATCAAACTACAAAAAAATCTATGTTCTTTTTATCTACACACTTAATCATGGGCCCATGAAGAAAATCAACATTTACGAGTAGAATACATGAAATTCATTAAATTTAGTCGTTGTACTCTTCTATGCTTATGAAAAGACTCCGAAGGCATTGCCAACTTCA
The DNA here is from genome assembly GCA_018340775.1 of Taxus wallichiana var. yunnanensis. Taxonomy (NCBI): domain Eukaryota; kingdom Viridiplantae; phylum Streptophyta; class Pinopsida; order Cupressales; family Taxaceae; genus Taxus; species Taxus wallichiana. The sequence goes on along the minus strand of CM031240.1, from coordinate 859,343,819 downwards.
AGAAATCAAGATACAACACATGCATGTCGACGGACTCGGTGGTTACATGGAGGATGTCACCACTTTCTGAACAGAGACTCTACTAAGTCACCTATTAGACCATCCCCTTCCCCAACCCACCTTTGTCATCCCTTCGGCGTAAATATATATAATTTAACCTTCATATTTATGATGAAACAATAATAATTTCGTTGTCGGGACCAGATGATAAAAATATGTAAGTAGCGGCTAAGGATTCAAAGTAGTGATCACATATGACTGACATCCGAAATGACATCGATGGAAATGGATTTACGTATACTGACTAGGAAAAATTGAACAATAATAATTCAGGCTATACATATTCAAATTCAATAAAACAACATTGACATATATGAAAGGCCTCAATATGGCATGGAAAAGTGCCAATAAAAGCTTACATTTGAAGGAAATGGTGAAGATGCATGTTCAATAGATCGAAGAAATATGTTAACATTCACTTGGTCTCTTTGATTGGACGAAAGAGACTATAAACACGTTGTTTAGAATGGAGATACTGGTGACCAACATAGCAACTTCCTACCAATGTTTTGTTACGAAAAGAGTGGACGCCCATTAGAGAAAAAATTGTAACATGCATTTGAGCTCTATGTTCTTTTTTTCTACGCACTTAATTGTGGGCCCATGAAGGACATCAACGTTTAAAGTAGAGTAAATGAAATTTATTAAATTTCAATCAGTCGTACTCTTCTATGCTCATGAAATGAAGGACTAAACGAGCATTTCCAACTTCAAGAAACCAAGATACAACACATGCGGTCGATCATAGTCTCGGGTGGTTCCGTAGAGGATGCTTTGACGTACTTTGAACAATGGGCCACTCATTCACCTATCATACCATCCCCCCTTTGACCCACCTCGACATCCCTTCCGAATAAATATATATAATTTAACCTTCATATTTATGATGAAACAATAATAGTTTTGTCCTATTTAGGACCAGACGATAAAAATATGTAAGTAAATAATAAGAAGGGTTATTTTCAAGTTGCGATCACATGTGACTAACATCCGAAATGAAAATGATGGGAATGGATTTACGTATAATACTAATGTCGAAAAATTGAACATTATTAATCCAGGTCTATCTGATTCAAATTCAATAAAACAACATTGACATATATGAAAAACCTCAATATGGAATAGAAAGGTGACAATATAAGCTTACGTTTGAAGGAAATCATGAAGATGCATGTTCAAAGATAGATCAAGAAAAAATATCACCAAAATTAAGCAGAATGTACGATAATGTCTAACATTCACTTGGTCTCTTTGATTGGATGAAAGAGACTATAAACACATCATTTAGAATGGAAATACTGGTGACCAACATAGTAACTTCCTACCAATGTTTTGTTACGAAAATAGCGGACACCCATTACAACAAGGTGTAACATGCATTTGAACTCTATGTTCTTTTTTCTATGCACTTAATCGTGGGCCCCATGAAGGACATCAAAATTTTAAGTAGAGTAAATGAAATTCATTAAATTCAATCGATTAGACTTTATACACTTATGAAAGGACTTGAATGAGGCATTGTCAACTTCAAGAAATCAAGATAAAACACATGCGGAGTCGACGGTCTCGGGTTGTTCCATGGATTCCATGGAGGATGTCTATGTAATTTTAATAGTGGGCCATTGAGTCACCGGTCGACCGCCCTTGCCCCAACCCACCTCGACATCCATTCGGCGTAAATATATATAATTTAACCTTCATATTTATGATGAAACGATAATAATTTTGTCATCAGGACTAGACGATAAAAATATGTAAGCAACGGTTAGGAGGATTCAAGTAGTGATCACATGTGATCGAAATCCAAAATGAAAGTGATGGGAATAGATTTACATATACGACTTGAAAATTGAATAATATTAATTCAGTCTATACAAATTCAAATTCAATAAAACAACATTGACATATATAAAAGGCCTCAATATGGCATGGAAAAATGTCAAAAAAATCTTACATTTGAAGGAAATGGTGAAGATGCGTGTTCAATAGATCAGAAGAAATATGCTAACATTCACTTGGTCTCTTTGATTGGACGAAAGAGACTGTAAACACGTCGTTTAGAATGGAGATACTGGTGACCAACATAGCAACTTCCTACCAATGTTTTGTTACGAAAAGAGGGGACGCCCATTACAACAAGGCGTGACATGCATTTGAAGTGAGACATGTAGACGATAGGGTGCATGTTTATTTGCGGTTTCAACTCCACCAATTGATAGGATAAAAACTAACAACGATAAAAACAAATTACAAAGGGCTAAAATAAAAAACAAGAAAAAGTGCCACCTTGTATGCCTTTTTCTCAATATTTCCTTGATATGACAAGTATAACAATGAAATTTTAGGGTTTTTAGGTTATAGATATTTTACATTTATGGTCATGGTGTACGCCATTATCAATATTTTCTTAATAAGACAAGTTTAATGTAGAAAATTTAGGATTTGCAAAGTTCACATTTTAGTTTTGTTTTTAAGGGCATTTGATATACTTATTACTTAAAGTAAAAAGATTCCACTTGAAAAGATATTATATTAATCGTATACCTTCAAAATTTTTTTTTTTCTCCATTATTTAACAAAATAAAAGTCCATGTCAAACAAACCCACCAACTGGGTTAAGCGCTCTTCAAAACACAAAGTAGAATATGGAGAACGACACATCCTAAATGACCTTTCAAACCTTTCATTTTTCTTTTCATAATAATACAAGAACTTTATTTGAGATCTAGAGGCGTTAACCATGCTGAAACCCAAATTAACGTTGTAAATTTATCAGTAATTGGATAGTTGCAGTGAGAAATGAAATAAATAAATAAACAAAACGTTACGAGGAACTATGCTAAATGGAGCTCGCTAATAGCCGTCCTAAAATGAGCACCATTATGGGTTAAATCAGACCTGCACATGGAGATAAAGCTTATAACCCTAATATCTCCTCATTTTACTATATACAAATTGATTGATCTGGATCTGTATCTGTATCTGAAGTGGGATCGACTATCTGTTGCTGGTTTTTTTGCTGTATGCAGAAGAAGAAGAAGAAGAAGGAGGAGGAGGAGGAGGAGGAAACTATTTGCTGCTAGTTTTTTTGTTGTACGCAGAACCAAGAAGAAGAAGAAGATTGAGGATTAGGAGGCGTTTCATTCAGCCATAATGTCTAGCTGTAATGATTTTGATTCGTCTGCTTCTGCACACCTTATTTATGCACTGTAACCTTTGCAACACCATTCCCGCGGTAGGGGATTAAAATATGAATATGAATAAAAAAAACAAAAAAAGAGGAATAAAATATGTATATGTCAATGATGCACGGAATTTAAACTACAAATCTGTGCCTTCCACGTCATTCTCGGGTGTCAAAGTAGGGAGGGCTGAGCCCAATTGGCGCATGCCTTCGATGTAATTACATAATTATTAGTTTCTAAAGTAAAGGGAAACATGGTTTAATAATATGATTTCCTTCTAAATATAAAGGAAAACATGGTTTAATAGTAGAACCATTTACCTACAAAACCACACATTAATAAAGATATCTTGGTTCAAAATGAAAATTCCCCATGCCAATTCAAAAGTGACTGAATTACAGTCAATCTCCCCACCATGCTTTTTATGGATGCCAATACATTATAAATATGTAAAGTTTAGAGGAGATGAATTATTATCATGCCTACACCGAGCATGGTAAAAATGTATTTTAAACTGTAAAAGTGTGTCAAACAAAAATATATAATTGAAATGGGATTTGAAGAAACTTTCTTTCTATGACCCTTTTTCTATATCAAATTATAAAGGATTCTATATTTAAATTATGTATCTTTTTGAAGTTGTGCAATAGATATATAGAACACACATTTAATATAAAACTAGCAAATGCACATGTGCATAGAGTAGAGACCAATAGTTGTATGGCCGAATTTATTAGAATGAAAATATTCAATATATATTGAAAAACAATGTGAAAGGGGAATGTAATTTGATGTATGTCGTTAGAATTTTAAACTCAAAAACTTCATAGTTGAAGAAACTATTTTAAGTACATTAAAACATTCAAAATTATTATTCAATGTGTAAAAAAGTGAATATGTGAAATAATGTGTGAGGTAAAAGTCCTATTTTCTCATGACCTTTAAAATAGTATTCTTTATAATTGGTGTTGGCTCAAGATAATAAGCTTAAAAATGTTGGCACACTAACCTTTATCAAGTTGTATGATTTAAATTAATTTACACCAATAATCTCAACTTTACAAATGATAGACCAAGTCTAGTTAAATGATTAAATATTTAATTTACTTTATCTCTAAGGTCGATTAATTAAAAGTCATTTAGTAAGGTGCCCTAATTTAATTTACTTGGTTAAGTGTTTTCTCCTCTTTAGTTAATGTTCAATCCCAAAATGGTTAACCTCATGCTTAATTATTTTAGTTTCATTATCCTAATAGCTTAAAGTCCTTTTTATTAATTTCTAAAACATACTAAGAACTAACAAAGACTTTGCACCCCAAGGCAATTAAATGGCCCCATTCACCCATCTACACATACCTTTAAATTTATTTAAAAATTTAAAAATACATTCCTACCAAAAAAAAGTAGGGTTGATCCTCCACCCTTAGATCAATTCAATTGTGGCCACTAGATCCTAGGGTTCCAAACTAGCCCTAAAATTCCTTATGAATTCTTATTAAAACCTTTCCTTTATTCTATTCTCCTCATTTGGTCTATTTTCTCTTGTTTAATTTGTAGGTTGGAGAAAGAAATCCATGGGAGCAAGGAGGAAGAACTATGGAGGAGTCTACAAAGAAATCAAGCTTAGATTAGTTTATATTGTAGATTTATTATTGTAATTTCTCCCATTCAAGGATTGAAGGGATTTCCTTTACCAATCTGGTTTTATTTCAAAACCATTTGTATTTGGGGTTCTCCATTTGGGGCAAACCCTACTCCCATTTATATAAATGAGAACAAGTTTGAGTACTTTTAATTTACCATTTGTAGATGTTTTGTCTTAAACCATGAGATTTAGCCATTATTTGTTTGTTGGTAGTTTCCTTGATAAAATTACATGCTTAAAATTTTAATTAGGCCAAGTTAAAATTTGCATACAGGTGCCGATCTATTTTTTTTCCACCGTAAGTGATAGAACCAACCACCGCCCAAGCAGCCGGCGGTCCTGGGACCGCCACCCCACTGGGTGATGATTCACGAACCACCGCCTTTGGAGCAAAGGGTTCTTGAGACTATCCGCTTTCTGAGTGGTGGTTACGAGACCGCCACTCTACACAGGGTGGCGGTCTTGTTTCTTAGAAACAAAACCTTCATTTTTGAGATTTCTCAAAAAAAAAAGTCACTAAAATGTTTAAAAATACATTCTGAACTTGATTTTATATGCCTAGAGTTTCTAGTTGTAGGATTTAATTCCATTTATTCATTTCATAGTTAAAATTACTCATTTTAAAGCATTTCTTGTTTCAAAAGTAACAACAACAATGAATCATTTTAACAAAATAATCTACTTAACATTTATCACAACTATATACTTCAAATTTGTGGCTTATTTCCATTTCCACTACAACTTATTAGTTCAAACAACTACTAACAACTTGGTTCTACATTCAAGTTTTCCAAGCATACACCATACTCATTTTTATAATTTCTAGATTCTTTCTTTTCTCTTCACAATACTAAAACTTCAAATAAAGATAATAAACTTTCTTTTCTATTTCACAAGACTAGCTTTACAACACAAATCTTTCTTTCTCTTTTTCAATATACAATACAACTTTCATATCCAATAATTGAATGCAAATTTTCTTCACAAGATTATTACAATGTCTTCCACTTAAAGTGGGAAATAATACAAGAATGTAAGCTAAAAATAAATACAATGTTACAAGTTCCTCCACCTTAAGTGGGAATAACAATAAGAAAGTTTTATCACAAGAAAGGATTTCATAAGGACACCAACAATGCTCCTAGTTTCCCATCACCATAAGAGAGATCCTTCATGATTTTTGATCCACAACAAAAATGGGGGAGAGGCAACACTCTCCACCCAACCAAAATATCCAATGAGGAGGAGAAGCCATCCTCCTCATTGGCCCCCAAGCCCCAACCACATTGCAATGAAAGGTGGATCCAACACATGGAAACAAAAACAAGCTTCCACAACACAAAACCAAGTATTTCACAACCATTCCAAAACACAACCAAACTCAAACTACAAACACAATGAAGGAAAAACAAAAAAATATACAAGGCTTCAAAATGAAAAGCCAAAGGAGCAAGAACCTATGGGAGGTCACTTATGCCTCCCAATGGGAAATGGGTGCCCACCTTAAAACCTCCAATACATATCTCAAAACCCCTACACACTCTTATGCCTCCCTCAAGTACCTCTTATGCCTCCCACATACTCTTATGCCTCCCTCATTCTCTTATGCCTCCCTCATAAAAAACAAGTAAGAAATGCAAGCATTCCTTTTCCAAGGTGGGGCACCCAACCCAAACTCCCTCCAAAACATGAAATAAACTCTTATGCCTCCCTACATGAAATCTCCCATAGTCCCCTCCTACACCACACTTAGGCAATCTACCCAAGCACCCAACAAGCATTCAAAACACTCAAAAACAAGCACATATACAAAAATAAAAGAAGAACATTAAGCAAGAGTAAAGCTCCTACCTTTCCATGGTAGATCTTGTTCCAAGAGTCAATCTCCAAGATTCTTCAAACCCAAGAAATCACCAAAAAGCTCTCAACAAATACCACAAGCACTCCAAAATCCTCTAACTCCAAAAATGCAAGAGCACAAAAGAATCAAGTAACCCCAAACAAGCAAAAGAACTTGAATAAATAGAAAAGGGAGAGAGGAGGGTGAGGTGGCTCCATGTAGGATGCCACATCACTCATCCTCAACTCCACCTCACAAGTCAAACCTCAACCCCAATGCACAATAAATTGGTGGGTGAGAGGAATGACAAATTACTTACACACACAATCCAAGCCCACACCCCCTAAGGACAAACTTTAAAACCCATGTAAGAAAAGTGCAATAAATGTCACTTTTTGACTTACAAAACACATAATGGGGTCTATTTTTGACCCCCAATCCATAGGTAGGGTTGGTATAACAATTTAAGAGGTGTGGGACAAGTTTAACTTGTCCCACAAGCCTTCAAAATTGGCCCTTAAGGCCAAATTCGAATTTCCATGAAGGGGTAGAGTGTACAACACTCAAGATCCCAAGCACTCAACTTACAACACAAAATCCAAGAGCCATCTAGTCTAATAAATGAAAACTTTTGTCCCATCCATGATTAGTTTAGAACAAGATTAATTACTTAAAAGAGACACTTAAACCCATTAATGATAAAGGGAAAAAATACACCAAATTCTAAATAATTAATACAATAAATTACATCACTAAAAATCACATACTAACATTAAATAAAGGAAACTAAATAAAAGACAACACATAACCCCTTGGTCACAATTAGAGGTAATCCCCCCCATGGGAACCCCTAACAACAATTCAAACACACACACAAAAATACATGTTGCCATGGTGACCCTTGTTGAATTCACCTAGCATTCCAATGTGGTTGGTCTCCAATCCCCCGTTGTTTGTTGTGAATATATTTACCTACAAAACACATAATACCTCCTTCGGCCTCATGGCCGCATCAAAACATCCAAGATAAAATATGCAATATAAATCCACAATCATCTACATATGCATCAAATCATCATCTAGGCAAATTATGATATCATTTACAATTTCTAACAACATCTCGATTCTACATTTCATCAATATCAATAGGATCACAAAATTAGTTCAATTATCAAGGTCTACTCAATGTGATGAAAATATCACATGTCAAAAATATATATAACCATGTCAACAACATATCATCATCAATATAAAAATGTCTCTAAAATTCCACACACATCATACTAAGAATCAAAAACCAACAATAGTCTCAATATCTCTAACATCTACATCATGCTAAGTCAAAATAATACAAAATGTCCATAAGTAGAGTCAATAGTATCAAATAAACATTAATAAATGTCAAAGGGAAGTGGGCACTACATCCCCCTCCCCTTAGACTCGACTTCCTCCTGGAAGTCACTGGAACAGGTGTGGAAACTAAACTCATAGTAGTGTAGCATCCTCCCATGTAGCAAGCAGTCTCGTCATACCTATCCCACTGGACCCAAACCTGGTCAATATCTCTTCCTCGAAGGCCTAGGGTCATGCACTCTATAATATGGATGGGCTCCACCATCACCTGCCCCTGATCCTGCACCTGCAATGCGGTCCAATCTAATACATGAGAAGGATCAAAAATATATCTCCTAAGCATAGAAACATGAAACACATCGTGGATGCGAGACAAGCTAGGTGGAAACACTAGATGATAGGCCAAGGGACCGATGCACTCCAAGATCTCAAAGGGACCCACAAACCTAGGAGCAAGCTTAGAACCTTTTCCATAACGGATAGGGATCTTATGCGGTCTAACATGAAGAAACACCTTCGTGCCCACCTCATAACTACGATCTTTCCTATGTTGATCCATATGCTTATTTCTTCTACCATCTGCGCCTCCTAATCTCTTCTACGATCAAAACAACCTACTACTCCATGTCCTGTAATAAGGCTGGCCCAAGAGAAACCCTGTCCTCTAACCTATCCCAACTCAGAGGTGTCCTGCACTCCTCTCCATATAGTGCCTGAAAAGGAGCCATGCCTATCAACTCTGGAAACTATTATTGTAGGAAAACTCCACCAAGTACAAATACTCCTCCCATCTCGACTGGTGATCCATAATGTACATCCTAAGCATGTCCTCCAAAATATGATTCACCCTTCATCTTTCCATCTATCTCAGGGTGATACGCTATGCTGAAATTGATCCTCATCCCGAGAGCATGCTGCATGGTGGTCCAGAAGTGGGAAGTGTACAAAGGATCTCGGTCATAAATGATCTTCCATAGAATCTTGTGCAATCTGACAATCTCATCAAGATATACCCATGTCACTTTGCGCACTAGTTGTGTAGGTGGTCTTCATTGAAGAAAAATGAGCCACTTTCATTAATTTATCCACCATGACCATGATGGCATCGTGGTGGTATCTCGACGTGGTAACCCAACAATGAAGTCCATGGAAATGGTGTCCCATTTCCATTCGGTATCACGTGAGGAAAGAGAAGGCCGCCGGATGTTGAATGCTCATCCTTCACCCTCTGACACTCTAAATAGCATGACACAAATGAGCCACGTCTCTCCAAAGTCCTCCTCCAATAGTACAACTGTCTCAAGGTGGCATGCATCTTCTTCACCCCGGGATGGGCTGAATAAGGTACACGATGAGCCTCTGTCAAAATGTCCTTGTCTCAAGCCTCCATCTCTAGGAACATATATCCGACCTCTATTTTAGAAGACCATCTACTCTAATGAAAATCCATCAAATCTCCCCTCAAGGGGTCTTTGAGACTCAATCTCTGCTCTGGTGTAGGTGGAAACTATCATGAGGAAGTTTTTGCAAAATCTACTCTGCAAGTCTTGTACCCATTGAAGTAGCCATAGCCACATGCCTCCGTCTACTCGGGCATATGTAACCACATTCTCCTTCCCTTCACATGATCTATCTCCATATCATACTCACAAAGAAACTCCATCCAATGCCACTGACGAGCATTGAGATTGGGCTGCGTGAAGAGGTGGCGAAGACTCAAGTGATCAATCCTGAGTGTAAATATCCGACAAGAAGGAAGTGTCTCCACTTCACCAAGGCATGTAAAAATGTTGTAAGCTCAAGATCATGAGTCAGATAATTGAGCTCATAATCCTTGATTTTGAGAATTAAAAGAAACTACTCTTGCCCTCTTGCATCAACACACCTCCAAGTCCTGCCAAAGAAGCATCTGTGCAAATGAAGAACTCACCTTGAGGATCTGACACTACAAGAATAGGAATGTGTGAGGCATTCCTTTAGTGTCCTGAAGGCATGCTCACATCTATCTGACCATACAAAATTCTTCCCTTTCTGCTGAAGGGAAGTGATGGGAGTGCATAATCCGAGAAAAGTCCTAAACAAATCTCTTGTAATATCTGGCAAACCCATGAAGCTACGCACCTCGGTCACACTAGTGGGTGCTAGCCAATCCATGATAGCTCAAATCTTGGAAGGATTGACTATGATACCTTCCCCATAAAATGATGTGGCCCAAATACTACACCTCTTTCTTAAAGAACACACACTTCTCCATGTTCCCATAAAGATGCTGCTCACGAAGACACTGAAGAACCTGACGAAGGTGCTCCTCGTGCTCCTCACACGTATGTGAGTAAATCAGAATGTTCATCTAGGAATATGAGCATGAAGCATCCAAGAATGTCTTGAATACCCCATTCATCAAGCTCATGAACATTACGGGGGCATTCATCAGACCAAAAGGTACCACTATGAACTCGTAGTGGCCATATCTCATATGGAAGGTGGTCTTATGAATATCTTCCTCCGTGATCCTTAGTTGATGATATCTTGAACTTAAGATCTATCTTGGAAAAAATGTGGCCCCCTTCATCTGATCAAATAAATCATCAATGCATGGAAGGGGGTAACAATTCTTGATCGTTACTTTGTTTAACTGGTGGTAATCAATACAAAACCATAGAGATCCATCCTTCTTCTTCACAAAAATCACCGGTGCACCCCAAGGGGATACACTAGGATGGATTAGGCCTTTCTCCAGAAGGCCCTCAAGCTCAACTTGAGCTCACATAGCTCGGGGTAGTCATCCGATAAGGTGCTCGTGAGATAGGCTCTGCGCCTCAACCAAATCTATGTGGAAATCTATCTCACGTGGGGAGGTAACCTCGGTAGCTCCCCTAGGAAAAACATTAGAAAAATCTCTCAAAATGTGATGGTCATCAAGGGATGGTCCACTAGACTCATCCTCAGATCTATCACTAACTATAACAACATACATCTAACAACCTCATCGCACACACCACTTAAGCTGCATAGTGAGATGGTGCGAATGGAAATGGGCCTCCTAACTCCCGCTATCACTAACTCAACTCCTAGATCATCTTGAACAAGTAATAGTCTTATGGTAATAGTCCACTCTAGCTCTGTGTGCAAACAACTAGTCCATTCCCAAGATGACTCCATATGAACCCAAAGGAAGGATATAAAGATCCGAGGTAGTGGTGAAGGGTCCCAAATCCACTACACACTCCTTAACTAAGGAGTCTATAGAAATTTTGGCTCCAAAAGCCATCTCAACATCCCAACTACAACCCTGCCTAACTACCACCAGCCTTACAATGCTCTACTAAGGATGGTGCAATAAAATAATCAAATGAACTAGAATTAAACAAAATAGAGGTGGAAATACCACCAATGCTACATGTAGTCTCTATCACGGTACTCTGGTGCTCAACCTGGTGGTTCTTAACCACTACATAGATCTAATGGCTCCGTCCCATGTCACCAATAGTAGGCTCTGAGATCTACATCTTACCCTTGTTACTAGGGTTATGTGGGCACTCTCTCCAATGATGTCCAACAATGCCACAACCATAAAACTGCCTGGTCCTCTCTAGTGAGATGCAGCTCTAGTGGTACTCTAGAGGTCTGAGCTATTGATCCTGACTACCCGACTATGGACTCGCTTTGAGGTCTCTACTAATGAGATCCTATTGATTGAGCTCTTGGTGCACCCTGTGTCTTGATGGGACCCTAGGAGGAGGCCCCATACTCCCCCCTCTGCATCGAATCTCTGAGGAGGTATGTAAGGTGGGTGGTCTCGCTACTATTGCTTCTATTGAGGTGGCTGCTATGGTGGCTTGAATGAAGACTATCCTGAACCCTATCCACCATGAGGTGGAGGAACTGACCCCCTCGATCTTCCATCTTACATTTTCTCGGATGTGGCTCAACTTTGTCTCTAGCATGCCACGTTTCCCCCGTGTCTCCTTTGCAATATAGGCCTTCTCCATGACCTCTCGATAATGTCTCGTGGGAAGTGAATGCACACTTTTGGGTTTTAGATTAGCACTTGGGAAGAAACCACGCTTAGGGGACAAGAAAGTCCCTCCTCTTTAATGGGAGAGGTTCCCTTATTGAAAGCACGGGGAAAACTTATGTACAAATGCACAATCTTTTTCATATCAAATGTGTTTTAAGCCTCAGAAAGTTATCAATACATGAGGATAGAAGACTTTGAAGAGAGGAGGGAGGAAGAAGAAGAAAATACTTTTAGGGAAAAGAGATGGTAGAGAAAACCCTTATATGTATTGTGCAAATGAGATACAGAATATAACCATCCACGTTTATAACAAACACAATTCATAGACTCAAAGTTCTAGAGATTATACGAAACTAGAACAAAAATTTCCAAGCACGCAAGGATTAGATGATTCACATATCAGAACCAGAAGGAAAGAGAAAGTAGAAGAAAAAGGGAAAAACATTTGTATTGATTTCTTCCAATTCGAAATTATAGTTCCAAAATAATCAAAATTCCAACCCATACAATGGCTTTGAAATCTCATGATATAGCTCATGAAGAGATGGTTACAACTTCCTCGAGTAAGCAAGAAATAGTTATAACTTATTCCAATCATCCACGCCTTTTCGAATTCTTGAAAACGTAAAAGAAAACATTAATGGCGAAAAACCACTTTTTAAATATACGACCATTACATTATTTTACCAGTTAAAACATGGGCCATTTAATTTGATTTTACAACTTCAAATTTGGGCCACCCACGTGGGAGAAATTGATTAGAGTGGGCCTGCGAACACCTCTTGCATTCTTTTCCTTTGAAGTAGTGCTAGGATGACATGTGGAGAGCTCCATCGGTTCCTTTATACTTAGCCAATTCGGGCCAATTTTCTACTTGACTTATGTTGACCCCTAGACACGTGGAGGGTGAACTCATTTGAGTTTCTACTTTGGAAACACCCCTTGAAGCTGCGCCGAGCTGATGTGTGTCTCCTTCTGCCGGTCTTAGACTTTTCAATGGCCAACTCCGTCTTCATATTGAATTTAACCATGTGGTGAGTGGCACTACTTGGAGACTGACCCTTTGATTTCACTTCCGAAATGGCACTCATTAAGGCACGTGGCAGCTTCCGCCAACCCGCCCATACTTGGTCAATTTTAACTATCGACTCTATCCCTTTTTGGACCTAGGACACGTGAGGACCGACGCAAGTTTGAGAACTACCCTCTAGCTTTGAATCTTGAAGTTGCGCCAATGAGGCACGTGTCGCCATCCACTGAACCTTCCATATTTAGCCGATTTTAGCTTGTTCTATCTTCATTTTGTACCTGGGACACATCGAAAGCTTGCGCTTATTTGAGGACCGTCCCTTGGACCCTGTCCCTAAAGTTAGACTATTTGGACATGTGGAGGCTTTCATTAAACCTTGAAATATGGCCAAACCACATCCAATCAAAGATATTCATGTATTACCCGTGGAATCTGGGGAAAAATTAATGAGGAAAATATGCCTATCATTCTTGACTGCGGGAAGAAAATAAAAATAAGGAAAGGAACTTCACCATACGCTTGAATTTCAAATTATTCTACATGAATAGGAAAACTGCAAACAATTCTAGGCTCGATGTGATTCAATATTCCCAAGTACAGACTCAATTTTTTTTTTTGAAACTTGACTTCAAAAGAGGGGAATTTTGGGCCGACAACAACTGGCTCTTTCTGGGGATGACTTGGCTTGGAACAAAGACACAAGGCAAGATCAAGAACTATAGATAACTCTGGGGGAAAGAGGACCAGTGCTTTATCCATTGGGCAAAGGAGTTGAAAGCAAAACCAATACAAGGCAACACACACAAGATGGGAAAAGAAAAAAAACTAACTAAAAGGGAAGAACAAAAACAAAACACAAAGGAACGACCCAAAACCAAAACATTGTACATAATATACAAAAGGACCACCTAGTCACCTAGGACTTGAAAACTTCAGATACTACCCACTATAAGGAAGTGGGAGAGGAGAACCATCCATGTAATCCAGATAAAAAGAGTTCTCTCCAAAAATGTTTTATTCTAAAAGAACCAAGCCAAAGAGAATCAAACTTGCCATGACTTCCTTATGGCTCATGTCTTTTGTCCTAAAGCAGCACAATGTCTCCCACTTGGAAAACTATGGGTTTGGTTTTATTATCAAACAATGCCTTCACTTTCAACTGATGAGTTGCTATCCTATCCACCACTTGTAAATGTTTTCATCAAGATTATGAAGGTACAAAATTCTCTTATCCAAAGAGCTACTGAAACTTGAATCTTCAATGGTTTTCATCAGATGCAAGGCTGGAAATTCCACCGTGACTGGAAGTTGAGCTTCTACACCATACACCACTTGGAAAGGGGACATTCCAATTGCTCTCTTGGGTGTAATTCTATCAGCCCAAAGTGCATCATATAGCTTCTTATGTCAATTCCTCTGAGAATCATTTACAAGCTTTCTAACTATGTTTACCAAGTTCTTGTTTTTTTATTCTTCCTATCCATTCCCTTGAGGGTAGTAGTCTGAAGAATGAGCAAGGGAGATCCCATACCCATAACAAAATTCCATCATCTCAGTAGAAGAAAAGCTGAAAGCATTATTAGTCACATTTTTTTGGGATCCCAAACCTGATCAATATGTTCTCTTTAATGAAGTTATAAACTACCTCGGAGGTAGTGCTCTTGATTGGGATGGCTTCCATCCACTTGGTGAAGTAATTTGTGGTAGTCAACACATGAGTATGTCCAACACTAGAAGATGGATTGAGTGGACCAATGAAGTCTAAACCACATTGTTGAAATGGATCTTCAATCACTACAGGCTTGAGAGGAAAAGCAACCAACTTAGGTCTTCCAACAAACGTTTGGCATGCTTCACATTTACCAACCCATTTTGATGCATCTCTAAATAGATTGGGCCAATAATAACCAACAAAGTATTTTATGAGCTATTACAGTAGAGGAGAAATGACCTCCACAAGCCTGGTCATGAAAAGTAGAGAACAACTTCTTTTTCTGTTCCTTGTCTACACACTTCAAAAACCTTCCATCTATGCCTCATTTGAACAAAGCATTTTCCCATAGCACATATTGTGTAGACCTCAGTTTGATGGCTCTCTTCTCTTTGGCACTCAAGTGAGATGGAAACTCTCCATAGGTTAGAAAGTGAGCAATGTTAGCATACCATACATTTGTCAAGCTGAGGAACAAAACAACAAGGACATCAACTTCATCTTTGGAAAACTCCTTGGCATCTCCCTCAATAATGAGTTCACACAGGCCCTTACCCCGAACTAGCTTTGTTGGCCTGATATCAAGATCATACTCTTGCACCTTTGCTACCCAATTACCTCTCTTGGTTCCAAATTCTTGCTGAGTAAGAATGGATTTGATTGTTGTATCAGGCACCAACACCATAGAATGAGAATTAAGGATGTAAAACCTAAACTACTTGACAACTTTGACAACTACAAAAGCATGCTTCTCCATCATGGTGTACTTCAGCTCATGATTTTTCAAGACATAACTCATGAATGCAATTGGGAGCTTGTGATCTTCAACATTCTTCTAGGCTAACACAACAACTAGGGTATTTTTAGTGGCATAACAATAGATAATGAAATCTTTGCTAAAGTTAGGGCATGCACCAAGATTGGAGTCTTTGCAATAGCCTGTTTAATTTCCTCAAATGATTTCTTCCCTTCAGAGGACCAAATAAAGGTTTTCTTCCCTTACATCATGTGAGCAATGCTCATAGTAAGTTCTACAAAATTGGGGATGAATCTCCTTAGGAAATTGATCTTACCAAATAAAGAATGGACACCCTTCTTACTTGATGGAAGAGGAATTTGCTGGATGGTTTAAACTCTCTCCGAATCAATCTTGATTCCTTCCTTTGAAACAATGTGTCCCAAAAGCTTTCCTTCTATGACACAAAACATGACTTCTTAGGGTTTAACGAAATCCCATACTCTCTACACTTTTGCAATCTTGTTTCAAGGTGTTGAAGTGATCTTTTCTTGCTTTAGAAAAAAGCTGTCAAGTCATCCAAATACACAACAATGCATTTCCTTTCAAACTTCCAAAATGAAGTCCATGGCCCTCTGGAAAGTAGCACCAAATGGCATTCTCTTGGATGCAAAGGAACCCCAAGGAGTTGTAAAGGTAGTCTTATGTTGATCTGCAGTATTCACCTCTACTTGATTGTACCCCAAGAATCCATCTAACATAGATACCATCTCCAAGCTTATGACAACTTGCAATACTTGGTCCATCATGGGGAGAGGGTATTTGTCCTTTAAAGAACCCTGATTTAGATTTATGAAGTCCACATAGATCCAGATCTCACCATTCTTCTTCCTTTTAATAGATTCACCACCTTCTTTTTCTCTTCCTGAGTGCAACATTTTCCAATGTTGACCATTTTGGGATCATCAAGACTCCCAATATTCACTTTCTTAGTCTTACCAGATTACGGGCTCCTTTGGAAACTTTAGACTTCATATATTTATCATGTTTATCAAAAATATCCTTCAAACTCACCACCCTTTAGGAATTTTGTTTCCTTTCAGCTTTGATGCATCCATCTTGATCCACCTCTTCTTCCGACACCCTCTTCATTTGATGACACACACTCTCTAGGAAGATTGTCACTTCCTTAAAAGTACAATTGATTAAAGTTGTCTCTGAGCTCCAAGAAAGAAAGAAAATGCTGGTCATCATTAAAAACTTGCCAATTATTTGCATTTTCAGGCACACTGGGTCTATGGATAAGCTCAATGGTGAATTTCTCCCAAGGGAAATCGGGTGAGGAATCAACAAGGACCTAGAAATAGCTAGAGAGTCAGCCCTAGTGTTCCTCTCCCTTGGCACAACTTCAATGGAAAAATCATCAAGGAATTCAATGGAATCCTAGACCAGATTCCTATAGTGTTTCAACCTTCTGCTCTTTACCTGATAAAGGTCTATAACTTGTTTTACAATTAGGTCAGCATCTCCACGAGCAAGAAGGTTCTTCACTCCCATCTGCTTCGCCATGTTCAACTCAAGAATAAGGGCCTCATACTTAGCAATATTGTTGGTATTTTCAAAATGAAATTTGATCTAAAAATAATCGATTATTACTACTCCGATCTCGGACCCGTGTAGGCTTTAATTAATTGCCGAAAATTTTCTCCTTTTAAGTAATCAATTTTAAATAATGCAAGACAATAACGAAAATTTCACACATATTGATTACGGAGTTTGGCAATTGCCTATGTCTCCAAGTTTGTGGTCAAAAAGATGCTCCACTAGTCAAAACTTGTAAGTTACAATAGTACTTTCACAAGAAAACCTAATGGAAACTATTTAAACTTGCTTAGAAGAATATCCAGACCTTTGGATGACAAGGGTGAAAGATAGCACCCGACTTCCACCTTCATGGCGTATTCGGCAAGCTTGATGGCTCTAGCTCCACTATTCTAAATCCTTCGGTTCTCGATCATCCTTCCGCATGATGCTTCCTAACACCCTATGGCTCTCCCGATCGATATTCCAGATTCACAATAATTGGTGTGGCACTATGGGACTACTATGTAGTATTAATAAATCCTAAGAACAATAATGCCTATTTAAATAAATAGGTCTTCACACAATTACAATTTCTCATCCTCCTCTTGGCTCGATATTCACCTCTCGAGCTCTAAGAATGAGCTTGTCTCTATGTTTTTGTGTGTGTCCATTACAAAGGAATGGGTTCCCTATTTATACAAAAAATAGGGCCCTTAAAAAAATGCAATATAATTATCTTAGGCTAATATTAGCCTAAACCCGTACCATGTAATTTGGGATAAAAATTCCCATTTGGGTGGATTGCATTTTTAATGGGATTAAATCCCCAAATAATGGGTGGCTTTTGTTGAAATGGGATTAAATCCCATATTTGGTGGGAGGAGTATTTGGTAAGGTTTTTATTAACCCTTACCCACACCATCCTTCATGTGGAAACATCCACACATGGCTTAGCCCCCTACACCGCTTCACCTCCTTCCATGTGGTCATAGCTTAGCATGTTTGCAGATTTGTATGGTTGGTGGCTTATGTGGGCTTTAATACTAATGTTTAACATTAATATGTATTTGCGTGGTATGTTGCATTTGGGAAATAGTGTGTGGCAAATAATTACAAGGTAATTTGAAATTCGACCCACATGAAATATGGCGAATAAGATCACATGTCAACCTCTGATTGAGAAATTCGATTCGACGAGTGGTGGCGAGCCACGTGGTGGCTTGTGGACCCACCACGTCTTGATAATACCATAGTCCACACGATGACCGGGTTCCTCCGTAATAAAAGTTGAGCCTTTTTGCTCCGACGTTATTCCATTTCACTATTGTCGAAGATCGATAAAACCCCTTCAATTTTGCCAACGCCTTTCGCCACGGGTCACGGTGCGATTGGTCCAATATTGACCACTTGACTAGATTTGACTTTCCGTTGATCAACTCAAGACATAACTAGAGCCTCATACTTGGTTCTCATAGTCATTGGAAATATCTCGTTTCTAGTTTATGTTTAAGGAACTTTAAAAAATGATCCCAATCATATTTTCAAACTGAAATTTGAAGGAGAAAGAATGAACCTTACCCCGGAGAAATGAGCACTACACCAGCTCCAAAACCAGCTGAGGAACAACTTCCATCAAACTCCAAAGTCCACACACCATTAGGATCAAGCAACACTCCCTTTGGCAGACTTGTCTCCTCTTGTGACATGATCATGTAGTTCCCATGCCCTATATCTACATACAATATTTGTGCTTTAGGATCATCTATCTTTTACGCACATATATACTCGCTTGTTTCTCAGTGAAACATTTCTTCATCTTCCCATTGACAAGGATCAAGGCATGTGACCAATCCATTTGAATTTCCCCTCCTACCTCCTTGTAGAAATTTCTACTCAGCAACATCCCATATGAAGGAGGAATATCAGCTACCAAAATGGTGGCTAGGATTCTTTTCTCTGGAAAAACAACAAAAGCTATTTGTGCATCTTTAATTATGCCCACCAAAGGTATTTTCTTACTCTCCATGGAATAATAGGAACTAAAGGAATGTGTTAGGTTAGACCCAAAGCATGGGCTACCTTTGCAAGCATTACATTATCTGATGCTCCTGAATCTATGACACAATTACTGAGTTTGTGGCCAGCTATGAGAAGGGTCACATAGAATGGTTCAATTTTCTCATTAGAGGAAGTGATTGCAGCCACAAGGCTTGATTGAGGTGAGGGAGAGGGAGTGGGAAAAATACCCTTAAAAGTACTGGATGAGACTTTGGATTTGGAATTTACAAAGTTAACCATTTTGGCAAAGGCTTTAGGATGGGTTTGATAGAACTTTGCTTCAGAAATATGAATCTTGGTCTTTTTAAGATGGTCTATAATGTCAAAAGATCCATATGTGGATGGGGAATCACTACTAGGAGTAGGAGGATCTTTTGATCTATCAACTTTATCATTTGTTGGGAAAGAATTCCCAGAAGTAGAAGTAGAGGGAGAAGGACTAGCAGAGCTTACCTTTTGAGTGGAAGTAGTAGGAATAAAAGCTCCTCTTCTTGCAATCATTGGGATGGTGATGGGGTACTCATTAGATCTTTTTGCAGGTTGCACCGCTTTTTCCTTTTTGTTGGTCTACTCCCGGGTCATAACAACATATGACTCACTATTCATCTTAGCCACTACATCATCATAATCATCCACATCATCCATACCCTCAGTAGTGAGGAAATGAACTCGAGAACCACCAGGATCCTCCAGTTCTTCATCATATTCCTCTTCTTGTTCATTATAAAGCCCATTTTCTTCCTCATCATTAGGCTCAAGAACTTCACAAGTAGTACTAACAGGCACCTTGAGGGGTGGACCTTTAATGGCCAACCTAGTTTGAGAAGAGGGCAAATGGTTCCTAGGCTGAAAGTTATTCCTTGGAACATCTTGATATGGAGCATGCTGAGCCAATTATTTCTTAATGGTAATGAGGTCATTAGCCAACCTTTGCACCAACTGATCTGCATTACCTCTAGGAGAAGGAGAAGAAGAAGATGCTTTGGATTTGAAAGACTCCCTTTTCAGCTTGTCATACATGATCAAGTCATCTTCCACATTGACAACCAATCTCTGATCAACATCCAAAGTTGCAAGATTTTCTCTCCTCAGGGCATAACTTACTTTTGACAATTGAGCATTCAAGAAGAAACACTTCTGAATCTGATCAACAGGTCTAGTATCTAGTGGAATCTTGTTAACAAACTTGTTGAACTTGGCCACAAATTATCTCATAGGCTCATGTGGCTCCTTCTTGATTTGAGAAATATGAGCTAAAAAGCATGCACATCCTTAATAGGTTTGAAATGCTACTCAAACTGAGTTCTCATAGTATTCAAATCAATGATGGTCCCAGTAGGAAGATGATAAAACCAATCTACAACATTATCTTGCAAGGTTTCCACAAACAACCTCACAGAGACATCCTCATGTTCAACTCCAAGGACCCCACATGCAATAATGAAGGCTGCAATGTGTTCATCAGGGTGCACTTTGCCATCACCTCTAAATTTGGGAAAATTATTCCTGTTACCCCTAGGTAACTCATGTAATGGTTGAGGAAGAGCTAGAGGCCCAACTCTTTGTCCCCAAGGCCGAGGTGCTACCATCCTTGGAAGTATTTCTTGAAGTGGAACTGAGACACCAACAATAATTAGGGCATGAGATTAGGATATTTTTTTCTTAAGGAATGCTACTACTAAAAGATATGTCTTCAACAAGGTGTGCTTGTAGAATGAGCTCTTCTATTTATTCTTATTCGAGGAAGTTAAAAACCTTGTTGATCCAAGAGTTGAAATTGGGGTCTTCAATTCCAAGAGCCCTTCTACCACGATTATATATTACGCTTGTCGATCAAAGAAATGATCAAAAATTAGTTATTTTAGAAAGGGAATTTGTTGAACAAATTCCCCAACGGAGTCACCAAAAACTATTGGGTTTCAGATTAGCACTTGGGATGAAACCACAGTCAGGGGACAAGAAAGTCCCTCCTCTTTAATGGGAGAGGTTCCCTTATTGAAAGCAAGGGAAAAACCTATGTATAAATGCACAGTATTTCACTCAATGGTGGTTTCCAATATCCCAAAATGTTTTTAAGCTTGGAAAGTTATCAATACATGAGGATAGAAGACTTTGAAGAGAGGAGGGAGGTAGAAGAAGACAATAATTTTAGGGAAAGAGATGGCAGAGAAAACCCTTATATGTATTGTGTAAATAAGATACATAATAGAACCATCCACGTTTATAATAGACACAATTCACAGACTCAAATTTCTAGAGATTGTACAAACTAGAACACAAAGTTTCCAAGCACTGCAAGGATTAGATGATTCACAGATTAGAACTAGAAGGAAAGAGAAAGTAGAAGAAAAAGGGAAAAACCTTTGTATTGATTTCTTCCAATTCAAAATTATAGTTCCAGAATAATCAAAATTCCAACCCATACAATGGATTTGAAAGCTCATGATATAGCTCACAAGAGATGGTTACTTCCTCGAACTTCTTATTCCAACATCCACGCCCTTTCATTCTTTGCAAAGAAAACGTTAATGGTGGAAAAACTAATTTTTAAATATACGGCCGTTACATTATTTTACTAAAACATGGATGACAAATGGGCCACCGACGAGAGAAATCCGTTGGTTTCTTTACCTAAGTAGTGCTTATCATGATCCACTCGGTTCAATTTATACTTAGCCGATTCGGGCTTTTCTACTTAACTTATGTTGACCCCTAGAAATGTGGAGCGCTGACACTCATTTGAGTTTCTACTTTGGAAACACCCCTAAAGCTTGCGCCGAGCCGACGCGTGTCTCCTTCTTCGGTCTTAGAATTTTCAATGGCCAACTCCATCTTCATATTGACTTTAACCACGTGGTGAGATGAAACTACTTGAGACCGAACCTTTATTTTCACTTCCAAAATGGCACCGTTAAGGCATGTGGTGATTCCTCCAACCCACCCATACTTGGTCAATTTTAACTATCGGCTCTGTCCCTTTTTGGACCTAGGACACGTGGAGGATAGGCGCACATTCGAGAATTGCCCCGACTTTGACTCTTGAAGTTATGCCAATGATGCATGTGTTGTCATCCGCTGAACCTTCCATACTTAGCTAATTTTAGCTTGTTCTATCTTCATTTTGTACTTGGGACACGCGGAAATCCTGCGCTTATTTGAGGACTGTCCCTTGACCTTGCCCCTAGAGTTATGATGTTTGACACATGGAGGCTTCCGTTGAACCTTGAAATATGGCCAAACCGCATCCAATCAAAGATATTCATATTACCCGTGGACTCTGGGGAAAAAATTAATGGGGAAAATATGCTTGTCATTCCCAACTACGGGAAGAAAATAAAAAGAAGGAAAGGAACTTCACCATACGCCCGACTTTCAAATTGTTCTCCATGAATAGGAAAACTACAAACAATGCCAGGCTCGACGCGATTCAATATTCCCGTGTAGACTCAATTTTTTTAAACTTGACTTTAAAAGAGGGGAATTTTGGGGCCGAAAAATACACCGCACCACCCAAATCCAAGTTCAAGCCCCTGATGAACCTATGAATCCATACCTCCTCATCCTATATAGTTCTCATACTTTGGGTTAGGTCTAGAAATTGACTCTCATACTCAAATACAATCATAGATGCCCGACGGAGGTCGTGGAACTCATCTATCTCTCTTCGAATAAACCTCTAGGTAAATACCGCTCCTGAACTACTCCTCAAATAACTCCTGGTAACTATCTCTGAAGTCAACATGATGCTTCTACTCCTCGGTCCTCCACCATACTCCTTCTCCATCCCTCGGAAGATGGATCACAACACGAGGTTTCATGTTGCTTGAGCAAGATAAGGCATAGCTTGAAGCATCCGCTCAAGCTCACCAACTAGGCCTCTACTTGAAAACCACCTATATCTCCAGAATAGTGAGATGGTCATAGCTTCAGATCTCCCTAATATGGTCTACAGCTGATGATTGATGACCCCTAGGTCTCTCTGCATTCTCCTCCCTCTGCCTAGGGCTCCGAGATCTGTCCCTATATCCTAAAATCCTGTCTCCATGTCCCCTATGTGGTGACTCTACCCTAGCCGACTCCACGTAGAAGTTCTCACCCTATGCTCCTCACTGTGTCAAGGAGATGCATGAGCCTCCACTGATGGCTCCATATCATGTCTAGCAAGTCATCCTCCTAAGGACCCTCTCGTGTATAAAGGGCATTGACATCCCAAGCGTCTATAAAATTTTAGGTAGAAAGACACCTACAACCTGATCTAGCGGTGGTAAATCTAGATCTACGTGCAAGAACCCCTCATCTAGTCCGTGCCTCTTGCATAGACCAAGGTGAGAGTTAGTTAATCGCTTTATGTCTTTTTTTCATTTTTTCTATGTTTTCTAAATGATACAATTATTAGACAGTGTGGTTTTCTAGGTTTAAAAGAAAACAATTTTTGCATTAGGTTAAGTGTTCATGTCTTGTGTTTTCTAGTGTGCCCAAGGGTCCAAGCTTTGAACCCACGGCTCTGATACCAAGTGTAATGCCTGTAAAAATGATGTTCTAGGAACACATTAAAACCTAACACTTAACCCAAAAATTGTGGCTAATTTTTTTTTTTATAAGTTAAAAAGTTACAAGGGTGTTAACCCCTAGTGTGCATTAAATTAATTTTCACCAATAATCTCAACTTTACAAATGATAAACCAAGTCTAGTTAAATGATTAAATATTTAATTTACTTTATCTCTAAGGTCGATTAATTAAAAGTCATTTAGTAAGGTGCCCTAATTTAAATTACTTGGTTAAGTGTTTTCTCCTCTTTAGTTAATATTTAATCCCAAAATGGTTAACCTCATACTTAATTATTTTAGTTTCATTATCCTATTAGCTTAAAGTCCTTTCCATTAATTTCCTAAAGCATACTAAGAACTAATAATGACCTTGCACCCCAAGGCAAATAAATGGCCCCATTCACCCATCTACACATACCTCTAAGGATTTATTTAAAGCATTTAAAAATACATTCCTACCAAACAAAAGTAGGGTTGATCCTCCACCCTTAGATCAATTCAATTGTGGCCACTAGATCCTAGGGTTCCAAACTAGCCCTAAAATTCCTTATGAATTCTTATTAAAACCTTTCCTTTATTCTATTCTCCTCATTTGGTCTATTTTCTCTTGTTTGATTTGCAGGTTGGAGCAAAGGAAGCCATGGGAACAAGGGAGGAAGAACTATGGAGGAGTCTACAAAGAAATCAAGCTTAGATTAGTTTATATTGTAGATTTATCATTGTAATTTCTCCCATTCAAGGATTGAAGGGATTTCCTTTACCAATCTAGTTTTATTTCAAAACCATTTGTATTTGGGGTTCTCCATTTGGGGAAACCCTACTCCCATTTATATAAATGAGAATGAGTGCTTTTAATTTACCATTTGTAGATGTATTTTCTTTAAACAATGAGATTTAGCCATTGTTTGTTTGTTGGTAGTTTCCTTGGTAAATTTACAAGCTTAAAATTTTAATTAGGCCAAGTTAAAGTTTGCACAAGTGCGAATATGAGTTTTTCCACCGTAAGTGACATAACCGCCACCCATGCAGGCCGGAGTCCTAGGACCGCTGCCCCACTTGGGTGACGATTCACGAACCACTCCTTTATAGAGTGGAGGTTCTCGAGACCGCCACCTTGCTTACTAGCGGTAGTTACGAGACCGCCGCTCTGCACAAGGCGATGATCCTGTTTCTTAGAAATAGAACCTTCATTTATGATATTTCTCAAAAAACAAGTCACTAAAATGTTTAAAAACACATTCTAACTTGATTTTATATGCCTATAGTTTCCAGTTGTAGGATTTAATTCCATTTATTCATTTCATAGTTAAAATTACTCATTTTAAAGCATTTCTTGTTTCAATAGTAACAACAACAATGAATCATTTTAACAAAATAATCTACTTAACATTTATCACAACTATATACTTCAAATTTGTGGCTTATTTCCATTTCCACTACAACTTATTAGTTAAAAAACTACTAACAACTTGGTTCCACATTCAATTTTTCTAAGGATACACCATACTCATTTTTACAATTTCTAGATTCTTTCTTTTCTCTTCACAATACTAAAACTTCAAATAAATATAATAAAATTTCTTTTCTATTTCACAAGACTAGCTTTACAACACAAATCTTTCTTTCTCTTTTTCAATTTACAATACAAATTTCATATCCAATAATTGAGTGTAACTTTTCTTCACAATATTATTACAATGTCTTCCACTTAAAGTGAGAAATAATACAAGAATATAAGCTAAAAAGAAATACAATGTTATAAGTTCCTCCACCCTAAGTGGGAATAACAATAAGAAAGTTTTATCACAAGGAAGGATTTCATAAAGACACCAACAATGCTCCTAGTTTCCGATCACCACAAGAGAGCTCCTTCATGCTTGCTTGACCTTAATACAAAAAAATGGGGGAGAGGCAACACTCTCACCCAACCAAAGAATTCCAATGAGGAGAAGAATCCATCCTCTCATTGGCCCCCGAGCCCCAACCACATTATAATGAAAGGTAGATCCAACACAAGGAAACAAACAAGCTTCCACAACACAAAACCAAGTATTTCACAACCAACTCAAATTATAAACACAATGAGGAAAACAAAAAATATACAAGGCTTTAAAATGAAAAGCCAAATGAGCAAGAACCTATGGGGAGGTCACTTATGCCTCCCAATGGGAAATGGGTGACCACCTTAAAAACTCCAATACATATCTCAAAACCCCTACATACTCTTATGACCTACCCTCAAGAACCTCTTATGCCTCCCACATATTCTTATTCCTCCCTCATTCTCTTATGCCTCCCTCACAAAAGAAACAAGTAAGAAATGCAAGCATTCCTTGTCTAAGGTGGGGCACCTAACCCAAACTCCTCTCAAGAAATAAAATAAACTCTTATGCCTCCCTACATGAAATATCCCCATAGTCCCCTCCTACACCACACTTAGGCAATCTACCCAAGCACCCAACAAGCATTCCAAAACACCCAAAAACAAGCACATATACACAAAATAAAATAGAAGAACATTAAGCAAGAGTAAAGCTCCTACATTTCCATGGTAGAGTTTTTTTCAAGATTCAATCTCAAAGCTTCTTCCAACCCAAGCAATCACCAACAAGCTCCAACAAAGACCACAAGCACTCCAAAATCCTCTAACTCCAAAAATGCAAGAGCACAAAAGAATCAAGTAACCTCCAAACAAGCAAAAGAACTTGAATAAATAGAAAAGGGGAGAGGAGGGTGAGGTTGCTCCATGTAGGATGCCACATCACTCATCCTCAACTCCACCTCACAAGTCAAACCTCAACCCCAATGCACAATAAATTTGTGGTGAGAGGAATGGTAAATTACTTACACACACAATCCAAGCCCACACCCCCTAAGGACAAAATTTAAAACCCATGTAAGAAAAGTGTAATAAATGTCACTTTTTGACTTACAAAACACATAATGGGGTCTATTTTTGACCCCCAATCCATAGGTAGGGTTGGCATAACAATTTAAGAGGTGTGGGACAAGTTTAAATTGTCCCACAAGCCTTCAAAATTGGCCCTTAAGGCCAAATTTTATTCCCATGAAGGGTAGAGTGTACAACACTCAAGATCCCAAGCACTCAACTTACAACACAAAACCCAAGAGCCATCTAGTCTAATAAATGAATTTTTTTGTCCCATCCATGATTAGTTTAGAACAAGATTAATTACTTAAAAGAGACACTTAAACCCATTAATGATAAAGGGAAAAAATACACCAAATTCTAAATAATTAATACCATAAATTACATCACTAAAAATTACATACTAACATTAAATAAAGGAAACTAAATAAAATACAACACATAACCCCTTGGTCATAATTAGAGGTAATTCCCCATGGGAACCCCCTAACAACAATTCAAACACGTAAAAAAATACATATTGCCATGGTTACCCTTGTTGAATTCACCTAGCATTCCAATGTGGTTGGTCTCCAATCCCCCATTGTTTGTTGTGAATATATTTACCTACAAAACACATAATACCTCCTTTAGCCTCATGTCCGCATCAAAACATCCAAGATAAAATATACAATATAAATCCACAATCATCTACATATGCATCAAATTATCATCTAGGAAATTACGATATCATTTACAATTTCTAACAACATCTCGATTCTACATTTCATCGATATCAATAGGATCACAAAATTAGTTCAATTATCAAGGTCTACTCAATGTGACGAAAATATCACATGTTAGAAATATATATAACCATGTCAACAACATATCATCATAAATATAAAAATATCTCTTAAAGTCCACACACTTCATACTAAGAATCGAAAACCAACAATAGTCTCAGTATCTCTAACATCTACATCATGCTAAGTCAAAATAATACAAAATGTCCATAAGTAGAGTCAATAGTATTGAAATCAACAAAAATAAATGTCGAAGAGAAGTGGGCACTATATGAGATGCATGGAAAGAAAAAAGAGATTGTAATTTTTTTTTACCATTATATAAAATGTAAAATAAATATTCCAAAGCTAAGATCTAAAAAGTGATATTGATTTCATCAACAATGTCTATTTAACATTCAAACAATTTATTACAGATGTTTAAATGTTCTTATGAAATATAGATATTATTAGCTCATTAAACCTATGGTTTTTTACATGCATTGAATTTGAACTTGCCACATGTGAAGTATTGCTTAATCCTTAGGGTGAAGCCATGCTTAAAATTGAGAAAGTTCACTTAGATTAATGATAGAGTTGTTTGGTGTGATGGCCTTCGATGGATGTTAATATTTCATGTTATTCCTCTATATTTAAAACTATATAATCAATGTTATTATGAACTCGTAAAGAGTTTATATATATAGGTTTGTGTGTGTGTGTGTGTGTGTGTGTAATATCAAGTAGATGCATTAGAAACTATATGATGAATTGGGTAGCTATTAACAAGATTTTTACAATCATATTATCTATTTCCTTATATTATGCTAAAACATGATCATTTTTGAACGTAAAGTGTAAACATTTTCCCATGACATGAGAATTATCCACTTACAACATCTAAAAAATAAAAACAAAAAGTAGTATAAACATAAACACAAACCTTATGTGTTTTGAACCCAAAGTTAAATTAAAAAACCTTCACTATTTATAATCAACTTGATTTTATTTTTTACTATAATGGTTTACTTAGAAAATTTTCCATTACGTTTCCTGATATATATAGATACAACAGAGTATTTTTTACAACTTGAAACATAGACCTTCTAAAACAACGTTGCATGAGTTTGATTTATAAAATCTTGTCTGTAAATGTGAAAGTTTGTGAAATACCCTGTAATGTGCCATAAATGTCCTATTATGGACTGTGAAGTTATGCCTGAGTTACTTCTTTCTTCTTTCACTATGTTTGTTTGGATTGTTATAATGATGATGGGTAATATTTAAAAATAGTAATTTTCTATTCGTCTTCATTACTACTAACATAAACACAAAAATATAATGGTTTCTTACTAAATTATAGCATAGAATATTTATTTGTTTGTTCATTTATTTCTTATGTACATTCCTTATCTTCCATCACCCCAATAAACGCATTTACAAAAACCCATGTTTAGTATTTCGGTGAGGACATACATTTAAAAGTTGAATCAAAAGACTTCTATCACAAAAGTTTAAACTTTTAGAGTAAATTGTATTGTATATAAGCTGTATGATATAATTAAGGTCTTGCGAAACTTAAATGCAATCTACTGTTTTGAATATATCAAAATCTTATTATATGTCTTGTAAG
Source organism: Taxus wallichiana var. yunnanensis (assembly GCA_018340775.1). Lineage (NCBI taxonomy): Eukaryota > Viridiplantae > Streptophyta > Pinopsida > Cupressales > Taxaceae > Taxus > Taxus wallichiana. Next base: position 859,314,760 of record CM031240.1, on the reverse strand, counting down.
ATTTTATTTTCCTATCAAAATTTGAAAAAATGGCATGCATTTTATTTGGTTTTCACATATGTTCCTCTGAACATTATCTTCAACTTTTGAAATCTCCTCACTCGATCTCCTTCTTCACTTCCTCTCTTTCTTATGCAATGATTTGGTCCCTCAAATTTAACTTCTTCAAGGCATCCATTTTGATAACTCAATTACACCTCTGTGATGAGATTTCTAGTAATAATAAAAATTTCCTATTTATTGATATATATTTTAAAAATATGGTAAGAATGGATCGTTTTAGCTAAGCTCTATCAATTTCACACAAAACATTACGTGAACTAAATGAAATTGTCTAATTATTTCCATAGGACCCTAAACTTCCAAATATCATAGGTGATTCTGATTCTACTATCCAATTACTCTACATACATACGTCTGTAAAACAAAAGTATTATTCCAGAATTCAAACACAAAAATCACAATATTAGCGTGATCAATTTGTCAAGGCGATAACACAATTTTTTTATCATGGCCACCCAGAATTCTCTTTGAGGACTCACCTCGTCCTTACGAATCTGGGAACCGCTTATAGGAAACACTTATATGCAATGCGAAATGATCCCACTCATTAAACGCCAAATATTACTCGTCTTCTTCCACTTTGATCAACATTTGATCTGTTGAGGAGACTTCAATTTCATATGAGGGTTAATGCATATCTGATAGTCGACCAATAAATATGTTTGATTCACGCAAGTGTGAAGAATGTATTGATCATAACAGGTCCACGAGTAGGAAGGTTGACATAACGTGGCCAACAAATGTAATCAAAATGCCTTGGGATGGACGTAGATCTGTATGTTGACTAATCAAAATGCAATTGAATGTCACAGTGATTTTCTTCCAAACAAATGTCGGTTGAAAGGGAAGAGGGAGTGCAACCAGGGATGATGCCATGAATTGAAAGGAAATGTTTTCGGTCAATAACAACTATCCGCAGGTAGAATACTGCTTTGAGATGGTAGAAAATTTCTCTTTTTATAGTTGTAAAGGGCATTTGAATTTGAAAAATTGGCTATTACTATAAACACTAGGCAAATCAACCCAAAAAATTAACTTGTACCCATAAAATTTAGGTAAAATAGCAAGTGACCTAACACCTCAAAATTAGTCAAATCTAAATTTCAAAAACACCAAATATTCATGAATTAACAAAGAGTAACCACTAAAATTTATACTAGAGGAATACTCTTATTTTGAGGTGTGTTAGATAATATATGACTCACTAAAGCCAAAATAATTAATGTGTGCCCATATCAAATATAATATTTAATCATCATTGAAACATAAAATATTATTCTCAGTGGCCATAATAAGGAAAATGTCCATAAAAGAGAGTGCGTGATAGAAATCATGACACAAAGAAATAACATACATAACAAGTATGAAAGTGTACAAACTTGAAATCACATGAGCTTAGAAGTATAATATAAAGTCACACACAAAAAAAGTACCAAATTTCCACAAAAGAAAAGGTAATAAAGGCCAAAAAGGGAATACAATAGTGTCATGAAATCATAGAAGGAAAGGTGATGTGGATCCATTTGCAAGAGGTCAAAAATTATTCCAAAACTCACACACGATTTTTACAAAAATCTAAAAGCTTCAAAATAGTTTTATTTTCATTCCCAAATTCACACTAATCTTTTACATCATTACAATATTCTTTTTAGTTTCCACTATCTTTAAAAAACCTAAAATGTTACAAAACCCTAAAATGCCACGAAACCTTAAGACACAAAAATACTTACTAGTAAAATACCTTGAATAAGATACCTCAATGGCCCCCAATTTTTGGGTACTTAATATTCCTTTATAAATAAAGGCTTACACCAAATCTTGGCTTATTCTATAAAGTAGAGAAAAAGATATTAAAACAAGTTTTAGACAAAACAAAAAAATTTAGAGCCATTTTAGACCACTAATTGAAGGAGTTTGGCCCTAAAATATATGTCAAATGACACCCAACATTTGTGAAAATGTTGGTCATGGCATATTACTAAGCAATATCTAACACCTTGGAAAATTTCAAGATGATCCAACGTCGGATCAAAAGTTATGGCTTTTAAAAGTTATGCTCTCGCATCATTCTCCCTAGTTGAAAATAATTCTACTTGTGTGAATTCAGTTGATGGAATTCATCCAATTTTCCACTGGTAATATTCTTCAACTCCCACTTAGGAATCTAAGTATTTTCTTCTTGCTACAAACATTCCCAATGTACCAAATATCTTGTAGATCCCATGTCTAGTAGTGACAGTATTTTGGTCCAAGACACTCATTACAGTCTCCTTTTTCTTCTTCACCATCTTGTTGCTCCTAGTTTATTTCTTTCTCCAAGACATTGTCCTCATGACATGAAAACTTATATAAGTCAAAAAGATTAAAAACTAGTAAAATAGAAAAGTTGTCATGTAGCTCCACCTTGTAGGCATTATCACTCTTTTTCTTCAGAATCCTATATGGCCCAATCTTCTTATACTTTAGTTTATTATATGTCCACTTTGGAAACCTATCATTTTTAAGATGAACCATAACCATATCTCCTTAAATGTATTTACTCTCCTACTTGCATCTGCAACTACTTTATATTTTGCATTACTAAATTTTAGCTTTTCCCTCACTTCTTCTTGCAATTGTAGCATGTGTTCTGTAAATGCTTCTACATCATCACTAGTTTTATCTTCACCAAGAAACACAATCAGATCTAGAACTCCCTTGGGGTTCCTACCATAGATAATCTGGAAAGGAGACCTCCCTGTTGACCTGTTTACCAAGATATTATAAGAAAAATCAACCTATGGTTAAGCCAAATCCCATTGTTTAAGATTTTCTTTGAATATGCAACGTAGAAGATTTCTCAAATTTCTGTTTACTAATTCTATTTGTTCATCAGTCTGGGGATGATATGCACTACTGAACTCTAGTTGTGTCCCCATTTTCCTCTATAGAGTTTTTAAATGTTAACAAAAAACTTTGTGTCCTGATCTGAAGTGATCATTCTTGTAACTCCATACAACCTAATGACTTAAAAAAAAAAATCTATAACTCTAGATTCACCATTAGATTCCTACAAGAACAAAATGTGCCATTTTAGAGAATCCATCTACCAAAACAAAGATCAATCATTCCCTTTGTGTGTTAGGAAGTCCATCGAAATCCATACTCAAATCAACCCATGACCATGTAGGGATAGGTAATGGCATATAAAACCTAGTATTGTGTGCATGTGCCCTTAGCCATGCATAGACATGTTTTGATTGAGAATTTGATATATTTTAGGACATTTTTATGCTATGTTATTTATCATCATGTTTTGATGGACATTATGGTATTTTGGGCATGTAGCGCCAATTGGACTAGATTCGTATATTGATATATTTCTTATGATGTTGATGACACTAACAAGGTTACATGATAGTGAGATTTATTGGTTAGATGTTGATTTCTTGTGGTCGATTTGATCAATGATATAGTTTTCTGGATTTAATAATGGTAATCTCATGCTAGCCTAGGTGTATGTCATTGTAATTATATCTGTGGATGATTCATGGTGAACTATGTGTATAATTGTATGCATTGCACTATCAATTGTATAATGATGTTAGGATATTATAAGTTTGATTAATTTTGTGATGAGTAGATGATGTTTATTATATTGGACAGATGCGGTTAATGTGTGCAATGAGTGTGTAGGTGATAGGTATAGGAGAGCATGGGTTTCAGGGTGGCTACGCAATTGTGCACAAGTGGCCCACGGGCTAAGTCCTAACCATGCTAAATGTTTGAGGCCTTAGAATAGGTGTATTAATTGGGCACCATGGGTGAACCCTCAATTGTAATGTATTTATGTCTTGTAAAATTAATTATGTTTAGGGTGTGTTTTATTAAGTAAACTAGTTTAGGGTTTAATGATCTCATCTTAATTTTAGTGATGGTTTTGGGTAAGTGTGTGTGTGTTGGTAGAAGGGATTGGGGACACATGTGAACCTTGGGTGGACCCCACACCCTCTACCCTTGTGCCCAAGTGTGCCAAACCCGAAATTGGGTTATTTTGGGCATTTTTAGTGACCCCTTTTTAGTTTGGGAGTTCACTTAGCATGAAAATGGGCCCTTGGACCCTACCTAATAGGTAGGGGGCTTATTTCCAAGGTTTGGAGGGAGTTTCCCTCCCATTTTTCCTCTCTTAGTCACCATCCATGTAAGATGGTTGGTTTGTGTGTATTTGTTAAAAGTTGCTCCACTTTGTTTTATTTTCATTTTTAGTATTTTGGGTGATAAGGGCTAAAAGGTGAGTTTACTTTTACTTATTTGGTTTTGGAATCTTTGACTCATGGGAGGAGAGGGGTGACACTTGTCACCTTTCCATTGGTGAGGAAAATTTTGGGTTCCTCTTCTTATTCTTCCTCATGTGGAAGGAAGGGGTCTTCTTTGCTCATTTTTTTTTTTTGAGAACTTAGAGAATTTTGGGAGCTTGGAAGTTTTCTTGGACAAAGGGGAAAAGCTTAGAGTCTTGGAAAGCATTGTAGAGGTAGGATTCTTAATCCTTTTCTTTCCTTGTTGTTGCTTATCTTGTTAACTATGCAATGGTCAATAAAATAATGTGTGTGAAATGATGTGTTGTAAAGTTGTATGGAGAATGTAGTTTGTTTGTTTTGTTGCTTTGTTGTTTTCTTTTGTTTTCTCTCCACCATCATTTGGCTTGATGGTTTTTGGAGAATGTAGGGGAAGAGAGAGGGATTTCCCTCTCAAACCTCATGGTTGTTGGTCAAGCCATGAAGGTTCCTTCTCATCCCCTCATATGGTTTGAGGTGGGAGAAAGGTTCATATGGCTTGAACCTTTCCCCATTCTTGGTGAGGAAACCCTTTTGGGTTTGAAAATCCTCCCAAGAAGGATTTCTTTGACATAAAGGAGGAATAAGGAGGATGAATGATTAGGAGGAATAAGGAGTTTTGTAAACATGCTTTTGTTGGTGTATCCTATGGTTGGACACCTTTGTTTTGGGCATCCTATTTCTTCTCTTCCCCCTTTTTGTGAGGGTGACCTTGTTTCTCCTCATGTTGTTGTTTACCATGTGTATGTCTAAGTGTTTTTAAATGTTCATATGTATTTTGTTGTATTTATTCCCTTTATACTTGTGCACATTGTGGAAGTTAGTTCCTCTCTCCCATGGGCTTGGGGGAGGCTAGCATGACTTCCAACCATGGAAAGGCATGTGATGATGCCTATTGGTTGGGTGGTAAACAAGCCTTGTCTCTTATTTCAGCATTCTTGGAAGAACACTCAAGTTGGAGATAGTTGGAGCCTCCTTGTCATCTTGGTCCTCTTGGTCATCTTCATTTTTTTGAGGACATTACTTTCATTTTATCTCTACAAATGTGGCTTTGTGAAGCTTTATCTTCTTCTTAGAAATACCTATTTTGTATTTGATGCTACTTGTAAACTTAAGTCATTTGCTAAAGAAGTTTTCCCTTCATTATTGCAAGAATCTTGTAAAAAAAAAAAAAAGAGGAAGGAAAGATTACCATATTGAAATCATGAGCTCTTTTATTTCAATGTCTTCATTTGGAGGTCTTGTTTGTTTATAAATCTGCAAAATATAGTTATGCATTATACATTAAATCTGAAGTATTTAGTTGTGTTTACCTTTAAAAAGTTTTAAAAAAAAAAATCTATGAAATGGCATATGTATATATTTTTTTGAAAAAATAAATCTGAAATTTATAAGCTAAGCATTCTTTTAAATCTAAATTTTTATGGCATTACATTTTGGTATCAGAGCCGTGGTTCAAACACACGACTCTTTGGGTAATTTCTAAATTTTTTATCTTATTGCTTTTAACAAAAATATTATATAATATATATATAAATATACATATATATCCTTATTTTGTAACTTCCTTGAATGAAAAGTCAAATAATATTTCTTTAGTTAGAATGCTTTAGTACTATAAAAAATTTTTGTTACTTATTTAGTTATCTCCCTTTTGTAAAATCTGAAAGTATTTAGTATTACATGGGAGTTTTAGGATTTATTGAAATGATTATATTAGCTTTTTATAATAGTTTGTCTTGCAAGTTTGGTAGTATTATCCAATGAAATGAAATCAGTTTAGTTACTTTAAACCTTATTTTCTTTCCCATAAGAAAACTAGATAAATGGACTTGTTATAGTTAGAAAATATAATAAAATATAATCTATTAATTACAGTTTGACATTTCTTTGGAATATAGAGTATGTTGTGAACATGTTAAAATATATTGATATAGTTTAGTTTGATAATGCAAATACCTCTTTTTCAATAAGAGTTCGTTTTCTTTTTTATTTAAATATATAATATATATATATATATATATATATATATATATATATATATATATATATATATATATATTATATAAATATATATATATATATGTATATGTGTATATATATGTATATGTGTAAATGTGTATATAAATAAATATATATAATAATAAAATATTAATATAAAAAAATATAAAAAAAAAAAAAAAACAAAAAATAAAAAAAAGGGGTAAACTTTGGGGAGGGCCAAACCCCTCCCCACCCCCCCATCTTCCCGCTATCACCCCCACCGCCCCCCCCCCCTCCCCCCCCCCCTCCCCTCCCCCCATGTCCCCCCCCCGCCTATCCCCCCCCACTCCCCCCCCCCCCCACCCTGCCCCCCCCCCCCCGCCCACCCCCCCACTCCCCACCCATATGCCCCCTCCCCCCACCCCCCCTCTCCCCCACTATATATCCTACACCCTCCCTATCCCACGGCCATCCCCCCTCTCACACCGCACGCCGTTTCCTTCCCCATCGACTACCCCACCCCCCTCCTCCTCCTCTTTTTCCCCACCGGCCACCACCGCCTTTCCCATGCGCGCCCAACCCTATCCCTTCTACTCCACGCACAACCCTCTCCCATAAACAATGACTATTTTGTCAATAAAAATATATATATATATATATATATATATATAATATAATATCCCAATATATTTTAATATACATGGATTTCACAAAAAGAGAAAAAATAAAATGGATGTATGGATTTCACAAAAGAAAAATACATAAGATTAAACAAGTTTCCATAGTTCCTCCTCAACCTGCACCTGTAATAACAACACAAAACAAATGAGAAAAGAATAGAGGGGAAAAAAAAACATAGAGAGATTTAGGGCAACTTTAGGGTGGATTTGAAATCAAGGGCCAAGATTGGATTTGATCCTAGGGCTCTCCTTCAACCCTACTTTTCTTTAAAAACATGACATGTTAATGGGTTTGGAAAATAAATTAAGAGGGGTGTGTGGGTAGACTAAATTAAAAAGGGGGAAAACAAATTAAATTTAAAAGGGTGTGTAGGAAAATTAATAAAAAGGGGGAAGACTAATTATTTACTAGGGTGTAAACTTTTTTATGACCCTAGGGAGCTTGATAGAGTAAAATAATTAAATTATTATTAGGCTAGTGTTTATTTATTTTGGGTAAATTAATAATTAATGTAAATTAATTATTAATGGGAAGGGGCATTACATCTGGTGTTACATTATATAATAATAATAAATAATAATAATAATAATTAAAAAAAATGCTTTCCGCAACTCTTAAAAGTTTATAAACCATTTATTTTTATTTTTTTTACCTCGGTTCAGGATGGCACCCAAGAGGGGACGATCGGCTAGAGGCTCGGACGTAGTGCACCTACGCGGGAGCCACCGACACCCGATTTTGGGCCTCGATATTGAGACCCCAAAGCAGCCGATATAGGCGTCGTGCAGAGAGCCTTCCACCACCGCAGAGCCAAGAGAGGAGGACATTCAGTTGGGAGACGAGGAGTTGATTGGTGAGGATGCACATTCAGAGCCACCTGAGCACGATACCCCGAGACGAGAGAGGTCACGCAACCCTTCCATCCTTGGAGAGGATGGCCTCATTTCATCGCAGCCGATCACACAGCTTCGAGGGACCATTTGGAGATAGGTGACCCCTTTCACCTGTTAGACCACATCACAGATCGAGACACAAGCAAAGTGTGATTCGAGACCTTCTTCACCTTTAGCCACCTACTTTTACTGGTTCGACAGATGGCTTTGGGGCAGAGTCCTGGCTCCTTAGCCTGGATAGCTACTTTGGCTTGCACTCTCATGAGAGAAATGTCAAAGCCAGGTTTTCCATACACCTCCTCCAAGACACAACAGTAGGCATTTGGTGGAGGAATGAGGAGCAGAAGCTCCATTTGACTCGAGATACAATGACTTGGGAGTTGTTCGAGGAGTGGTTCAGGGCCCGGTATATGTCAGAGCATTTTGTGCAGAAGAGGATCGATGAGTTTCATGACTTACGACAGGGCTCTGAGCACAATGGCGCAGTATGAGAGTAGGTTCTGGATCTCTTGCAGTATGTAGACTACCTACAAGATGAGAAATTATAGGTAAACAAGTTCATTCGGGGCCTGAATGCAGATATAGCAGAGTTATTAGGATGTTATCTCCTCCCATGCTTGAGAAGGCCATTGAGAAGGCCTACTTAGCTGAGGAGAATAGGACCAAGGCACAGGAGCACCGAGATAGAAACAAGAGCAAGTTTCAGGATAGGATACAGGCCTTTCAGAGTCAGAGGACACGGGGTGCAGCACCACCCCCTAGAGGAGGATTCTGGTCTTCTCCAGCAGCATCGAGAGCTCCACCGCACCCACCGCAGCAGACACAACATCAGGGACATCAACATCAGAGGGGTAGATAGACTCAGAGCTTTCAGCGAGGTGGATCTAGAGGTGGTTTTGGTGGATCTAGGGATAGGAGGCCGGGTACTCATCACTCATAGCTAACCCACTCGTAGCAGTCTACTAGGGTTGGACCAACAGGTTCAGTTCACCAGAGTACAGAGGGACCCCATCTCAGAGGGGTACAGGAGGATGTTTTATTTGTGGGGCTCTAGACCATTATGTGCGTATGTGTCCGCACAAGCCCACTACTACGATATGCAGAGAGCTCCTAGATCCGAGTAGATGGTGGGTGACGTGGGACGTGCCCATCGTGTATATGCAATGGTTGACAACCGCTAGGCTGAGCATCAAGCCACAATCATTGAGATGATAGGTACTATCAGGGGTATTTTTGTCTCAATACTTTTTGATTCAGGTGCTTCAGATTCTTTTGTATCTCCTTCTGTAGTAGACCAGTGTGGGCTAGTGGTGGCTAGGCAACCAGATAGTTGGCAGGTTGAGTTGGCCTCTGGGGCTAAACTCACTCATGGACTCATATGTGGAGAGTTGTGTACTTGATTTGGGAGTCTTCTCCACTACACTTGACCTCCGAGTTATTCCTTTAGGATCCTATTAGGTAGTGTTGGGTATGGATTGGCTCGAGGCTCATCGAGCCAAGGTGGATTGCAGAAAGAAGGTCATTGAGTGTCAGGATGATCTTGGTAGTGCAATTGTGATTTCAGGGATGCAAAGACCTATTTCCTTGTGTATGATCTCGGCTAAGAAACTCAAGTGGAGCATGCATAAGGGTTTTCCAGTTGTTTGCTATCACCATCAGTGATCATTCGAGATAGTACTCTAGAGCATTCACCCCTTGATGATCACACAATTTTGAGGGAGTATGCAAATGTGTTTCCAGGAGAGCTTCTAGGTTTACCACCTAGTAGGGAGGTGGATTTCACCATTGACTTAGTGCCTGCTCCACACCAATTTCTAGGGCACCCTATCGATGATGACTTCAGAGCTTCATGAGCTCAAGATTCAGTTAGAGGAGTTGTTAGAGAAGGGTCTCATTCGAACCTAGTGTATCTCCTTGGGAGCACCAGTCATATTTGTGAAGAAGAAGGATGGTTCTCTCAAGCTTTGTGTAGACTTTAGACAACTCAACAAAGTCACAATAAAGAACCATTACCCACTCCCTAGGATTGATGACTTGTTTGATCAGATGCGGGAGCTAGAGTGTTCTCCAAAATCGATCTCAAGTCAGGGTATCATCAGTTGCACATATCAGATGCAGATATTCATAAGACAACTTTTCACACACGTTATGGGCATTATGAGTTCACTGTTGTCCCCTTTGGTTTGACCAATGCCCCAATTGTCTTCATGAGCCTCATGAATGGAGTGTTCAGGACCTTCCTAGATCACTTTTTCATAGTGTTCCTCGATGATATTTTGATATATTCTCATTCCGAGGAGGAACACGAGGAGCATTTGAGATAGGTGCTTCAGATTTTGAGAGAGCAGAAGTTGTTTGGGAACTTGGAAAAATGTAGCTTCTTTCAGATAGAGATTCAGTACTTGGGGCACATTATTTTAGGAAAGGGTATCTCTATAGATCCCTCTAAGATTCAGGCTATCATGGATTGGCCAACACCCACATCAGTCACTGAGGTGAGGAGCTTCATGGGTTTAGCAGGGTATTACCGTAGGTTTGTGTAGGACTTTTCTAGGATTTCTCACCCTATTACCTCCCTTCAGAGGAAAGGGAAGAAGTTTGACTGGTCAAAAAAGTGTGAGCAGGCCTTCCAATTGCTTAAGGAAAGGTTAACCACGACACCTATCTTAGCAGTTCCAGACCCTGACAGAGGATTTTGTTGTTTGCACTGATGCATCACTAGAGGGTTTGGGAGTAGTTCTTATGCAGGAGTGTCGGGTGATTGCCTTTGAGTCACATAAGCTCAAAGACTACGAGCTTAACTATCCTACTCATGACTTGGAGCTTGCAGCAGTTGTTCATGCACTTGTGCGTTGGTGACATTTCCTTTTGGGTAGACCTTTCATCTTGAGGACATATCATCATAGCTTACAACATATCTTCTCACAACCAAACCTCAATGCTCATCAATGGCGTTGGATGGAGTTCCTATGTGAGTATGACATGGAGGTACAATATATCAAAGGAAAGGAAAATGTTGTTGCAGATGCACTTAGTAGATGATGACATGTGCTTGCTTCATTGACACTCAGTAGTGATTTGAGAGGCAGGATTCTTGAGCATCTTCCAGAGGACAGGTTTTATGAGGGTGCTAGGTAGATGTTGGATTCTCAGGGTTCTTTTGAGGGCAGATATTTAGGATGCATGTTAGAGTCTGATGGTTTGCTTTGGTTCCATAGGTGCATTTATGTGCCTAAGGTAGGTGATCTACGTAGTTTCATCCTTACTGAGGCTCATCGAGCCCCATACGCAGCACATCCAGGAGTGAAGAAGATGCATGCTGATTTGAGAGAGTTATATTATTGGCCGGGTCTTCATCGGGACATAGCAGATTTTGTAGCACGTTGTCTTGAGTGTCAGAGAGTCAAGGCAGAGCATTCTCATCCCACAGACTCTTATACCCTCATGACATTCCCGAGTGGAAATGGGATGTGATCTCCATGGATTTCATAGTAGGACTCCTATGTCCTCTTATCGTCATGATGCCATTATGGTCACTATGGATAAGTTGACCAAGGTTGTGCATTTCTCACCAACCAAGGTCACCTATAATGCACAAGCCATCGCCAAAGTGTTTATGGAGGACATTGTTAGATTGCATGGGATCCCAAGATGATCATCAATGACAGAGACACCATCTACACATCAGTTTTCTGACTTCTTTTCAGGATGCCTTGGGTACACAGATTAATTTCAGTTTGCATATCATCCAGAGATAGATGGGTAGATAGAGAGAGTTAATCAAGTTCTTGAGGACATGTTGAGGATGTATGTGATGGACCAGCAAAAGAAGTGGGAAGATTATTTGCATTTAGTTGAGTTTTCTTACAACAACAGTTATCATAGCTCCATTGGCATGGCTCCCTATCAGGCTTTGTATGGATGACCTTGCAGGACACCTTTGAGTGGGACAGACTTGATGACAGATTATTCTGGGACTAACTTATCTTCAGGATTTAGAGCAGCAGGTTGTTTTGATTAGACAACGACTTGAGTAGGCTAGAGCACGCCAGAAGGCATATGCGACACCAAGAGGATTGATCGTCACTTCTCAGTGGGTGACAAAGTCTTCTTGAGGGTTCATCCTCATAAGAGTCCAATCCATTATGGAAAGGGTTCTAAGCTATCACCTCATTTTGTGGGGCCTTTTGATATTCTTGAGGTCATCGGTCCAGTTGCCTATCGCCTAGCTTTGCCACCACGCCTTGCATGGCCCACGATGTTTTTCATGTTTCTGTACTTCATAGATATGTACCAGATGTTTCTCATGTTTTGGATTGGTCGGCATTACAGGTAGAGGATGGAGGGCAAGTGGAGACTGGAGCCCATATACGCATACTGGAGCACCGGAGGTTGGCCCTTCGGGGTCGAGATTTGGACCAGGTTAGAGTGCAGTGGGACCGATATGATGAGACATCAGCTACCTGGGAGGATGCTACACCACTGAGGGCTAGATATCCCTATCTCTTCCAATGACTTCCAGGAGGAAGTCTAATTCTAGGAGAGGGGGATGTAGTGCCCACATTTTTATAGCTCCAGTTATCTGTTGGTTCCTTTATGCATAGACATGTTTTGACTGAGACTCTGATATATTTTGGACATTTTGCTATGTTATTTATCCTCATGGACATTATGGTATTTTGGGCGCATAGCAGCCAATTGACTAGATTCATATATTGATATATTTCTTATGATGTTGATGACACTAACAGGGGTACATGATAGTGAGATTTATTGGTTAGATGTTGATTTCTTGTGGTCGATTTGATCAATGATATAGTTTTCTGGATTTAATAATGGTAATCTCATGCTAGCCTAAGTGTATGTCATGTAATTTATCTGATGGATGATTCATGGTGAACTATGTGTATAATTGTATGCATTGCACTATCAATTATATAATGATGTTAGGACATTATAAGTTTGATTAATTTTGTGATGAGTAGATGATGTTTATTATATTGGACAGATGTGGTTAATGTGTGCAATGAGTGTGCAGGTGATAGGTATAGAGAGCATGGGTTTCAGGGCTGGCTACACAATTGTGCACAAGCAGCCCACGGGCTAAGTCCTAACCATGCTAAATGTTTGAGGCCTTAGAATAGGTGTATTAATTGGGCACCATGGGTGAACCCTCAATTGTAATGTATTTATGTCTTGTAAAATTAATTATGTTTAGGGTGTGTTTTATTAAGTAAACTAGTTTAGGGTTTAATGATCTCATCTTAATTTTAGTGATGGTTTTGGGTAAGTGTGTGTGTGTGTGGTAGAAGGGATTGGGGACACATGTGAACCTTGGGTGGACCCCACACCCTCTACCCTTGTGCCCAAGTGTGCCAAACCCGAAATTGGGTTATTTTGGGCATTTTTAGTGACCCTTTTTAGTTTGGGAGTTCACTTAGCATGAAAATGGGCCCTTGGACCCTACCTAATAGGTAGGGGGCTTATTTCCAAGGTTTGGAGGGAGTTTCCTCCCATTTTCCCCTCCTTAGTCACCATCCATGTAAGATGGTTGGTTTGTGTGTATTTGTTAAAAGTTGCTCCACTTTGTTTTATTTTCATTTTTAGTATTTTGGGTGATAAGGGCTAAAAGGTGAGTTTACTTTTACTTATTTGGTTTTGGAATCTTTGACTCATGGGAGGAGAGGGGGTGACACTTGTCACCTTCCCATTGGTGAGGAAACTTTTGGGTTCCTCTTCTTATTCTTCCTCATGTGGAAGGAAGGGGTCTTCTTTGCTCATTTTTTTTTTGAGAACTTGGAGAATTTTGGGAGCTTGGAAGTTTTCTTGGACAAAGGGGAAAAGCTTAGAGTCTTGGAAAGCATTGTAGAGGTAGGATTCTTAATCCTTTTCTTTCCTTGTTGTGCTTATCTTGTTAACTATGCAATGGTCAATAAAATAATGTGTGTGAAATGATGTGTTGTAAAGTTGTATGGAGAATGTAGTTTGTTTGTTTTTTGCTTTGTTTTTGTTTTCTTTGTTTTCTCTCCACCATCATATGGATTGATGGTTTTTGGAGAATGTAGGGGAAGAGAGAGGGATTTCCCTCTCAAACCTCATGGTTGTTGGTCAAGCCATGAAGGTTCCTTCTCATCCCCTCATATGGTTTGAGGTGGGAGAAAGGTTCATATGGCTTGAACCTTCCCCATTCTTGGTGAGGAAACCCTTTTGGGTTTGAAAATCCTCCCAAGAAGGATTTCTTTGACATAAAGGAGGAATAAGGAGGATGAATGATTAGGAGGAATAAGGAGGTTTGTAAACATGCTTTTGTTGGTGTATCCTATGGTTGGACACCTTTGTTTTGGGCATCCTATTTCTTCTCTTCCCCTTTTTGTGAGGTGACCTTGTTTCTCCTCATGTTGTTGTTTTACCATGTAGTTATGTCTAAGTGTTTTAATGTTGCTATGTATTTTTGTTGTGTTTATTCCCCATTATACTTGTGCACATTGTGGAAGTTAGTTCCTCTCTCCCATGGGCTTGGGGGAGGCTAGCATGACTTCCAACCATGGAAAGGCATGTGATGATGCCTATTGGTTGGGTGGTAAACAAGCCTTGTCTCTTATTTCAGCATCCTTGGAAGAACACTCAAGTTTGGAGATAGTTGGAGCCTCCTTGTCATCTTGGTCCTCTTGGTCATCTTCATCTTTTGAGGACATTACTTTCATTTTATCTCTTCAAATGTGGCTTTGTGAAGCTTTACCTTCTTGTAAATACCTATTTTGTACTTGATGCTACTTGTAAACTTAAGTCATTTGCTAAAGAAGTTTTCCTTCATTATTGCAAGAATCTTGTAAAAAAAAAAAAAGAGGAAGGAAGGATTACCATATTGAAAACATGAACTCTTTTATTTTAATGTCTTCATTTGGAGGTCTTGGTTGTTTATAAATCTGCAAAAATATAGTTATGCATCATACATTAAATCTGAAGTATTTAGTTGTGTTTACCTTTAAAAGTTAAAAAAAAAATCTATGAAATGACATATGTATATATTTTTTTTTGAAAATAAATATGAAATTTATAAGTCATTTACCATTGTTATCAAAATTCCTACATGCCTACTTAAGGAATCAATAAATTGATTCTCGCTTACTTGAATTATTCTTTAAGACAAAAGTATATTCTCAAAAATGAAACCCATTTCACATGCCTACTATTTAGTTTCTTCTATTTGTTTACATACGTCAATACTTCATAATCGGTAAAGAGTACAAATTTATTAGCTACCAAGTAATGTCTCAAATGCCTTAATGCTTGAGCAATAACATAAAATTTCACATCATAAGTAGAATATTTCCTCCTAACTTCATTTATTTCTTAATCTAAAGAATTCTATAGGCCATCCTTATTGACCTAGTACAGCCCAATCCCGACATGTGAGGCATCACAATAAACCTCAATGACCTTGCTAAAATGTGACAATACTAAAATAGGCATGTCGATACTTTCTTCTTTAAAAATTCAAAACTATATATTTCTACCTTGTTCCATACAAACTCCTTTCCCTTCATGCACTCTATTATGGGTGTAGAAATGCTACTAAAATTTTTCATGAAAAACACCTTAAAATGTTTCAAGACATGAAAAATATGAACCTCTTTCACATTCATTAGAATAGGCCATTCCAAAATTGCCTTCACATTTTCCTCATCCATCCTCATTCCATCATCTAAGATGAAAACCCTAAAAACTAGAATTTTATGAAGTAAACTACATTTCCTTAAGTTTTCATACAAACTCTCTTTTCGTAACAGTTCTAACACGAATTTCAAATGCAACAAGTGTTCTTCCATTGTCCTAATAAAGATAAAAATATCATCAAACTAGAAAACCACACACTTAACATTGCATTATCGCCGTACTCTATTCATCTACCTCATGAATGTACTGGGTACATTAGATAACCCAAATGGCATATACAACCGCTCATACAATCCATATTTTGTTTTGAAACCCATTTTCCATTCACCCCTTTCACATATTCAGATATGGTAGTACCCACTCTAAAGGTCAATCTTACTAAAATATCGGGATCCTGCTAGCACATCCATCATATCATCTAATCTTGGAATTGGGAACTGATACTTAATTATGATTTTATTTATTTCTTTACTATCCACACACATTATCTAGTCTCTATCCTTTTTAAGAGTCAATAGTGCTGGAGTTGTACACGGACTCATGCTTTTTCTCACTAACCCTTTTTATATCAGATCTATCACTTTCATGTTTAACTCAATCTGCATTGAGCTCATCCTATAGGCTTCTTGATTTGGAAGGGTCGATCTTGGGATCAAATCAATATGGTGTTGTATATCCCTCTTTGGAGGTAACCCATATGGTAGCTCATCTGGTATGACATCTATGTATTCTTTTAGTACCTATGCTTCCACAATAGGTATACCATAGGCCTCTAGTTCCATGTTATTTTCCATCAATACATAACACCAAACACTTCTTCCATTTTTGCAACAAAATCCTTTGTAGCCAACAAGTCCTCAAGCTTCTCTTTTTCCTTTAACGGTAATAATACCACCTTTACACCATCATGCGTAACCTTTATATCATATTTCCAAGGTCTCTCCAATGATATATGGCATACATCCATTGGGATAACATCACTCCAAACCTCGTCCTTCTAGGTATTCACAATTGAAAAATCTATTTGGAATATTTTATCTATGGTTATCTCATTCCCTTTCTTGAACCATGATATGGGATCTAAGGATGTCGGTGCTTCTCATATTTTAGACTGAGTTTATCAACGATGAAAATTGAGACCAAATTTTCACAACTACCACCATCAATAATGGTTTTATATACCTTCCCTCCAGAGGTGCATCTTGTTCAAAAGATATTTTTCCGCATCCAAGAATCATCACCAACCATCTTATTATTTATCCTTCCTCAGGATGATCTCTCTTCTCCTTATCATGAGGGTTTCACCTTAGTCTCGTAGCAATATCCATTTCCTCTTCTTTTTATGCTTTAACCATGTTTACTCGTGGATGTTCCACTTGCAATCTATCATTGTAGGATAGTGTGGACACTCAAACGCTCGTGCCCTTATTCATCACATCTATAAAAGTATACTACTTTTGGGGGATATTCAACCCCTTTCTCCACGATATCCTCTTCCTCTTTGAAACCCCTACCTCTTTGGTAGTTACCACGACCTTGAAAAATTCTTCACATCCTTACGTATTAGAGGATTCACCTTTTAGGGAATCAAATCTACCTCTCCCTCTCATTAGAGATGAAAATGGTCCTCTCTTCACTCCTCTTCTAAAATACTTTCCTCTTGTTCTTTTCTTCTACTTTTAATGCGAGTTAATAAACATCATCTAGGCTATGGATTTGAAGCATACTCAATTCATCTTGTATGGTATAACTCAACCCATTTACATACCTTGTAGCCTTTTTTTCTTCAAACTCTCCTTGTTCCACCCATATTGATAACTTGTAAAATTCATTGGTATACTCTTCGATGCTTTGAGATCCTTCTGTCTTAGGTTTTGAAACCTTCAAATAGTGTTTGGGCATAATCTACAGGAAGAAAATTTTCTTTCAACTTCTTCACCATGTTATTCTAGTTCTAGATATTACCCTATTATCTCCTTTGTCTTTCATTTTGCAGGTGATCCAATCAGATCAAAGAATGTGCGGCCAACTTAGTGCATGAAAACTTAACCTTCTTCTCCTATGAAAGGGTTTTCTACTTCAAATAATTTTTCCATGCGATTCAACCAGTCAAGCAACTCCTCTGGTCATAACCCTCCACCATAATCAAGAACATTAATATTGATATCATTATTCTTTCCCTCCAAATATTGGACCAGTCTCTCCTCGAATGGTTTCTCATTCAATGTTTCTTCATCTCTCTCATTTTATTCTTCATTTCCCCTTCATTCCTTAATGGAGGTAATTCTTCAATATCACTATTTGGGTCTACATCCCCATTTGCATGTCTCCGTTTGAGGTGGGTAAATTATCCTATGAGCTCATTAACTTGTCTATGTAGCTCTTGCATATGACTATTCATCTAAGCATAACCTCCTCTCTTTCTTCTATCCATGCTTATATAAAATAAAGGTAATAAATCACACATAAAATTTAAGTTATATTACCTTCACCATTCTTGCAAGATCCAAATCCTGCATGATACCAATTGATGTGGATCCAAATACAAGAGGTTGAACTGCATCCAAAACACACACACACACACACACATATGATTTTGCAAAACTCCAAAATCTTTTTTTCTTCTCATTCCTAAATCAAGACTAATCTTGTACAACATTACAATATTCCTTTTATTTCCCATCTATCTCGAAAAAACCCTAAAATGACACAAAACCATAAGACAAAAAATATCTACTAGTAAAACACCTTGGATGGGAACCAATTTTACGTACTAAATAAGCCTTTGTAAATGAAGGATTACACAAAATCTTGGCTTATTATACAAAACAAAAAAAACATATTTGAACTCTAAGTTCTAGAAAAAACCAAAAAGAGGTTCGAGAGTCAATTTTATACCATTAGATGAAGGAATTTGACCTTGAAAATATGCCAAAATGGCACCCAAAACTTGTTAAAATGTTGGTCATGGCATATTAATAATCAAGATCTAACACCCTGGAAAATTTCAAGACGATCCAATGGTAGGAACAAAAGTTATGGCTTTTGGAAGTTATGCTCCACATCAAAACATGTGTGCACACAAGAAAAATATATAAGAAAAATAAAGTGTAATAATAAAAGAAAATATTATCTAATAGGAACATAGAACAATATATACTAGTCCTCTATATTCCACATGCATTAGTCCCAAATATATATTAAAATAACATATATTGCAACACAAAATATAAGAATATTAAGGATGTAAAAGAGAACTATTTAATGAATGAAACAATATCATGTAATAATATAGAATATGTCCCAAACTAACAAGACCAATGTGAAAAGAGGTGGTCCAACACCTAAAATCATTTAAAGTCATGTGTATCCTACATCATGCTCACATACATCATGAAACACGTGTGTATAGAGTAATGAATATTCTATCTATCAAAAATGTGATCAAAAATTTACATGTAATGTATAAAACTAGAAAATCTAGTCATAGGTCCAAAGTCCTCTTTTTGTATGTTCATAATATTTTAATGTTTTTGAATTTAAAAAATGAAATTAGATAATTATTTAATTATTACAAAAATGTTATAGTGTACATAATTTGGCCAATATGATGAGAAGATAATCATTTAAGTGAAGGATAATTAGATCTCAACATTGATGTGAAATTGATAGTTTATCTAATATAAATAAGCAACAATTACATTATATAATTATACAAATCAATAAGAGACAATGTTGCAGAATGAAGATAATAACATAAACACAAAATTAGAGCACAAATATATATAATAAACACACTATATTATTGATTGAATAATTTTGGAGCTAATTACATGGTGAGAGATCTTACAATATATAGCCTTTCTATTTCCTATAAACAAGGAGATGAGGCTTACCAATATCATCCCACTAATCTCTCCTATGATCACTCACCACTATTCTCTCATATATCCCACCAATATCTCCACACACAATAATCTACGTGAGTTGTTTATTCAACAAACTCACAACTAATACAATATCCTATATTATTAATAATGAGTTGTTTTATGACTCATATTAATAATATTACAATATTTTATTTTTCTCACACAAATATGATATTAATATAACAATATTAATATCTTACTAACACACTAAATTATTAATGTAATATATGAATAT
Organism: Taxus wallichiana var. yunnanensis; assembly: GCA_018340775.1. Lineage (NCBI taxonomy): Eukaryota > Viridiplantae > Streptophyta > Pinopsida > Cupressales > Taxaceae > Taxus > Taxus wallichiana. The sequence goes on along the minus strand of CM031240.1, from coordinate 859,294,986 downwards.
TACATTTAACTATTACAAACAATAATGTGAGCACTAATCCAAGGAATATTCCTAACATCCCCCCTTAGTGCGAACATGGGTGAGTTCTGTCTAGTACCTGCTCATGTTCTACAATCCGATGGTTTTCAAAGAGTACCATCAACTCCAACAGGTTTTCTAGTGGAACCATTAACCACTCTGTATGTGATTTTCTAAGAGATTCACAAACTCTCAAATTGGTTTTCTAGTGGACCACCAACCACTTTCATAGCAGCGTACATGTTTCCCCACCCCCATCCTTACATTCAAGGGAAAATACAAGAAATATCGCTCATGCAAAAGCTCACTTATTACAAGATCGAACATGAATAAATCATTTGTTCTTATTATAATACACAATGAAAATTAAACACAACAAAAATAAATGCCACAAATTCATTGTGTGGCCCCTTCGCTTGCTTGGCAAGAGGTCACTGATTAACCTCCTTCCTCTGTTGCCTCCTTCCTCCATCATGATACTACTAACTCAGTTAAATTTTTCTTTGAGGCTCATTTTACAATTCTATTGGGTGTCGGTTTCAACCGATAATGCACCCTTACAATAATAATCAACTTTATATTTAACCAAAATAATAAAGCATATCGAGTTTTATTGTTGGAAATCACTCACTATTTTTTTACAGAATAATTAGAAATGTAAGAATTGTTTCCATGATTTATCTTAAAATAAGAAATGGATTTCTGTAATTTTTTGAAAATAGTTTCACATAATACAAATAAAAAACAAAAACAATTTCACAAAATTCTGAATTTGGGTTTTTGAGAAAAACACAAATTACTAGTCATTTTTTTGAAGATCAGAATCGAGAAAATGGTGACGAAAGCTTCAAAAATCTTAGATTTGCATTCTAGAGGCTGCAGTTTTGTCCTGTAATTACTCTCATAACTCATCATATCTTGCTCTGATTCTAGATGATGTGAAATTGATATATTATCTAATATAAATAAGCAATAATTACATTATATAATTGTACAAATCAATAAGAGACAATGTTGTAGAATAAAGATAATAACATAAACAAAAAGTTAGAGCACAAATATATAATAAGCACACTATATTATTGATTGAATAATTTTGGAGATAGTTACACGGTGAGAAAGCTTACAATATATAGCATTTCCATTTCCTATAAACAAGAAGATGAGGCTTACCAATATCATCCCACTAATCTCTCCTATGATCACTCACCACTATTCTCTCATATATTCCACCAATATCTCCACACACAATAATATATGCGATTTGTTTATTCAACAAACTCACAACTAATACAATATCCTCTATTATTAAAAATGATTTATTTTATGACTCATATTAATAATATTACAATATTTTATTTTTCTCACACAAATATGATATTAATATCTTACTAACACACTAAATTATTAATGTAATAAATGAATATTACATTTAACTATTACAAACAATAATGTGAGCACTAATCCAAAGAATATTCCTAACAAACATAATGTAATACATAATATGAATATAATGTGTTACTTTAATGAGGCTATATGAAACACTTAGGAGACTGATTTCATACATATTAATACCTATGATAAGGAATGTGTAAGATATATGACACATAGAGAGAGCAAAATTATTGTTAATAGAAATTGGTGCATAAACCATGGATATATTAGATGAAGGAATGAATTTAGGGGATTGTAAGGGATACCCTTAAATCTAGGATCATCATTATAATAGATATATTTAGGAGATTCATGAAGAATAAGATGAATAGTATTAATATTATGAATTCAAGGAATCCTAAAAACATGTCCCATGTCCCATGTCTAAAGGGTTTTAACAACTATAAATGATTTAGCCGCAAAAATGGATCCTACTATTAGAGATTGAACAATGAGTCCAATAACCTAATTAGAATATTGTTAATTGAATTACATATGTTTATTATTATGTCTCAATGAAGCATGTCTTATAAGTGTGTTGTTGGACATAGTGTCATGTTGTTGTCATTGATGTCAAAAGAAGTCTTGAGTCAACATGAGGTGTATAATGTCATGGAGCATTGGTATGATGAGCACTATAAAAGTTGTATGGGGTCTTCATGAAGGAAATAATTTTCATCATGATGTGTCATAGGTGTTATTTGGTCCGTAAGATGTTGTCAAGGTCAGATTTCTTGAGTCATGTGTTGAGTCAATTCATTTTAGGCATAGTCCTAGACCTAACATGAACTATATGTTATGGTAACATGAGAAATTTAGTAAAGTAGTATAATACAAGCATGTTTTGAGAATTATGACATTTCATGATAGGTTTATAAGGCATACACGGCCATATTTTAGAGGTATAGTGCATGTACATGGTCCTTTTGAAGTAATATTATGATGGCGAGGCTAACATGTGTAAGTATTAGTGTATAGAGAGATTAAAAGGTGTGAAATAATGGATGAGAGTTGGAAAGCATAAAGGAGGTTGATTCAGTTATATGGTCCAAGTTTCAGGTCAAGGGTGTGAATAAATTTCAAGAACAATCATTTTTATTCAAACTAAGCTCTTAGAAATGCAAATTTCAGTTCGAAGGTCAACTTCAAATGATAGTTGGGGAAAGTTTGATTTTCATGGGAGGTTGAGACTTTGGGAGATGTTAGTAAATGGAACTAATAAGGATTATCAAGAATAATGAGGTAATTTGGTTATCTGAGTTTTATGAAGCATCGCTAACACCAAAACAACTCTATTATGGTTTCAAAACCCTAGGTTGAAACGTCTTGGGAGAAACTAATTATACAGTCTAGATTTGATTATCTAAAAATTATCATTTTATGGTGAAGATTACTCAATATTTCTAATGATGTATTTTAGAGCTTGTGATAGTATGTGGGCCCCACCCAAAAAGGAAAGTTTATGGAGTTTTTTAGTTTGTACTAAATTTTTCCATTGAACATAATGACTAAATAACCATTTATAGAATCCGGGAGTTTTAATACATTTCTATGATATTTTTAGATCATGATTGAGGTCCTAAGATGCAAAGTGTGCCCTATCTTTGAAGATTGGTTTTTGGGGTTGAAAAGGTAGTTTTGAGCAGTTGCTTGTAGAGAAGTTTTGAGGCATCTACAGTTAGATTTGTGGCTTAAATGTGTCTAAGATAAATATATTTAAACTTATATATAATACTTGCATGGTTAAGGTCATTTGAGGTGGTATTGAGCCTCATATTTGAGGTCTAGGGTTTGGTGCACAAGAACAAACTTATTCTTGGGATGGTTTCATGGCTTGAGATGATGTTGCTTTGAGTGTTTCATTATTCATAGAGATGTTTGAGGAATTATAAAAAATTTTTAAGTGAGATTCATGCTTTGGTTGAGTTGTTCTTTCTCTTGAACCTTCATGTTTTGCATGGTTTCTTGTTTTGGATTAATTATGCCTATTGGAGACCTAATGGAGTGTTTTGGGGTTAATGGTGATATGCCCAACTATGTGGTAATTATTATGATGTCTCATTTTTTTTCATCATTTTTGATGATTTATTCTCTAGGAAGGCTGACTTACTTGATTTGAGGAAAAAGATAGGTATATAAATCAATTTATAAAGATCATTTGTAAGTGTTAGAGCTATGGGCTTGGAGTGAATTTTGGAAGGATGAGACGGAAGGTTATGAAGATAGAGATGAAGAGGAAGAGGGCTTGAAATTAATGAAGTATGTTTCCATTATGCTAATCTGACCATGGTGAGTTGAAGGAGGTCATCCATACATGGCCTAGTTGAGAAGAATACCTAGTTTGTGTGCATGGGATTGAGCGAGCTAGAGGAGAGTGTGATATTATTATGAGGGTTCAATAACAGGTCAAAGAAGAGGTATGATGATCCGATCTAGAGAGAGGAGGATCTATAGGTCATTATACCTAATCAACACTTGTTGGTGAAAGATTGATAAAAGAAGAAGAAGGTGTGTTTGAGAGGGTTTTTGAGTGTATGGAGCTGAAATTGTGATCACAATCAGTTGTAGAAGAAAAAAATACATAAGTGATCTTCATTATCGTGGTTGAGTGTGTGCTTGGTCACCTTAGGGGGTGGTAGCCTCCTTGTAAAGTGGGTGCTATACTAAATATGGGTGGGTGCTCCTTGTCAAGTGGGTGATTCACTAAAGAAATATCATGTGATGTGTAATACTCACATAGGTCCTTTTATTTGAGTAATATAAGTAGAGGTTCAATGGGTATCTTCCCTTGAGGGTTTCCTACATATATCTGGTGTCTGTGTACTCTTTTGTTCTTGTGTATAGTTGATCATGCTTAATATGTTCACATTGATTAATGTATGATGAATGAATGCTTTGAATGATGTATACAAAGTTTATGAAAACTAAAGTAAATAGTTTGTAAATAATGATTCACCCCCTCTTAGTTATTATGATTCCAACAATTGGTATCATTTCTAGGTCCTTGTGAAATAAGTTTAACAACTTGGAGGAGATATTTGAAGCACATGTATGATAGGAAGTCTAGTTAATATGTGATGATAATATTTCTCATAATGGGATGTTTCTTGAAACACTTGGGGTTTGGCATATGGAAGTCAATACTTGATGTCTGCACCTTCACCACTATGATTATAACTGGTACATTTGATGAAGATGACAATTTTTACCTTGTATAGTTCCTTATATTTGTTTCTCTAAAGAAGAAGATGAATATGTCCTAAAAGAAAAGCTTGAGGATGTTCTAGACATGATTTAACCTAAAAAGGTGAAAATAAAGAAGAAAAAGAGTATAAAGAATACCTAGTCATGATGACAAGCCATGAAGTAATCTAAGAGAGCCTTGAGGTAGAGATGACATGTTGTGAGGAACAACTCAATATGGTTGAGTGAAGGTTCCATTTGAATCATATCAATAATCCACCATCAAGGAAGAAGAGAAGGATAGTTTTTAACCATCCCACGTATGTGATACAATTTAATGTTTATCATTTCTTCTATAAGAAAAATGGACATAGGACTATGGAAAATAAGGAGTTGTGTAGGTGCATTGTGCTTTGGTTCAAGAGAAGTTGTCTTGTTAATGTTATTGATTTAGTTGTTGATCACATTCTTTGAAGTTCCCTGATCTTCTAAGAAAAGGTCTATACATCATATTTCATACGTATCTTTTATGTTGTATCTAAGATGTTCTTAAGGTGTCTTATTTCCTTGAAGTCATGAAGTTAAATTTGAAGGTGAGAAGTGTCAAGTGTTCTTTAGGCATTTAGAAGGCAGGAGGACTTGTGAAGTTGTGTCAAAGATGAGTAATAGGTGTGAAAAATATGATTGAAGTCTAGTAATACAAGGAATGCACTTGTGCAAGTTGATTCAAGATATATACTGGTATGATTCAGCTATGTGATCTTAAAATGAGTGTGTGTGTTTGCAAAAGGAGTCGTACAAGTTCAAATACAATGTTCTCTAAGAAGGCCATGAAAATCTATTAAAGTGGTATGGCGAAAAAGATGTAGAAGTTGATTGCAAGTTTCTAAGTCTAGACCGATTAGGAGGGAAAATGATATGAAGGCATATGGTAATGAAATATGAGGTCCATCAAATGTTTAGAAGGTATATAGTGTCATTATAAAAATCTCAATAAGTATATAGTTGCTTAAGAGATGGTTACATCATGAGAACAAGGTGCAAAAGTTAGATTCAAGTTCTTGAGGGATTGATCAAGGTTTGTAGCTATGAAAAGGTATGAACATTTATGTTTAATCCATGAAGGTATATTCATGTTTATATATGTAGCCATGAAGATAGTTCAAGGTATAAAAAAGGTATGATATCATATAATAAAATTGTGTATGTTTGTATTATTGTGATGTGCTTTATCCGTGAAGTGAACTTGGCTCATAAAGAATGTTGATGTCTCTGTGAAATGTGTTTCATATGCTCATGAATTTAAAGGGTATATTTTAGTATGGTAAGAATATGATTTTTCTATGAAGGATCCTTGATGGTTCTATTGTTCACATGATAAGTTTGTTGATAGAAGTCCGAGATAGTGTTCAAGGTTTAAAGGTTTGTAACAGTTAGAGATCTAGGTGTTTCCACCAAAAGCTTGTAAAATATTAGTTGAATATGCATGGAAATTTTTATCAAAATGTAAACATCATCCAGGGGAGTTTCTCATGACATTGGTTTAAGAGAAAGACTTATATATGATATGCAAGGCAGGCGGGGGCTTGTATTATATGCTTGATATCTCTGGATATGCTAAGTCATGTTGGTTAGTGATAAGAAATGTGTTTCTTGTTTCCACAAGTATTTATGATCAAAAGTTAAAGTGGAGCTTGTCAAGGATTGATATACATATATTATTTAGGCTAGTTGTTCTTATGGTGAAATATTTGAAGTGTGTTGACAAGGTATGTGTTCTCTATACTTATATAGACATCTTTTTATAAATGTACATTGTGTTATAAGTATGAAAGTCAGGTGTTGAGTTAAGATGGTTGGAATCACAAGGTATGTCATCTTGATTTGAATGTTACATCAAGGATATAGTATTTTAGGAGGTATGATAGTTAGGGTTGAAGATATACGGTGTGTTACAAATATTGTATGCATCAAGAAGCATGATATAAAAACCCTAGGTTTGAAAGACTAAGAGTATGTTTTGAGCTTGAGGTTTTGTTTTGGGTATCATTATGAAAGAGCATGAGTTGAGTCTATCATAAAGCTGTGTATGAAGATCTAGATCAAGCTTGAAGTCCCGATAAATTTAATCGAAACATATCAACTTGTAAATATTTAAAGTTGAAGTATGATTTTAGGATCCGTACTACTATGAAGGGGTACCCTAAGATTCTAGATGGTATGTGAAGTTCTACTATGACCAAAGTTGTGTGAAGGATAGTTGAAGAGACTTGAAAGAAAGCTTACTAGGTATAAGTGTCTCTAAGTTGTAACCAATCAGGACAATGATGATGCTTGAATTGATGTGCGATGTCTAGAAGGTAAATATGCCTTAATATATTCATTTGAAGATTAAGATTGAGGTGGTAGAAGATCAATTAAGTAGAAATAACTATGCAAAACCTTTTGACATATCTTGATGAAAGAAATGCTAAGTACTTATGTGTTTGATGACTAAATTTGAAGTTCTAATTCTTCTTGAAGATGGTTTGAGACAAGATCTTGTGAGGTAAGTTAAATAATTTGAGTATGATGTTTCTCATTGTTCCTTATATGTTGAAATTTTTGTTTAAGATTATTTAAGAATTTTAAAGACCCGAGTTAGAAGAGATATGAGTGTGAAAGACATTGAAGGTATGTACACAACTACTAGGATTTGAACAATGAAGGATGTGTTTTCATATGACATTGGTATGGAAATTTATTCATTCTAGTAGGCTTGAATTTCCTTGAAGAATGACATGAAGAGGAAGAATTTTTATCAAAGAGTACACATCATAGAATAAATATGGTACAAGATGTGAATGAAAAATCAAGGTGTGAAGAAGTTATGACACCGATGATTGCTTCCAAGAAAAATGTGAAGATTTGTTGAGGTTATTTGGAGGTAAAATATGTGATCAAAGAAGATAGGTTCTGGTTCTCGCACATCACCATCTAGGTGAGATAGTATGTTTGGAGGAGTGTCCTGTTTTGGTTCAGTAATGTCAATTTTTTTATATGATGAAAATCACAAGGTGTAAATAAGGCTTACAACCTTTGAATATACATTAGAGTAATAAGTCAAGTCAAGGTATGTTTTGTACACCGTAAACATGATTTGTGACTTGTATTGTTTAAAGGACGGTTGGCTTGATATCTATTGGTTAGGCTTGTAGTATCAAGAGGTCTATCGGGATCTTGAAGGTCTTGAGATATGATTAAGGGACTGCCATGAATTAATTGAGCATGTTTGGGCTTGAAATGCTTGGGATTTGCAAACATGGTACAATCATGAAAGTTGTGTGAGTATCAAGAAACATTGATTGAGGATGATGGTGTCCCCGATATATTGAAGACAACAATAAAATTATTCTTGTTGGCATCATAAGAATAAAATATTAGTTCAGGGGAGAAATAATAGGAATAATGATGGTTATCATCTCTAATAGGTTGATGAAAAATTGTATGAATATTTTAAATATATGAAATAGAGTTAGAGAAGTATAGTTGTAGGGGAGCTTATGTAAGGATGGAAAAGTATATTACCATCAGTATGATGGTGAATGTTTCTTAGGGGAATTGAAAGAGTGAAAACTTGGTTCATATAAGTGTTCATCATATCAAATAAGGTTTTCAAACCAAGGATTTGAACAAGTAAGTTTCTATGTGCATTGTTTTCATTGTGTCTTGCTAAGTATTTTCATGTCAAGATGTCATATAGCCTTTGTCATAGATATTGAAGGTGGAGAGTATGATTAGGAACATGAAAAGAGGTCTATTGAGAGTCTTGTAGGTGTTTTCATTTATGGTTTCTATCAATGTTTTCTGAAGGTGGTTGTCATCGATGACAAAGGGGGAGATTATTGGACATAGTGTCATGTTGTTTTCATTGATGTCAAAGGTAGTCTTAAGTCAAGCATGAGGTGTATGGTGTCATGGAGGAATGGTATGATGAGTACTCCAAAATTTTATGAGGTCTTCATGAAGATAATCATGGCCAACATGATGTGTCAAAGGTGTTAGTAGGCATGTAAGATGTTGTCAAGGTTAGATCTCTTAAGTCATGTGTTGAGTCAAGTCATTCTAGGCATAGTCCTAGACCTAACATGAAATTTATGGCATGATAACTTGAGAAATGGAGTAGGGAAGAATTATATAATCATGTTTTTATCATTGTGACATTGTATGATAGGTGTAGAAGGCATACAAGGCCATATTTCAGAGGTATAATGCATGTACAAGGTTCTTTTGAAGCAAGATTATGAAGACAAGGCTAGTTTACATGTGTAAGTATTAGTTTATGGAGAGATTAAGAGGTGTGTAGGAATGGATGAGAGTTAGAAAGCATGAAGTAGGTTTCTATAGTGTTATGGTCCAAGTTTTAGATCAAGAGAGTGAAAAAATTGCAAGAAAAGTCATTTTAGTCAAACCGAGTTGTTAAAAATGTAAATTCCAATTCAAAGGTCAAATTTGGATGATCGCTAGGGAAAGTGTGATTTTCATGGGAGGATGATCCTTTGGGGTATTTTATTAAATGTAACTAAGAATGTTTAGCAAGAATAATGGGGTCATTTGGTCGTCATATTTTTATGAACCATCATTAACACCAAAACAACTCTGTTATGGTTTCAAAACCTTAGATTGAAAGTGAATTGGGAGAAATTGATTGTACTTGGGTAAAATTATTATTCCTTTTTATTTTAAAGTGATGATTTTAATTTTAATAGGACTCCTATATCTTTCCAATGATGTATTTTAGGCTTGTGACAAGATATGTGGGCCCCAACCAAAAAGGAAAGTTTTTGGATTTTTCCGCTTTTGCTAAAGGTATCCATTAAACCTAATGAATAAATCACCATTTATGGAATCCTAGGATTTTTAATACAAGTCCATGATATTTTCATATTGTGTTTTAATTCCTAAGATGCAAAGTGTTCCCTCTCTTTGAAGACTAGTTTTGGGGTTGAAAAGGTAGTTTTGAGCAATCTTCTTGCAGAGGAGTTTTGAGGCAGCTATAGTATTTTTATGGTAATATGAGTACATGGTAATATATATGAGATCAAGATATTTCCATTGATATATAGTTCTTGCATGGTTTAGGTCATTTGAGGTGGTATTGAGCCTCATCTTTGAGGTCTAGGGTTTGGTGCACAAGAAAAAGCTTGTTCTTGGGATGGTTTCGTG